>CM019151.1:141517031-142078771 GCA_009733165.1 Naja naja | reverse complement strand
TTCGGCAGCAGTCGCCCTTTAAATAATAGGGACCCATGTCGGAAGGACTTTGTATGTTAAGGATAGAACCTGAACTCCCCGAGCGCAACCGCAACCAATGCAAGCCACGCAGGAGGGGGCAACATGGGAGAACCAACTCCCATCACCACCCGCTGCCGCTGCATTCTGCACCAGTTGCAATCTCCGATGGTGCAAGGGCAGTCCTAAATAGAGAGCTTGCAGTAGTCGAAGTCGCGAGGTAACAAGGGCATGAGTGACCCACGCAGGGCATCGCGTCCAGAAAGGCGCTGGCGAACCAGCCGATCTGGGCAAAAGCCCCCTGGTGACGGCTCCCACCTGCTCCTCCAACCGAGCCGCATCCAGGAGGACCCCAGATTCCTAGCCCTATCCACAGGGGCAGCACCACTCCCCTATGGTCAACGATGGACATTCCAAACTAGACCGCATGCCGGTATGTACAGCCACTCAGTCTTGGCCGGGTTGAGTCAAGCATATTTCCGCCCATCCAGATCCGCACGCATCCAGACAGCCATCACGAGAGGGCATCACTGATCTGGCCAGGGTGGAGATATATAACTGTGTATCATCAGCATATTGATGATACCTCACCCCAAAACCACGAATGATCTCACCCAGCGTTTCATGTAGATATTAAATAAAAGGGAGAGAGGACCCGACCCCTGAGGGACCCCACAAGTGAGTGCCCTCGGGCCGATCTCTGCCCCCCTAACACCGACAGACCGCCTAGGTAGGAGGAGAGCCACCAAAAACAGTGCCCCCACCCCAACCCCATGAGGCCGCAAAGGATACCATGGTCGATGGTATCAAGCTGAGAGGTCTAACAGGACCAGGACAGAGGAAGAACCCCTGTCCCGCCCCTCCAGAGATCATCCATCAGTGCGACCAATGCCGCCTCCGTGGAAACCAGACCGAAGCCCGATTGGCACGGATCTAGGTAGTCCGCTTCATCCAGGAAAAGCGGAAATTGTCTGGCCACCACATTTCAACAACCTTCGCAAAAGCGAAGGTTGGAGACTGGACGAAAGTTATCTAACACAGTCGGATCCAGGGCAGGCTTCTTCAGGAGGGGCCTCACCACCGCCTCTTTCAGGGCGAGGGGAAAACACTCCTCCTTAGCTGCTGACCACTGCCCGGATCCAACCGCAGGTGACCTCCCTGGCGCATAAGACAGCCAGGAAGGGCACGGGTCCAACAAACATGTGGTGGAACTCAGGCGCCGATAATCCCGCCCACTTCATCCTCGAAACAGGATCGAACTCATCCCAGAACACACTTGCCAGACTACCTGTATCCCGCCCTCAGACCACTGCAAATCAGTGGACAACCCACTTCAATTCGAAAGTGATCTTATCCGACAGATATTGTCCAAATTCTCAGCCCTTCCTCAAGAACGGATCCGCCCTCCCAGGACAAAGGAGAGAGCGTAACCCGAACAGGGCGGCTAAGGTTATCTCGGACGCTATGAGGCGGAGAGATGACCTTCTCGCCATCTCATAGCTCCCAGGTAAGTCCTAATATGGGCTCTTAACTGGGTTCGGTCAATGAGAGCGGGTGGCCCTCCACCTGCTCTCTAAGCCCTCCGACGGCGCTTCTCCCGGAGCTCCTCTGTATACCAGGGAGCCATCCGAGATCCAGCGGCGCAGTGAGGGGACGATGGGGACAACCCTGTCAAGGGCCTCTGAAGCTGCCCGCTGCCAAGCCGCCAGATCCTCAACAGAGCTGTGAGTAAGGGAAGAGGGAAAAGGCCCCAGTTCCGCCTGGAACCGCCAGGGTCCATAAGCCTGGGCGGAACCATCCAAGAGGCTCCTTGTCCCAGCAGTGGGGGTGGCCTTTGGAAAACCAGCCGCAGGAGATAGTGATCAGACCATGGAACGGGCAGAGCCGTATAAACAGGATGCCCTCTGTCACTACGCCACCACTCAGAGACAAAACTAGGTCCAGAGTGTTCCCCCTGTGAGTGGGGCCATGAATTAATTGGGTCAGGCCCATGGCTTCCATAGAAGACATGAATTCCCGGCCAATCCCACGCATCCCCCAGGGACGGCAGGTTAAAGTCCCCAGGACTATAAGGCCTGGGAGCTCCACCGCCACCCCCGAGAGGCGCCAAGAAGTCCCGTAAGGCCGCTGTCACACAGCTGGGAGAAAGGTATGTGAGCAGCAAGCCCACCTGACCGTAGGCCCCACTTCAGGAGAAGGGTCTCACTTCCGCCTATCTCTGGGATAGTGACCTCCCTTGGAAGCAAGGTCTCCCTAATAACCACAGCCACCCCACCACCCCTTCCCTGGGCCCGTGGCGGTGCACAACCCAAAACCTGGAGGGCATAATTCAACCAGAGGGACACCACCCTCCGGCCCAACCAGGTCTCGTGATACAAGCCAGGTCCGCAGCCTCCTCCTCAATAATCTCACGGAGGAGGGTGGCTTTATTAGCCACGGACCTGGCATTAAAGTACACCAGCCTAAGCCCAGGGGTCCCTGTTCCCAACTCCCCAGGGAGGAGGCCATAGGGTCGGAGCGAGCAACCGCGACGGCTGGCGGGTGCGCACTCCCAGCATGTAATACGGCCCTATGCCTCGACGCCTGCCACCGACTCCAACCACCCTAGGAATCGTGGCCCCACCTGAGTCCCGCCTCCCCCCCAACCCCGCCCTTCCCTGCCACGAACCGGCTGCAAACAGACCCATTTCCTCCCTAACCCCTTAAGACAACAAATTAAAATTTAAGAAGTTTCCCTTCCTTCTAAATTTGGAATTTGGCCCATTAGTCGCAACATGCCACCTCTCGATCCCAAGATCCGCATTAAGGTAAGCTTTTGATAGCGCATAGGGCCATTCCACAGACTGGGGAACCGCCTGAGGGCCCTAATAGAGAGTAGACAAGCATAACTTAAACATCTCAGACAGTAATGGAGGTAGTTGGTACGATGGAACACATTGTAAGAATGGAATACAATGAAGGAGACAGACTGTAGCAATAAACAGGAACAAGAACAGGAACAAGCCGCAGTCGGCAGCTCTCTCACAGCTGCCGGCAGTTAGAGTCCAAAAACAAGTCACTATGCTGCCACCATAGTGGCTTGCAGAAAGTCCTGATCAGTCCTGAACAATCCCCTGCCCTCCCACTGCAGGGGAAAATACATCCTCCCACTGTTCTCTCACCACAATGGGAGGCAGCCAAGTCTCCGGGAGAAAAGCAAAGTCCGTAAAAATGATGGAATTGGTGCAGATGACCCAGGCACCATCATTAGTGTCTAAGGAGTCCAGAGTGACAAGGACAAGAGAAGGCAGTAGATGTAAATAAATGCCCATCAACCAGGGCCAATTAGGTCCATAGGAGTCCAGGAGGTATAGCGTCCAGATTGATCACAAACTGGCTGTGGCTGGGGCCCGGAGCCATAATGCCTACTCTTCCTGGGGGACATCACCAAAGAACCCCACCCAGGAGGCTGGCTCCTCCACCCCAAACCGCAGCAGAACAAACCCTTCCCAGGGCTCCCAGGGCCTCTCAGACCAATAGGCCTCCATCCATCCCACAAGTCAGCTCCTCCCAGAGCCCACGCTTCTGGGGGAGAGGGGAAGGGGGCTCCCGGGAATTCCAAAGTCCAAACCCCCAGGGCACACCACACTTGCCCAAAACCAGGGGAGAAAAGAGGTCCATTAAGCCAGCGGCCTCTCCGTCCGGGCTCCAGGCAGACACCAGGAGGCAGCCACAGCAACACCAAGAGTCCCGGAAAGCAGCCATCCACTCCCGAGGGTAATCCCCGGCGCAGCAGAGCCGCAGGCAGCCCGATCCGCCGCACCTCCGTCCGAACTCCGCCTCGCCACATCCGTCGCCAGCAAATGCAGCCGACGACCAGCAGCCAGGCAACCAGTCCACAACAAGAGGCCAGCAGCAGCATCGGATCCGCAGCGCTGGGGGCATGGGTAAATAGGCAGCCCATCGCCCACCACAACAAAGGGAAGGCAGAAAGCGCCGCTACACCCTCCTCCAGCCGACGAGCGCGGCAGTTGTAAAAGCCGCGGGGAGAAAGTCCAGCCACACCAAGCCGGCCAAATCCTTGCCGAAACGGCCCCAGTGGCTTCCCGCCTCGAGATGATACTAGGAGAGAGGAGGTGGCAGCAAGTCTTTCCTCCCTCAAAATCCAACAAACCTCCAAAACGCTGAGAGAGTCTTCTCATCCATCAACCGCCATCTTGAGCATGCGCAAACAGATGAGCTTGAGATGGTTCCTGATCCCTGTCCTTTTACTAGACTCTTCTGTCCAGCGCTGTTCAGGTCCCTCCTTCATAAAGCCAAGGCCACTGCCCAAATTGGGAACCCTTCATCCACACCTGTGGAACCTTCGGGTCCTCACGTGTTAGATAAGGCTGAGTTCTCTGAACCAGTCATTATGCAGGAGAACATCCCTTGTCCCAGTTTTTTTCTTGAGGTTGTTCAAAGGCAGTGGAGCCAGCCTGGGACTTTCTCAAACTAGGCAGTAATGATAGGAGGCACTTCAATATGGCTCCTTCCTTGTCAGATACCTTGGAGTTACCCTCAGTGAATGATCCTCTGGCCTTTCTTGTTTCCCCCTCAGCGGTCTCTGGGGACATTGCTGAGGCCTTAAAGGCCGAGGATAGAAAGGCGGAATTGAATTTCCACCATACACACTTGGCCAATGCTTGGGCGCTTAAGGCAACCACAACCACTTCTTTGTAAGGACCTCCTTACTCTGTCTTAAGGAGTTACAGGTGAGAGTTTCCCCCAGAGGAGACATGCATTCACCAGGACATTAACAAATTGGTGGCAGCAGCCGAGTTTTCGGCTGATTCCTCGTTGCATGCTGCCCATTTCTCCTCTAGGGCTCTCGCCTCTAACAACACCTCCCGTAGGCTCTTGTGGCTTCACCAATGGCAGGTGGATGCAAAGACCAAATGGAGGTTGGCTTCTGCTCCCTACCCGGGTTTGACTCTCTTTGGAGAGGCCTTGAACCCATTTCTAACGGAGAAGAAGGACAAGTGTAAAGTCTTGTCCTCCGTTACTGGGAGAGCTGATAGGCAGGCTTCGCCTTATGGGCGTTGGCCTTCCTTTCATCAATCGGACAACATTGCTGATTCCTCCTTTCAGCATTCCTTTCCTCCCAGGTCTGACCAACAGGACAGACCTCCTTTCCGGGATAGGTTTAGACAGCAACAGCATCCTCAGGCCAAGGGGCCCTTTTGTGGGGGAGGGGGGGACATCCCTTTCGCCGCTTCAAGTGACTGCTAGAGCTCTCCACCCATTGGCGGGTGCCTAGGTCTATTTGTCCACCAGCGGGAAAGGATGACTTCGCACTTGTGGGTTTTGAACACTCTAAGATTCGGCGTAATTCTGGAATTTTTGTCCATTCCTCCGAGGTACTTTGTCCATTGCCCCATCTCCAGAAACACCACCAAAAGAGATCTCATGGACAAGGCGATCCAACATCTGGAGATCCAGGCCATCGAGCCAGTCCTGGAAGATCAACAGGGCACGGATTCTACTCGATTGTCTTCCTCGTTCCGAAGGCCTTGCGGGGATGGAGACCAATTCTGGACCTCAAATGGTTAAACATCCATTTGATGTACAAGAGGTTCAAAATGCACTCTCCGCAGTCAATGTTGGATGGCATCAGAGAGGGTGACCTCTTGTCATCGATCAATTTGACAGCGGCTTATCTCCACATCCCCATCCATCCCCGGCACCAACGGTACCTCAGGTTCTGTTACTCGGATCTTCACTTCCAGTACAGAGCTCTACCGTTCGGTTTAGCCTTAGCTCCCAGGTCATTCACAAAGATCCTGGCGGCTCTGGCGGTGCACCTCAGGTCCATCCCGGTGCGTCTCTAGTGCTACCTGGATGATATTCTCACCCAATCGTCATCGTCCCAGCTTGCCCAGCAGGATCTAGAGACTACAGTCTGTGTTCTTCAGGAACACGGATTCCTATAAACTTTCAGAAAAGTCACCTGGTTCTGACAACTTGACTGTTCCATTTAGGAGCAGTGATAGACACGAGGCTGTACGAGGTCTACCTTTCCCAGGAGCAACAGGACAGTATCAAGTCCTTGATCACTAAAATCAGGACAGAACGCTTGGTTCCATTGTTAGTTCTCTCTCAACTCCTGGGAAAGATGGTCTCTTGCATAGCCATTGTTCCATGGGCCAGATCGCACCTAAGGACTCTGCAATGGTTCCTCCTACCATTCCAGAGGAAAGGGAGCAGTAATTCCAGAGTCAAGGTCAGGGTCCCATTAGAGACTCTGAGGTCCCTCAGGTGATGGGTGTCCCCAGCGATAGCCAGGGGAACACTATTCAAAGAGCCCAGCCGTCTGACCTTGACCGCAGCTGCCAGCCTTTTCGGATGGGGGGGCCCATCTCCAACAACAGTTGGCTCAAGGACAATGGTCTCAGGCAGACCTGAAGAACAACATCAACTGGCTGGAGCTCCAAGCCATCCACCTTGCCCTTCGTCACTTCGAAGCCACGGTAGAGGGACAACACCTATTGATTTTGACAAACAATGTGGCCACAAAAGCGCATATCAACCGCCAGGGGGGCACCCATTGAGCTCTCTCATGCGCAAGGCAGACCAACTATTTATCTGGGCAGAGACTCACCTGAATTCCATCAAGGCGGAACACATCTTGGGGTGGGCAAACATGCAGGCAGACTTTCTCAGCCGGAGCACGGTGGACCATTCAGAGTGGTGACTGCACCCGGGCATCTTTTTTTTTTAAATTACATTTATATGCCACCCTTCTCTGAAGACTCAGGGCTTACAATTTTGGGATACAACCCAATGTGCTCAGCAATAGCCTTCATTCCATTGTATATGCCTGCTTATTACTAAGCGGCATTTTTACAAAGTCAGCTTATTGCCTACAACAATCTTGGGTCCTCAATTTACCTACCCTGGGAGGATGGAAGGCTGAGTCAACCTTGAGCCTGGTGGGATTCGAGCCTGCAGTAATTGCAGGCAGCTGGAACTTAAGTGCTAGGCATTTAACAGCTTGCACCACCAAGGCTCTTGAACTGTGTCAGAGGTTTGGCCGTCCAGTCCTGGACTTATTTGCCACCCCGGCGAATTCACAACTGCCCAGATACTTCATGAGGTTTCCAACCCTGGGTGCAGAGGGCATCAACGCCCTCCGCTGTCCTTGGCCCAGGGGACTGTTGTATGCCTTCCCTCCTCTCCCCATCATACAAGGAGTAATCCGGAAACTTCTCTTGGAGCAGGCAGAGCTCTTGCTGATCACGTCCCATTGGCCCAGACAGCCATGGTTTGCAGACCTCGTCAGTCTCTCTATGTCCCAGCCTTGGAGAATCCCTCAAAACAGGATCTCTGTCAGCCAAGGGGTTTTGGTCCATTTGGAGCCTCAGTGGCTCCAACTGACCACCTGGCACTTGAGAGGCGGCTCCTGACAAGGGACAACTTCTCAAGAAGGGTGATTCAGATGATACAGGCTTCCAGGAGGCCTTCCACCAACAGAATTTACAATTCTACTTGGAAAGCATTCTGTCATTGGTGTGTTACGTCAGGCCTGGATCCCACAGCCGTGTCCATCCCTCAGATCCTGGACTTCTTGCAAGAGGATCTGGATAAAGGGTTAGCCCTAATACTATCCAAAGACAAGTAGTGGCCTTGTCTTCAGTATTGACTTATGGGGACTTAGACTCCATAGCGCACCATCCTGTCGTGCGCTCCTTTTTGAGGGGGGTGGCTAATTTAAAGCCACCTGTTGTTCACAGGTACCCAACCTGGGACTTAGCTAAGGTTTTACACGCCCTAACCTTACCACCCTTCGAACCTCTCAGGTCTACGAGTCTGTGGTTTTTGTCCTTTAAAGCCACCTTTTTAGTCGCCATCACATTGGCCAGGCGAATTTCAGAACTAGCTGCTCTCTCTGTAAGAGAAGAACTCTGCACCTTCCATGCAGACAAGGTGGTTCTACATCTGGATCCCTCCTTCGTCCCCAAGATCAACTCCTGGTTCCACCGGGCCCAGAAGATAGTGTTGCCCAATTTCTGTCCAGCTCCTTCCCATCCTCTGGAACAGAGATGGCACACTCTGGACGTAAGGAGGGCCTTACGCAGGTACATAAAATGGACTTTGCCTCACCGAAAATCCGAATCACTGTTTGTCTCATTTCAACCTTCCTCTCTGGGTTCAAAGGTCACTTCATCGACCATAGTCCGTTGGATAAGGGCGTGTATTGCAAAGGCCTACGAGACACAGTCGATTCCGGCCCACAGACGATTGCTCACTAGACTCGAAGCGCTGATACCACAGCCGCATGGCTTCGATTGAGGAAATCTGTAGGGCAGTGACATGGTCCTCACCATCTCCCTTTGTGCACCACTATAAGTTGGACTCCTTTTCCGCTGCTGAGGCTGCCTTTGGGAGGAGGGTACTTCAGTGAGTGCATGTAGCTAGGGGGATTCAGGACCACAATCCCTGCCCATAGGGACATCAGGCTTTGGTATGTCCCAGCTATGGATTCTCCAATCATTGTGCTGGAGAAAGAGCATTGTCTTACCTGAACACTTCTTCTCAACATGATGATGGAGAATCCATTCCCTCCCTAGGAAGCAGTTAGGTCCTTCGTCCAGCACAGTAACACCGGAGGAGCCAGCGCCGCCAACGAGTCCTTCAGATGCCGCGCCTTCGTATTGAACTGGGGAAAGTAACAGTTGACAAGGGGTGTGGCTAAAATTATGGACTCAGTCTCCAGGCAGAATGGCATGTGTCAACCCAGCTATGGATTCTCCATCGTCATGATGAGAAGAAGCATTCAGGTAAGACAATGCTCTTTTTCTCCGCCTGAAAACTGACATTTTGTTGAGAGAAAATAAGATAGGATATAAGGAAGATACAAAAAATACTTTCTATGTACTTTGTGGAATTTTAAAAGAAATTGTCCTCTGTGTTGCCTCTCTCTCTCTCTCTCTGTGTATGTGTGTATGTGTTCACATCTAATGAACCTGATATTCATTAAAGTATCTTGACTTTTTTCAGGCCTCTACCTGAACTGAAAAAAAGATACTGCTTCAATACTTGAATTCACTTTATGAATAAGCTTTTTATTAAAGAAGTCACTTCCTTTAGTTAATATTACTCTTAAAGCATAAACAGCTGTAATATATATCTACTTTTCATAAACTGGATAGTATTAACTTTTTCTGTTCCCATTAAATCATTATTTAAAAATAAAACTGAGGAAATGTGTTGATAGCCTTTTGTCCATCAGGAATGTCATTTTCATCTGTTCTGAATTATTCATTGAAATATCAAGACCGAATCTATATTTGCTACCTCTGAGGTTAGGGAAAATCCAGGGGAAATGTTCCCAGCCAAAGATGAAGGTCTGTAGTATATAAACAGACAGAATCTCTTGTGCCAATGAGAGGGCAGAGTTGTCCACTATGTTTATTCCCTTAGGACTGCCTTCTACAACTGAAGTCTGTGTTGCTGGTAGGGGTGGAGTTCATCTCTGGAAGTCTTCATGCACTCTCTTCTAGGAAGCACCTCTTGACTCTACCACAGACCGGAAACAACATGTTTTCACAGCAGTGTCTGTGTCCTGAATTTTCTGCCAGTGGGAGATTTCTGCCCCTGCTTTTCCTTCAGAGTACAGCTAATCAGTTTGAATAAGAATTTCCAGAATTTGGTTGAGGGAAGAAATATTCCTGTTAGTTATTGTTACAAATTTTTAATAACTTACTTGCTTTAAAAGAAAGAAGATCCAAACTCAGGGACATGGAGTAGAAAAATATTGATGGTGATATTATGACTTTATTTAAGAAAAGAGAAGTGGAACTACTGAAGACCGCATGCTCTTAATTACTATAATCCATCAGGAAGCAGATATTTTAGAGTAAGTTTATCAGTTTTTTCCTGTTTCTTTGTAGTGATAACATTGATGGATTTCACCATGTTACTCTATTCTGTGTTATGGTGTAAATGAATGCATTTTAGGACTAAAAGTACATGAGAGAGAATGCCATATTTTCCAGCACAGAAAGAGATGAAGATCAGATATGAAGTTTGCACTCATTATAATGTAACACCTAATTTCCTCATTTAAATGAGTTAAAATCTTTATTTCTGTAGATTTTTATATCTATAAAATTGTTTATCAAATAATGAGCAACCTGGAATTAGAGTTCTACCTGCAGAAAAAAACAGAAAGTAATTTTTTTGGCATTTATGTCATTATTAATTATAACATTTAAAACATTTAAAATGATTTCTGCTGTAGTATTCTCTATTTCTTCTTGCCTTTTCCTCAGTATGTTTAATCTACTAAACAATACATCTGGCACATTCTTACGTTAGTGATAGAGGATGGGTATATTTCCTTGAAGGTAAAATACCTGTTTTGCTACTTGATATTGAATGTATTGCTTTAAACAAGAAAAAAAGCACTATGCTGGAGGTTGTCGAACTGTGAGTCATCTCCCATTTTATTTTATTATTTATTATTTATTTCTTGACCATCACTAACCCAATGAAATAATTAATTTGATTTGTGATGGGGATCACACACATTTATATAGCATTTTAGAAGTCACAGCACCACAAAATTTGTGAATCCCTATGTTATGTGCTTCCCTGCTCTTCCCTTCCATAGAGGTATTATAATACTATAGATTGGTCCAGTTACTGAAAAGCATCATCATCATTATTGTTATTATTGTTACATTTTTATTCTGCATTTTATGTATACGTAACTCAAGACAATGAACTTAATACTTAGGCCTCCTATTTTCCTTACACTATCATGTTAAATAATAGGATTTATTCCCTAGTAAATGCCAGTAAGATTGCTTCTCAAATGAAAAATAGTATTAATAGTGAAGTATTCCCAAACTATAGCTTGTAGTAAAAAAACCTTTGAGTTTGTGAATCAATTCATTAGATGTTTGTGTTCAGTAGTGCTTCAAGAAATACTCAGATTTTGAAGCACAAAGGTATGAGGACTATTCATATGAAGGAAAGACATACTATATTAGCTGTGAATAAGACAGACTGTTTACATTCGATATGACCAGATCTGCACATCAATAGAATGAACAATGGCTTTTGTTGTTAGGGACCAAATCCTAATTTCTAATATTCATGGAATTAGGATACTTATACTGATATGTAAATATCAGTTAATGGGAATCAATAAACTATAACTTTTCAATGGTGCTGTCTAAACAGATCTCAAAGATGCCACCTTTGGTTTTCGTTAGAAAATATTTTTGTTTTCAACAAGTCTTTAAGTTAGTTCTTATCTGATACTGTTTTAAGCTGGTTGAATTGTTACTATTTGCTTTTTGCATTTAGTATTTTAATTAAATAATTTTACATTAAAAATTGCTATTTTCTTTTAAAAAGTGAATGGAAATATAGATCCCCTGTTTATGGATTTACTGATAATAACCTGTGGAGATTCTTAATTTCAGATTCTTGGGGTATAATTAATCTTTGGAGAAAGTCTGCTTATTGCACATTTATTTTTACTCATCAAGGTACTTTTTTCTAAAGACAATTACAATCCTGTTTGATTTTGGACTTCTGCATTGTTCAGTTTTGCTTTTTATTGCACATTTTTTAAATCATGGAGATACTTCTTTCTAAAGACTGTTATGATGTTGCATTTATACATTGTTCAATTTTGCTTTTTACTTGTTATCTGAAATGTACCCAGATGAGTAATGATGAGGTAGGAAATATATTGATACTTAAATCAACACGTAAATCAGGAGATTAACATTCCTTGAGGAAGCAGGCTTCTTTCCATATGTTAGACAGGGACACTGAACTCTGTTCTGTTCTTTTGTTCTCGGCATATCTTTATACTTTGTTTGCAAAGCTGCAAATAGAGTAAGAGCCAGTTTTTATATTAGATTACATTTCCTATTGGAGTCACTTGGCTTATCTCTCTGTAGTCCTTTTATCCTAGAGCCATGATGGTGAACCTATGGCATGCATGCCAGAAGTGGCACACAGAGCTGTCTCTGCCGGCACGCGAACCGTCACCTCAGATCAGGTCTACTGTGCATGTGTGCACACCTCCTGCCAGCCACCTGATTGCTGAGTATCTACTGTGCATGCACGGGGTGCATGGCGTGCGCAGGAGATGCACATGCATGTGCAAAGGCGTGGCATGCATGGGGGTCATCCGCTCATGTGCAGAGGCAGTGGGACATGCACAGGGGCATGCACGCATGTGAAGGGCGGGGGTCATGTGCGCATTGCATTATGGGTGCAGACACACGTGCACGCACACTTTTGGCATGCAACGACGAAAAGGTTAGCCATCATTGTCCTAGAGTATACTAGACTTTTTTCAAGGATGTCAGGGTGGCATTTTAACATCTAAAACCAGCGATATAGATATCATATATTGACATTTGTGATGGCAATTTATATTTTATTATTATTTATTTAATTACATTTATATGCCGCCCTTCTCCGAAGACTCAGGGCGGCTTACAATTTTTGGGATACAACCCAGTGTGCTCAGCAATAGCCTTCATTCCATTGTATATGCCTGCTTATTACTAAGCGGCATTTTTACAAGGTCTGCTAATTGCCCCCAACAATCTTGGGTCCTCAATTTACCTACCCCGAGAGGATGGAAGGCTGAGTCAACCTTGAGCCTGGTGGGATTCGAGCCTACAGTAATTGTAGACAGCTGGATCTTAAGAGCAGGCATTTTAACAGCCTGAGCCACCAACAAACAATTCAGAATCAACTTCAGTAAATGAGTAGATTGTGCTTCCTAATCTATAAAGATAATCCAGATATGGTCTACAAAATCCTTATTGTGGTTGCCTTTTTTTAAAAGGTGAAGTGATATAATATATTTCAGTTTTACAAGATTGGTATATTCTTACCTAAATCTCATGAGAAGTTATCTGGATAGTCAATCTAATATCCTTCAGCTATTTTACATTTGAACTCCATCAGCCAGAATGGACAATGGCAAAAAATTGCAGAAATTGAAGATCAAAATATCTAGAAGGCACGAGACTTTTATCCTGAAGGCTGTGTTGACTTACATAACAAGTGAATTTGGTGTGTATTTGTAATTTTTAGGAATATTTTTCTAACCCTTTAACACCACGGGATCCCTTCAGCAAGAAGTGCTGGTTATTCATGTAACTAATTTGAAAGGAATATGATAGATCTAAATCCATTAAAAAATTAAACTGATTTGGCTGCATTACTGAAATTTAAGTTTCAAAATGAGGAACATGCTTAGGGACTTCTAAAGCATATTTTAGTTTTCTGAGGTTTGGGTTAGAGACTGTTTCTTTTGCACTTTTCCAATTACTATATGAATCTTTTATTAAATGTGTTACAACTTTGGTTTGTTTAAAATTATCTTAGAGCTAGAGAAAGGAATTTGACCCTGAGCTGGGAGAGGACTCTTTTCCCAGAGAATGCAGTCTCATGTCAGCAATTTTTCTGCAAAATAAGAAAAGATAACAAGGCAGAGAGAGCAATATGGAATATAGACTTATCTATGGGTGAGGCTGAATGATAAATATTAACAAGGAAGCAATCAGAAAGTTGTTTCACTTGTTACTACCATACATAGTCTCACATTTTATTTGAACAAATTAAGGTGAGGTACAGAGAGTTTTTCAAAGAGCTAAAGGTAATGTTTTAGAACCCTCATTACTTCCTGTTCAAACAGTTCTTTGTCTTGCTTTTTTTTTCAGGTCAAGCCAGTTTTGCAAGTTTACTTATGTTTTAAGTAATCTTTGGAAGAAAAATGAAATACTATGTAAAATGAAATCTGCATTGCTGCACTAGATATGTTTAAAATTATTGTAGATATACATACCCGTTAGCAGTTGTGACATTATGATGAGCAGTGTTAATCAGATCGCATTCTTATCCCTGTTGGTAAAGAAAGTGTCTTTACTTATTCATGGTAGTAGAGACAAAATGGCTACTTTAAATAATAGTTTAATTCTTTTCTAGTAAAATTAGAGAGAGAGAGAGAGAGAGAGACAGACAGACAGACAGACAGACAGACTTTTTTCTATTGCAGATTTTCTTTCTTTCTTTCTTTCTTTCTTTCTTTCTTTCTTTCTTTCTTTCTTTCCTATTAAGTTTGTATAGATATCAAGCAGGCTGGTATTTCAGAAAGGAAATGAATCCCTTTGTTCTGTAGCAAAAATTGGCAAACTGACATCCTAAGCTTTATCATAAAAACCTAGTCTGTGATCAGTTCAGATCTCTGGGAAAAGAAGTTGAGGGACAAGGATAAAAGAAAATAGGTATGTGTTTATATATCTCATGGACAAAGGAGGTTGTCAAAAAGAGGAAGAAGCAGATGGTTTTACATATTTTTGGCTTATATTATCTAACAGATGATCTTCAGTTAAAGTTCTCAATATAAAGGAAGTCACCAATTCTAACTTTACAGAAATAACTACAAACTATAACTGAGATGATGAGCTGTGAAATATTTGGACAAGAGTCTACAGAAAAATAATTAAATACCATAGTTAATTGAAGTTTCTTGCAAAAGATATTAAATAATTGATAAAAGTTATAGCTTGTAAAAATATTAAATTCTATACATAAGGCTTACTTCACATATAACTCAAAGCATCCAATATTTTGGAAGTTTTTATAGCATTTTTTTCATTTTGATGAAGGTCTTGTAGGAAAATGATTTGCCTATTCATTTTTATATCTGGATTATAGTGTTCTATTTATTGTTAATTTTATATAAAAATGTACACATTTGTGAATTACTTTCTTATATTTTAATCTCTCTGCGTAGAAATACCTTGGACGTCATGTTCATTGGCATCTATTTTAGAAAATTATATTATACTAAAAACTAATCTGGTTACAAATTAGCAACTGTTCCAGCTTCTTAGAGAATGTATTTGACAATTATAATAAAAGCGTACATTTTGCATTATTTAGATACAGTAAGCTTACGATCTGTATCTCTGGATACCACTGTATCCCATCATCTCTGCACTTACCTACTGAATTCTGTACTATTAATTTTTATATGCTCTGAAGCTCAATTGTGTGCCTTCGTTCCTTCCATTCTATAGCACTCTCCTGAGCCTCAAATGAATCAAGCATATTCTCTGAAAAAGAAAGAAGCAGATTGAAAATTCATTTTTTTATGTGCCCAGCCAACCAGTTCAATTTTCTTTTTAAAAAGAGGAAAGGGAGGGGAAAAATAACTCTGTGGGCTTTTGCATGTATATATGAGCAATTGTAGGCAGTCCAGTAGTTTTTAGTTCTGAAATGTTTATTTTGAGACTTGTTTTTTTGTGCTTTGGACAAATTATTCAAAATGTATCCATTTTTCCATGGGAGGGAAAGATTAGTTTTGCCTCTGTTTATTTGAATAGTTCATGCTTATGTGTGTATCTTTTGGGATTTTTCTCCAAATCACAGCTTTTACTCTATGAATTGATTTTATTTCCATTCCTCGTGCTTTTTGGACTCAAATCTGTGATTTATTGGGTTCTTTTCATTGTGATGAATTTCTTAGGTAGTGACACATAAAGCCTCAACAGTTGTCATTCTCTGTTTTCTTTTTGTGAGATCTTTAATGCTATGTTTAGTTAAATTGTTAGCTTTATATTAGAGGCCTCCACCTACCCTTTTGTTCTATTTTGATGATGTGTTTATCCCATCAAAGCTTTTATTTTATAATTGTGCTAGTGAGAGTTTCTTGATTTTCCTTATGTCCTCACTGATAAAAAAACAAATTAAATGGGACCTGCATAATAATTGAAGTAACAGAAGTGTGTAGGTCTAACTTTGACATGAATAATATGGTTGTAAAACCCAGAAGTTCTTAGTCAATTTTATTTGCAGAATTGCATTTTATTTTACATCCTACTTATAGCTTATTCTTTATAAAGTTCTGAAATACTTGGGAACTCCAGACCAACAAATAAGTCACAAAGCTGTGTTCAAGCAGGATGTGAGTAAAGAGGAAACAGCTATAGTTATCACTCTCTGTCACACACCAGTGTTGGCTGTTTTCAGAAGCCAGCTGCATCAGGATAGCTATATTTAGCAGATTCATTTTGTCTACCTCAAAGTTTGTTTGAGGTATGTTTCTACGTATTTTAAGCTAATCTAGATCCAGCCAATGTAGCATTAATTTGCTCTTCTGTCTCTTGGCCATTGTGTCATTTGTCTCGATAAAGGGACATTTTATTACATGTTTTATCAAAGCCTTTGTTTCTTTTTTGAAAATGTTCAGAGCAGTTGACAAAAGTTGGGAAAGCTCTAGTGACACAGTGGATAAAAATTTCTTTTGACAGAATCAAAATGAGACAATAAATCATAAATTTCATTCTCTTTGGAAATGAATTTTTAAAAAGAGGTTTAATAATAAAAACAAAATGTGGAATGTAGAGATTATTTTAGCATTTGGAAATAAGGAAAGTTATTTCACATATTCATTTTGCTCTTAATTATTCATTTTTCCTTAGTTTTTTTCCTTTAAAGGCTTATGTTTATTTTAATGAGATTAGCAATGATATGAAAATTTTGATTATTGAATATATTTATAGAGATTGCTCTGAGGTAAAATGACAGTATACAGAAAATTTGTGTCAGATGCTGGTGGCCTTCAATCTAAAACAGCCTTTATATTTTGACTTAATATATTATCTTCAATAAGCTAATTCAGCATGGAAGCAATATGATAATTGTTATATATGTTTTGTATTATATTTTATTCTCTGTGCTTCATACTGGTTTTTCCACATGCATTAGTAAATACGCTGTGTGTGTGATAGTGAAAGACAAATAAGACAATGAATCTGATATGCTTCTGTCATGAATCTGATATGTTTCTGTCATGATAAATAGATATATATAGATGACAATTTTTTGTACATTATAAACACATAAAGGTTGATCTAGTTACTCATATTCAAATCAGATTGTTAATCATATTTAAATATAACATACAAAATCTGTCAGTAGAAAAATTTAAAATCATTGAAGCAATTTCAAATTCATTTAAAACATTGACTAAACCAATATAAACTGTTCAACATAATTATAAAATAGGTTGTATTTTTTTTTAATTTTAGGAGAATCTTCCAAATATTTTTTTCCTTTTTATCATAAGAATATACTCTGAGGAAACATTTAGTCTATATTCCTGTACAATAATTTTTAAAACTATTTTCACTTGGCCTGTCTTAGTACAGGCTTTTGTAATTTGGTGCCGCTCAGATGACTTGGACTACAATCTTCACCATTCCTAGCCAACAAAACAGTAGGCTCTTATTATAGAACATATTGGAATTCAGCTGTCTGTATATAGACTGTTGTTTCTATGTATGCATTCTAATTTTGGGATTGCTTAATTAGATCAACCTTTTTGTGTATTTATTTTGCAGGATATTTTTGTCTGTATGTTTCCTGTATCTGTATGATGTCTGCTGTAAAGGGGGACTAATAGCGATAAAGGGTACGTGTTTATTTTTATGTCCTGTCATGGATTCACAGATTGCATTTGAGATTAATCTCCTCTATAACATTTCCTGTCTATAAAGTAACCTTCCAGAAAAATGTGTCTTCTACACTCCTTTTTTGATGGCATGCTTGTGTTTGCCTTTAGCCTGCTTGATGGCTTACTGTGTTTATTTACCTGTTTGGTACATGTATAGTTCCTAAGTTTTGGCTGTGGCCTGTGTTGGGATTTAGCAGGCCTGAGATGATGATACCTTGTTTCAGGGCCTTTTAGAAATCCCTTGGTTCAGCCTCTTAGTGCTCTACAGTGTGCATTAATAATCTTATACTGGGAATAATCTATTTTTTGGCAGATCCAAAAATGGGGACACTCATAGTAATACTTCCAAGCAGATTACTTTATTATTCCATACCTGTAGACAGAATCTTGCCAAAGAGAAGCATTCAACTATCTATATCAAGGATAAACTCTGAAAACTATTAGGAAGGGTCTGTTTTCACTCTCTTTCTGTCACACAGACTATCTGAACTGAGCTGCCTTTTAGTGTTCTGGAATGTACCTCCTCCCTCCTAGGAATCCAGACTACTATGTTCCATCACAGTTTTATGTATTCTGCATGATTTTCCATCTCATTTCTTTCCATTAATTGACCTTTTTCTTTAATTGTTTTAATGCATCCTCATTAACACGTAATAGGAAATAGATATTAATTTAATTCATATTGAGAAAAGGCACAATCTGCCTTTTGTAGCCATAATTTTACTTCAAAATTAAGTTGGTCATGGTAACTCAAACTACTCAAACCCAGATTATGTTGATTCTGGGATAAATTAAAAATTGCTAAATATTGTCATAGATTTATCTTACTATAAATTACAGAAGTTAGAAATTAGTGATTATTATAAATTATAAAATACAGACAAAATGTTACACTTTCAGGGAATTGTCACTGTTCTCTGTCAGGTTGATATTAAAATTCCTAGTGTGCTAATATCATTGTACCTTTGTCTTTGTATGGCAGGTTATGTATACCTCACAGAATGCTACCTTCTGTCTATACTTTCATACTTATTATCTATTACTTTGGGAGCTCAGGAGCTTTGGATGAAGAAATCTTTTGGTTTTTATAAGGTTGAGCATATAGCTGATTTAATGTATGGCTCAGTACATTAGATTGGTTGGCTTCTACTAAAGTACTATAGTTAATGTACTTTAAACATTAATGTGGCAAAGAATGCATTGTTCTTGTGTTCTTTGCTTCAGAGATAGGCAAAAGATGGTTCAGGATTTATTGGTAGATCAGATTCCTTGCCTTTTTCTCTAGATAAGTAAGGTTTGTGATTCCCAGTTGTTTGCAAAAGCCACAGAAGAGTAATTGTTCCGTTATATTTAGGATGACTGGAAAGTAAAACAGAAGGCAGAGAATGATATTGGTATGTTTCTGTAAAGTGTGCATATGTGCATGTTAGTTAAAATATGTTCTTATTTTGGAACTAGCCAGAATCTGTTAGGTCATATTAGATATATAGTCATACAAATGAGAAATTAAAGCAGTAGCAAAAGCACTTAAACCTATATACCACTTCACATTGCTTTACAACCCTCTCTAAGCAATTTACAGAGTCAGCATATTGCCCCCAACAATCTGGGTCCTCATTTGACCGACCTTGGAAGGATGGAAGGCTGAGTCAACCTTAAGTTGGTCATGATTGAATTGCTAGCAATTGGCAAAATTAGCCTGCAATACTACATTCTAACCACTGCGCCACCACAGCTTGTGTGGTGTGTGTGTGTGTGTGTGTGTGTGTGTGTAATTACACTGTAATATAGCTCATTACTTTCATTGACCCCTCTTTGTATATTTATCTATAAAACACATAGTATTATTTATCTGTATATATTGAAAATTGCATGGCACATATTTCAAAAGCTGAAGAATGGATTTATTTCTCTAACATAGGAATGCAAATATTTTACTGTTTGAAAATGAGGGATTTATCAATTGAAGCAAGGCAAATTGTATACCTATGGTGGTAATAGTGGTTTGGAGGATATCATGCTGGTATGTTATAATGAATGGATAATGTTTGGAGCAGTTCAAAGTGGGGATAGGGATAGCCTTGGAGATTTTATAGTTGTTATTGTTTCTGTTCTCAAGATAATCTCTTGAGTTTTAACTCTTTTCATGTAAACCTTTAAAACAGCCTACTTTGTTTCCTCAGAGATTGTTTTAAACTCTAATTATAGTATGTAAATGTGTCTTCATATCTCAGAGACATGAGTTTGAGTGAAAGTATTATGTAGAATTAGGGTGGGACTGATAATGTGCGCAATAGGATATCTCTGCTCACTTGTATCTCTAATCATATTCTAATACTATGATTATATATTGCACTGACATATTTACCCAGAATCACTCTGGACAGTTTCCTATAAACTATATAAAAAGTGTTATCTAGAGTATCATAGGATACTTTATCTCTCCAGAAACAGAACCTCTGATAAAGTAGTCTGCCGTTTTGAAAATAGAAACGTATAAGGTAGGTGTTTGTTGTTTCGCTTCTGTTCTAGTATTTCTAGGGTTTGGACACAATGTTCTTACTTTACAGGTTATTACCCCATGTCGAAAACTCATCTTATGTGCTGACAACAGAAAAGAAATGGAAGACTGGATTGCTGCACTAAAAACTGTACAGAATCGTGAACATTTTGAGGTAATGTTAGATAAAAATATAGATTCACTTCTTACAGTATCCCCACTGTACTACCTTTTTTCTCTTACTTGAATTATAAAATGGCATTCTTATGCCTCAGTTTTTCTGAATTTAATAACTTTGTATTGACACAAAACTTGATTCATAAAACTAAAATGAGTATTTTATTTTAAGTTACATTTATTTTTAAATCATCTTAGGGTTTCTTTTAATTTAATTTGCAGTCTACCCAGTACAGTATGGACCATTTTTCAGGAATGCATAACTGGTATGCTTGCTCACATGCACGTCCAACATACTGCAATGTGTGTCGAGAGGCATTATCTGGGGTCACATCTCATGGACTTTCTTGTGAAGGTAAATATTTCTGTATACCTTCATTGGCACATGAAATTATGGGCTTACAATAACTTATAAAATCTATTATCCATTAATTAGATAATAATAGTAAAAATAATTTTAATAGAATAAAGAGAAGTATTTGATTTCATATCCTGATATTTGGCAAAGAGACTCATAAAACTCATAAAAAATTAAATGGCTGTAGTACAGAGTAAAACACGTTAGGTTTTGATTCTATATGTGCTTCCAGTTTATGAATTCTTGATTCAGCCAGTAAGTAAGATACTGGCCCCAAAACAAAAATAAATAAACAGAAACGGGACACCATAAATGAGGAATACAAAAGATGTGAAATACAATTTCTCACAGCTTAATTCATTATGTGCTTTTCCCAATATTCACACACTTTTTGTTGTTGTTGATAGTGTGCAAATTTAAGGCTCATAAGAGATGTGCTGTCCGGGCAACTAATAACTGCAAATGGACAACGCTGGCATCCATTGGGAAGGATATAATTGAAGAGGAAGATGGGGTATGTAAAATAATATTTTTCAAAGGGTGGTTTTTACCAAGGGTATTGAAGACACTCCGAAGATTTTAGTTAGGGATATTTTTAACTTTCTGAAGTGCAGGAGTATTTTTTTCTAACATTTCTATGATGTTCCCACTTCAGCCAGTTCAGAAACTATTGTATGCTGTTTATTTAAAGTGACAGCTACTCCTGAGGTTAGAAATTTTTGGTGATCTTGAAATGATGGAAATATATCAAGCCAATAATCAAAGAAATGCCAAACAGACATTTGAAGAATATCTTGCCTGATTCTTCAATAAGCCTTGAAGAAGAGGTGATCCCTTTTTTCATTCATGTGTGTGTAAACAATAAATCCTAGTTAAGAGACTGAAAAAAGATATTTCGTGTTCTTTGAGCCCCATGGTAGATGTATAAAGTATGGTATAGAAGTGCTTCTCTAATTGATACTGCTGTAAAAAAGAGCTTCAAGTAAAATCTCTGCTGCTGCTTCCTACCTTTTTTAAACCCTAGAAGAAATATAACCTGCCTTCTTTGTGAGACTCCTGATTAGGGAGGGAGGGAGGGAGGGAGGGAAAGATATATATATATATATATATATATATATATGTTCTCGTAGATTTTCACGGGTAAAGGTATGTAGGTCTTGGTGTATTCGGGTCTTGTCCCGTGTATGATTGAGAATACCTTGGCAGCGTTTGAAATCTCATCCGTCATCTTCAGGCTGGTGTCTTCAGCTTAGTTCTCCTGGGAGAAGTGTGTGATCGTGGCTGTTTTTCCCTTTTTGAAAGGGAAAAACAGCCACGCATCTCCCAAACAACTGAAGACACCAGCCTGAAGATGACGTGAGATTTCAAACGGTATTCTCAATACACGGACAAGACCAAATACCTATATATATATATATATATATATATATATATATATATATATATATATATATATTTCTGTAAGTTGCACTAATATTTGAATATGTTAAGAAGCAAGGGAAGAGTACCTTGTTTCTCATTTTCTCTAAATAGCAGCATAAGAGAAATTTCAGGAAAGAAAGTACAGTTCACTATTTAGTTTTCATGGGAATCTTACCAGATGAACTGGTAAGCTGACAAGCAGATTTGTAAAAACCTGCCTGGATATATGCACTCTATCTTACAATCTTTATATAATCCACCAGAGCTATTTTAAGCATTTAAGAAGGCAGATTTGTATTCCAAATTACATGAACATGTGCTATTATTGAAAGCGTTATAAGGGATTTGTGAAGAAATATCTGTTTATATTGTAATGGCTTTTAAACCTGTCTTGTTAAAAATAAATTCTGATTGAACAGATTTCAATGCCACATCAGTGGCTGGAAGGAAACCTACCTGTGAGTGCCAAATGTACAGTGTGTGATAAAACATGTGGCAGTGTCCTACGCTTGCAAGACTGGCGTTGTCTTTGGTGCAAAGCCATGGTAAGTTATTATGGTGCATTGTTGAGTGATTCAACTCTCCTTTGGTATATGTTACAGGTGGTATTTTCGTAAGTTGAGGAACATTTCAAGTTTTTTTTCTTTTTTTGCAAAATACCATTCTTCTAGGTAGTTATGAGAAAATGCTATTCATAATAAAATGTGGATTAATTATGACCAGGAGTGTCAAGCTGCAATAATGTTAGCACCAAGAATTTTCTTACGTTGAATAAAGGAGATTTAGTAAACAGTTGGCTTGTTTACAAGTGCCGTGTTAAAAAAATCCCATTTGAAAAAGTAATAAATGTTCTTGAATTCTTTCAAATTTGGAAATTGAAACTTAACTATGGCCTTGTCTTAATAGGCTCTCTTGTGTTTTGCAAGGCATACCTTAATTATGTGGTATACTAATACAGAGCTATGTTAGATGTATCACTGTATCCTCAATGCAAATCTTAAACATAATAAATATTTTGATATTTTATGTCTATATTACTGTGTGGGGAAAAATATTAGAAAAGCAAATAAAAAGTCAGAAACCAGGCACTACAAAATTTAGGGCATGTGATTTTATTGTTATAGGTACATACCTCATGCAGAGACCTATTACCAACAAAATGCCCCCTTGGCCTTTGTAAAGTGTCTGTCATCCCTCCCACAGCTCTAAACAGCATTGATTCTGATGGTAAGTCATTACAGTTGCTACTACTTGTCAGTGTTGTCACAGAAAGAACAAGAGCAGGAATTAAGAAGCATTCTCTGATGACTGAACATTGCTTATGGCATGCTGAGCTACAGTTAGATGAAAGAACTGGAATACCTGGTGATGGGAAGGAAGAAATAGAATATTCTGGGTATCTGGACCCTTAAAAAAGGTTTCCACTGCAACATTTTATTGCAAATCTGATCTACATTTTATATACTTCTGTTTCACACTACTTCTAAAATAATTTTTAAAAGTTAGTTTTATCTTTTAGGTGAGGCCATAATGCTAAAACAAGAGTTATAATTAATTTTCTATAAATGTTTAATGATTAATCTTCCTTAATCATTGTTTTTTCCTCCAGGTTTTTGGAAAGCCACTTGTCCCCCATCTTGTACAAGCCCTTTGTTGGTCTTTGTCAACTCAAAAAGTGGAGACAACCAGGGTGTAAAGTTCCTACGAAGATTCAAACAGCTGTTAAATCCCGCACAAGTCTTTGATCTTATGAATGGAGGACCTCATCTTGGGTAGGCAAATTGTATTCTATTTTTGGAAATTAACCATTCTTACCTTGTGCTCAGAATAACCAGTTTGGAACAGTATGAAATATTGGTTTTGGTGTGGGCATACAGCTAAAGTGCATATGTTTAATCTGGAGATGGAGTTGTGTTACAGACCAAAGTTTTTCAGCAGTGGAAGAGCAGAAAAAAAATAGGACTATTGAGTGATGAGTGGCACATACCGTGTTTCCCCGAAAATAAGACCTACCCCGAAAGTAAGACCTAGCACTATTTTCTAAACCTGCCCTAATGTAAGACCTACCCCGAAAATAAGACCTAGTGTAAATCTCCAGTTCCAGGAAGACTTTTCAGGGAGCAACCGTGCACCTGCGAAACACCCCCCCCTACACACTCACACTCACTATTTGGCACCATAAATATATAAGACCTACCCCGAAAATAAGACCTAGTGTGTTTTTGGGAGCCAAAAAAAATATAAGACAGTGTCTTATTTTCGGGGAAACACGGTAGTTCAGGAGAGATAGGAAAACATGATGGCTGGGAAATTGAGGGGGTTGAATAGATAGGTAAGAACAGGAGAATAAATGAGTGCTGACTAAGAGTGAGTAGTGAGCATTGAGAAGAGAGAGTGAAAAAGAAGAGAGCATTGCCCTATTCTGTTACAGCAACCTTCCAGATTTTTTATTGAAACCTGGTACTTTTGCCAAATCACAATCTTCCTAAAATGGTTTGTCTGAACTTCTAAAATGCAGTGTTTGTTTCAGACTCAAAACAAAATGTTATGTTTTGTCCACATTTATATTGAGCTTACCTTTATATATCAAAATTTGTTCCTAAGAAATATTGCACTGCCATTATTACTTAGACTATTTTGGTGAGTATATTTTATCAATAGGTATGGGCGATATTAAACATAAAGGCAGTCTTCTCAGAACTGCTGTCATTTCCTTATACTTAATTGTTCTGATTGATTTTTAATTATGTTTTTGAATAAGAATTATTTCATACTTATGAAGATATTTTACATCATTTTAAATTACTTATACAGCCTGGTACCATAAAATTTGCCACTGAGGGCCTTTAATTTAACATCTTCTGCATGCAAAGCAAGTGCTCATTCATTGACCAGTTGTCCAATGTGTATTTATTCCATTTACATCTAGCATAAAAATAACTTCTCCTTTACAAGGCTCCATAATATCATTTGTGTGTTGGAATGCAAAAAACTGGGTTTTTTTTTTAGAAGATGTACTGCTTAATAAAGATGTACTTTGTTGATTATATGACCCTGTAGCTCGGAACTTACTCAGATTAATTAACAAATCTAATAAATGTTCTGCATTATTCCTGTGCAGAAAATGCATACAGTGGATTTTAATTCCTAGTATTCTCAAATTTGAATAATATCTTTAATGGTATTTTTCCCCTGTGCAGTTTACGTTTATTTCAGAAATTCGACACTTTCCGGATTCTGGTGTGTGGTGGGGATGGAAGCGTTGGATGGGTTCTCTCTGAAATTGATAGTCTCAGTCTCCATAAACAGGTGCCTTTCTAATCCCAGAATGTTTATCCCTATGTGAAAAAGAATAAATTCCCCCAAAGGCAAATGTCATTCATGCCAAAATGTTATGAAAAATAATGAAGAGTCTGAACTTGAAAGTTTATATGGCAAACATGGTGTTTTCAATTTTAAAATGGATTGCAGCAATTTGTTTATTGATTTGTATGGGACTTAGTGATAAAATCATAAATCCTTGAAAATCCAAAGGTACTCTCCTATACAACTAGCAATTTATACAGAGTTGGTCACCATAAGGAATTTTTTAGATCATTGCAATTCCCAATCCTTAGTCACACTTTCATGATAAAATTGGGAAGTCTCATGTTGTTAATTAGCTGTACATAAACAGCGTGGCAAATGGAGTTCTGTCCTGACATATTTGAAATTATTCCAGGCTGCTATTTTGTTAGCCTTAAAATGGCCATTTCCTTAGAAGATACTTCTAATTAAGCACAGATATTTATTGTATCAAACACAATAGCAACAGCATCATAGCAATAAAACTAAAATGTTAAACTTTGACCAGAGATTAAACACACTGTTAATGACATCTGTAATTAAAATTAGTTTGCCATCCACCCCTATTAAGAAATAGCAGCTTTGTTTTGGTTCTTGCCAGGCCTGTAAAAAAGGAAAACAAAAACTTTAGATACTTAGAAAAGTTTTAAAATAAAGATTATATAATAATGCATTCATGCAATCCTAAAATTACAGTGAGGATTGAAAAGATGAAAAAAAGACTTCAAATAAGCCCTTTTGAACAAATAAAAGAATGATGCAGAAAAAATATTTTAATAAATACTGTATGTATAAAGGGAGTGCACAAATTAGATATTCACTAGGAAACTCCAGTTGGCAGAGAATAAAAGGGAGAACATGCAAAAATGTGGATACAGTATGAATGACACATTAACCTTTTTATCATGTAATTTTATTTCATGCGTCTTTCTGCTTTAATGAAATTAGAATGAGTTCCTTCAGTGTTTCTCTTTTGTGACTGTTTTCAATGAAGCTCTTTTGGTTATGCTATGTTTTTATTTTTTCCTTTCCTATATGTAGTGCCAGTTGGGTGTCTTGCCTTTAGGTACCGGCAATGACCTTGCACGTGTGTTAGGCTGGGGATCTGCTTGTGATGATGATACTCAGCTTCCTCAAATATTGGAAAAGCTGGAAAGGGCCAGTACCAAAATGCTTGATAGGTAAATGACATTATATACTACCTCTAGTTTTCACTCTGAATCTGAACATAACACCAAAAAAGATCAGCCACTTTAGAAGACCTAAGTAAGAACATCAGTTTACATAAGTTGATATAAAAGGCCTTATGTATGCAAGCTTGAATATATTTCTTTATTACCTGATGGAATCTGACTTGCAACATGATTAGTAATCGTGCATTATGTTTAAATGTCTTAAATTTTACAAGCCTCTTAACAAAGCTTGGTTATATAGGAGGATCAGTTGCTATAGTGTGCAATTCTGTAGTCCTGAAAATGGTTGTTTAAGTAAAAGCTTTTATATTCCAAGCTAAAAAAGTCTATGTCTGCCTTTTACAAATTGGCAGAATGTGTTCAAATTTAATACTAAAACAGATATTTTTAAAGAAAGTATTAATCTAATTTGTTTGATTTATAATTTTAATGTGCATTATCTGATTTGCTTGGGTATTATAAATGGTAATATTCAGAATAGTAAAGTCTGAAAATTTTATCAGGATATATGTCTTGCTCTATAACAATATTAGTCACATACTACTTAATAATTATGCATTAAATGCTAAACTAAGAAGCATTACTCTGTTTTTAGTATGGTATTTAAAATTTTATGATTTCTGTAACAATCAATACTTACGTAATGACTATGTACAGTAATTACGATTAACGTCTCTTGTGTATTCAGAATTTCTTAAGCATAGTAGGAATTGCTTTGGATAAATATTACTGTCATATTTTGCTAGTAATTTAAGACCATTTTACTGAATGTAGGGAAAATGAACTTCAGTGTTTACTCTGCATGAATATAATACATGTGTAGTATGTTATCTATATGTAGGTAAACATATATGTACCTGTGAATATTCATGCTTACTGATCCTGAACTCAAACATTTTGCACCTCAATCAATAAAGATCAAAATGAACTGTATCTGCTATGCATTTTAATAGTAAGCAGAATTTGATTTGTAATAATTTGTGTAATAAATCTTTTTTACTAGATGGAGCATTATGGTTTACGAAACAAAGCTCCCTCGTCAAATATCAGCTACTACTGTTCTTGAAGATTTTAGTGAAAGTTCTGAGGTAGGTAATTATTAAACAGAAGAAAGTGTAAAGTAATAAAATTAAGCTGGAAAACTGAGGTAATATGGTAAACAAAGTAAAGCAAAAATTCATATGACATGAAAGAGCATTAAAATATATAATCTTCAGAGCACTAAAGAGGGATTATGGTGCTTTATGTAGGTGAAAAGTATTCACAGAGGTCCAAACAAAATTATTGAACAGAGATTTGAAGTTTAAAATAGGAGAAGATAAAGTTAAATCTTTCAATTTTCAGATTCCAAAATTGTCAGATCACAATATAGTTACATCTAAAGGTTCACATGTTCCCCATTCTTGTTTTACTGCAGTCATTTCCCTTGTCTGAATATGCTGTAACTTTTATTTTAATTTTTTTTAATGTAATCTGCCCCCATCAGAAAAGAGGCTTTTCTATCAACTTGTGCTATCTTGTATAATGTTCCCCATAGATTAAATTGAAATCATGACTCCATCTTTATTGAGCATGTACAGATTAGTTCTAATTTTGTGTTTTGCATTTTGGCAGAAATAATGCAATTTTCTCTGTCTGCTTTCACAAGGTACAACAGATACTTTTCTATGAAGACTCTGTGGCTGCTCATTTATCCAAAATTTTGACATCTGACCAACATTCAGTAGTCATCTCATCAGCCAAGTAAGTACTAAGAAGAAAGCTTATCTTATAGAAGCTAGATGTCTACTAGAAGCTAGAGGACAGATTGTTACTGCATATTTTTTCTGCCTTCTTTAGGGTGCTCTGTGAGACCGTGAAAGATTTTGTAGCTCGAGTAGGGAAAGCATATGAAAGAGCACCAGAAAGTTCAGACGAGTCAGAAGTTATGGCCAGAAAGGTATTTGGAAAAAAAAATTCAATTTCTTTCTCTCATACACACAGACCCATGCTATACAATCACTGTACACATTTTTCTTTCAACTTTTAGTGCTCTGTTTTGAAAGAGAAGCTGGACTCACTTTTGAAGACACTGAATGAAGAGTCTCAAGCTTCATCATCTTTGCCAAATCCACCTCCCACCATTGCAGAAGAAACAGAAGATGGTGATGGTTCTGGCATTGCTTGTGATACTTCTACTGAACTGTCAGCAGGGTCATCCTGTATGGCTCGTACTCAGATATTTAGGCCACGTGAACAGCTAATGCTGAGAGCCAACAGTCTAAAAAAAGCCATTCGTCAAATTATTGAGCATGCAGAAAAAGGTAATTCAGCCATTGCCTAAAAGAATTATCTTTTTATTATCTTTCTATAGACTTGGGATTTAAGGGCTGTATTCTTAAAATAGAAGTGCTGTGTTTTTAAAATTATATTATTCTAAAGCAACTAATTAATTTCATAGCAAATTTGGACTATCCATCTAATGTCACAATGTCCAATGTAGGCCAAAGCATCATATCTTCATATTTACCAATTCTTGAAAACATCCAGAAGTTTTTTATCTTCCTCTTTTCCTCTAAAATATACTTGATAAAATTGTTCAGCTTTTACAACTGTGTCAATTCTGTGTCTTTGCTCCTGCCAATTAAACAGGAGACCTTCTGGTATCAGCCATCTATAATTCACTCCTCTTTTCAGCAGTTCTTTGGTCAGGAATGGGTATTCTCTTCTCATCTCTCTTATTCTTCTCGGTATCTGTTTCTTTCTTTTTTTTAATAAACTTTTTTAACACACATCATAACGACAACAACAAAAAGCATACTTTAAAAAACGTATTGAAAAAGAAAAAAAAACAATCATCCTATTTTGTATTTGAAGCGAAAAGGTCCTAATACATATTTAAATTCAAATCTAGCCAACTTTCTCATCATAAAAAACAAACAGGTAAAGAGCAAGAATACAGAAAGACCCACCATGGTAAAATATAAAATATACATCCTATTTCTGTTATTAACTATTCATCTAAGTGTTTCCCAAAGTCTATATCTTATCTAAACACCTCCTCCTGTTAAACACTTAGAATTCCTATAATTATTATTTATAAAACTATTACTTTACATATATAATGCGAAATTAGTATTTGTCGAAACTTAAAATTGTTTTATATATCACCAAAGAGAAAAAAAAAAAGTATATTCGTAGCATGATTCTGTCTCTTATCGTCTGTTGTGTTAGCTGGTTTTGTGTTTCCCTTTTTGTTCTGCCCAATTATACCATTTACTCCAAATCCTATAAAAATCTGAATCTTCTTTCCCGTTGATTGGTAATGTAATCCTCTCCAACTGGGCACAGTCATATGTTTTAGATATAACTACCATTATCGGGGGCACTTCTGCCGTCTTCCAAAATTGGGCCAATGCAATTCTTGCCACTGTTAATAGATGTATTATCAAATATCTCACATCGGGCGGAAACCCTTCCCCTCTCAGACCTAGTAGGAACAATTCTGGTTTCAACTCCAGTTCACATTTGGTAATCTCTTCAATCTATTTTTTGATTTTTAACCAGTAATTCTTTATTTTTGGGCAACTCCACCATACATGGAAGTACGTACCTATCTTCTCTTTACATTTCCAGCACTTGGGGTTAGCCGTTGGGAATATTTTTGTTAGTCTAGAAAGTGCCAGATACCACCTATACATCATTTTATATAAGTTTTCTTTATGTGCCACCGATTTAGTTTGCGTGAGATTTTTGAGCCAGATTTCTTCCCATTCGTCCAATTCTATACTGTGACCAAAATTCTTTTCCCAGGCAAGCATGGGTCCTTTAATTGTGTTCTCCGCTAATTCGTGTTCCAATCAAAAATTGTATATTTTGGATATCAAACCTTTGTCTGGGCTCATAAGAATCTTATCAAACTGTGTGTCATTCAATTCAATTCCATATTCTTTTACGTCTTTGTTGTATTTTAGTGTAATTTGAAAGTAAGACCATGTGTTGATAGAAATTCCTTGGGTCACTAACTCCTGTAAGGGTTTCAGTTTCCCTTCTTTATCTAAAATTTGATGGTACCTAAGTTTTTTGGAGATATCTAAAGTATTGGGATAAAACATTGCTTCCATTGTAGAAAGCCATCTTGGAATTCTAGTTATCAATGTTTGCCTAATATCAGTCCATGTTTAAATTAAAGCATTTCGGGTAATGTGTCTCCTAAAGTATGAATGGGTTTTGTTATTAGGGTTTCGGTATCTGTTTCAACACAATGATTGCTTTGTCTTTATACTTCAATGCTTTCTCTCTTACCACCTGAAGTATCTGTGTTTTAATAATTTTCTTAGTGAATCTGTTGTGAACTTCTCTTGGTAGTTTATTTCTCATTGCTTATCTTGTATAGACACAAAATACTTCATCCATCCCATCCATCATCTTCTCTTTGGTTATCTCCAGTGCTTCTGCCAATATTTCTGTCATTATTTCAATCAAATTTTCGCCCCTTTCTTCCTCTATATTTTGGAATCTCAAATAAAATTCTGATCTATCCACTTCCCATCGTAATGATGCGCTATTGCCTTCTTCAACTTCGCTCAATCTAGTAACATCCAGAAGTTTTAACATGGCAAGAATTCCCTTTATAAAAGCCAAGCTAATTTACCTTTTTAAATCACTTTCCTCCCTCTCTTCTGTTAGGTATGCCAGAAGTTTCCCTCATTTGTTTGCATTTTCAAAATCGTTTGCAATTTCAAAATGATTTTGTAAACTGCTCTTAAGTGTCCTCTTGTGGCTGGATGTTCTATCACATTATTGTTTAGAACAACTTTCAGCAATGGCGTATCAACTACCCATGTACATCACAGGAAGCTATATTCCAGATTGAAATAATATTTTCAATCTCTGGAAGATACATTTTTTATTCTTGAAAGCAAATACCACTCTATATTTTTATAAAATATAAAATTTTATACTTTTTTCCTTTTATCACTAAAAGGCTACTTCTGGTGCCACTGCAATATGTTCTATAATCTCCTCCCTTTCTTGTGGGAACACTACCTTCTCAACTGATATAGATATTTTGTATAGAATGGGGTTGAAATCTTTCACCATTACCCTATAGTTGTTGCTGCTGGTAATATGTCCCAGTCCACCATACTATAACTTTCACAAGAACAACTTTACACTGCACTGCATATTTATCAAAAAATAATAAGCAACCCAATCTTTCTTTTAGGGAGTATTGTTAAAAGCAAATGATAAAAGCAAGATAACCAGTGATTTGAGCATTCTCCCATTCAATAAAGCTGACTTCAATACAGCATGAGCAAAGATACCTGACTCTATTTCTGTTTTACTTTGTAGCTGTTGATGAACAGAATGCTCAAACCCAAGAACAGGCAAACTTTCTTCTGGGCTTTTCCACTGCTGAAGAAGGAAACGATCTAAGGAATGAGAACAAAATCAATTTACAGTCTTCACACATTGGCAACTATGGATTTCCAAAAGGGAGAAGCCATCGGAAAGGTAAACTTCTTCTGTAGACCAAGCTATTTATCTTCAGTTTCCTTATAAGCATCTTTCCAGAGCCTACTTGACATATTTCATAAAAGTTTTTTTTTTTCAAGTGCTGTATGATCTCTGTTGAATGAGTGAGCTGAATGATTATATAAGTGATTATTCTGGTTTTAATAGAACAAAAGAGCTACACAGAAGGGAACTCTTCCAAAGGAATGGAGCTTAGATCTTCAAGATCTGAGCTCTGTTTCTGCAGTCTGCTAGAGGAGTTCTTCCTTCAGATAATAGAAGAAAGTGTAAACTACCTTAAACTGGATGTGTAATTTCAGCTCATGCAGAGCTAAAATTCCCTCCCAGCAGGTAGTTTTTTCTCTCTCAAGGAGGTGCCTGCAATGAGGGACTCATAACTCTATAGTAGGCAGCAGCAGCAGCTTGCAACCTTCCCCTCTTGACTTCCTAATTAACTTTCTGGGGAAGCCAGCAGAGCATATTGCAGGTGGCAATCACATGATCACAAGGCACTTGGCAACTGGCCATAAGTGCGAACAGTCAGATCGCAAACGTGACTGCTGGGTTAGCAGTGCTGCAACATTTTTCAATGGCCATATTTTATAGGCCATGAAACCCCCATTCTATGGCCCTCATAAGTTCAGACTGTTGTTAAATGAATGGTGGTAAGTCAAGAGGTACCTGTACTTCAGTATATCCAATATTAAAGCATTTTGTTCCGTTCTGCATTAAGCCAAATTTAAGTATACTTTTCCTTCAGTTGCAATCTTTAATTCCTTCTGATTAGCTCTAGTGTTCAACTTTCATAGTACTAACTATGAAGAGCCATGGTGGTGCAATGGTTAGAATGCAGTATTGCAGACTCATTCTGCTGATTGTTAGTAGTTCAGCAGTTTGATTCTCACCAGCTCAAGGCTGACTCGGCCTTCCATTCCTCCAAGGTCAATAAAATGAAGACCCAGATTGTTGGGGGTAATATGCTGACACTAAACTACTTAGAGAGGGGTGTTAAGAACTGTGGAGTGGTATACAGTATAAGTGCTACTACTATTGCAGGTCTTTTAAAAAGAATTTTAAAAATGGAAGGATTCTTACCATTGATTTCAAAATCTTATTTCAAACACTTTTGGATTTGTTCCAAAATCAAATTTCTAATTATCCTTTTGCTGTTTACTCAAAAAGAAAAGAATATCTGGTGAGGATTCATAGTGAACTAGATGTCTCTCAAGGAGCAGGGACAACATTGCCATATGGCAAAATTTGGCTAGCAAAATATCTCCCAAAAACAAGAGATCATAGATTGCCTACAGGTATTCCAGACCGCTGCTTTTTGTGAATAGACTGCACGAACTGATGTTTTTCTGGTCACTCTTCTTCAGTTGAGCAGCTAAAAATTAAGAAGTTAAGAAATTTCAACCAAGCTCACAGTCATAATATAGCTTATATCCATGATGGTGAGCCTATGGTATGCATGCTGGAAGTGGCACGAAGAGCTATCTCCGCCGGCACGCGAGCCATCGCCCCAGAACAGGTCCACTGCGCAGGCGCCGCCCGCCCGCCAGCTGATTGTCGGGTAGCTACCGTGCATGTGTGCGCATGGGGGGGGTGTCATGCACACATGCTCAGAGAAGGTGATGGAATCAAGAATGAATGGGTGGTGAATATAGAAGTGGTTTGATCAGATCAAATGTCAGGACAAATAGATGAAAATAATTTATTATTATATATTATAATGGTAGTATTAGTAGTATGCTGTAGTATGCTGTAATTTCTAAAGCCTTTTAAATATTTTTCAGTAATCAAGTCTCCTTGTGAAAGACTAATAAGTAAAGGAAGTATATCAGTAGGAAGCTCTGCCTCTCTTCCTCCACAAGCAGGAAACCGGGACAGCTTGCCAATGTTGAATGCAAAGATCCTCTACCCCCGTGAGTTCAATAGCACTCTTCCCATCTAATTGAAATAGGATAGCATGATCATACAAATGAATGTTTTTCTACTGTATTTCACATTGTTTCAGATAGTCAGCGGTGATCACATAAATCAAATAACCTTCATCACTATGAGGTCCAGAAAATGTATCCACCATTACAGTTGTTTTGCAAAAATCATCCTTGTTAAATACAGATACAGTTAACACCATATTGCACTGTTTTAAATCAGGACAATGTTTGAAAACAGTGAAACAAACTTTGCTTTCAAAGATACATGGAAATCATTTACAGCTTTCCGCTCGAAGATACAGGGAAAATACAGGAAAAAGTGTTGGAATCTCTTTGTGTGTACTGAAAATGTGCCTTGAATCTCTTTTCTGTGTAGGACTAGTACTAAACTTAATTGTTTTATTTAAAAAAATCAAGTTCTGTTTCTTCTTTACCATTCAACAATAGTAGAAATGTGAGATGATCTTTCATACTTAGAAGTAATAATTTGTTGATTTTGCAGGTAAACTTAATTTGTAAATCTGCTTTGTTCTGCCACACTTCTTGTATAGTATTCCTGTAACTTCTGCATTCTATTGACAGATATCCGTGCTGGGACATCTGGTTCTCTACCAGGAGGTTCTGTCATCAGCCGGTTACTGATCAATGCAGATCCATTTAATCCTGAGCCAGAAAATCTGTGAGTGTTTGGAGAGCAATAAAGGAAATAGATCTTCTCATTACTAATTATATAAGTTAAAATAAGGATGTTATATATTTAATATTTGTTAGTAGCTGGAGTACAAAGAAGGCTGAAAATATCTTTAAATTATATGCATAGATAGGTATGTAGCCATTACAACGATCAGGTTGAGCATACTGAGCTCAGAAAAAGAATAACACTGAGTAAGCAAAAGAAATTAGAAATAGGAGTTAAGCTAGAGGATATAGTCTACACCACCACTGTTCACTATATTTCTCTTTATTGTTCAATTCTTGGCCAACCACGTTTCTGATATCTCCAAGAACAAATTCACATATTGTTGTTCGCTCAGCTTCTACTTCGTTTTTAGTTCTTTTGCTTCTTTATTCAATGGAAGTCATTTTGTGAGTGTGCCTGTGTGTGTGTGTAGGATGCCAACCCAGAGTTTCTGTAACAGTGAGTTGAGTGGAATGTAAGTAAGTACATAAGTACATAAGTAAGTAAATAAATAATAAATGCATACATACATACAGTGTTGCAAGTGGATAGAAAGTAGAGAGGATACTACACTATACCATCACATGAAAACAATTTGTTTATGACATAATTCATCTTGCAGTGATTGCTACATAGAGAAATGTGTCATGAATAATTATTTTGGAATTGGCTTGGATGCAAAGATTTCTTTGGATTTCAACAACAAGCGTGATGAACATCCAGAGAAATGCAGGTACTGCAATCTATTTTAGATTGTTTTAAACTTTTTTTCCCTATGAACTACAAATATAATTCTATGCTTCCTTTAATATTTATTGTTGTATAAGTATTGGTGACATTTTTAGTGATAATTTTGATATATTTAATTTTACTTCTATTTTCCATTATCAGAAGTCGTACAAAAAATATGATGTGGTATGGAGTTCTTGGGACAAAGGAGCTGCTTCACAGAACTTACAAAAACTTGGAACAGAAGGTTTTGTTAGAGGTAATGTATTTAAAATAGCCCTAGCCTTTTGAACAATTATTTGAAGTGAACAGATGAACTTTTTGATTGTGTGCTATAGTTTGTGATTTTCATGTTAAAAGACATCTTTTAAACATACTTGAATGGCCAAAAATTGCAAATAGTTTTCTGTAAACTACCAGGATTTTCAAAACACTGACAACACACCTCTGTGTATGGAATGCCTTTCTTGAAACAGCCATTTTCTCTACAAAGCTCAGCATAGCTGTTTTAGAGGCTTTCCCAGGCTACATGGTCAACTCTTCCAGTGGGACCGCTAATTAAACAGACTAACTGTGCATGAGTAGATAAGTTGAAACAATCTGAGAAAGATCCCAAAACAGCCAGCCTGAAACTACTGGAGGGCTCAGCTGTTTCCGTGTTTTGAGGAAATGCATTTTGACACTTTGTGAAGTGCTCTTTGAATGTTCTGCACCATCTAACTTTTTGCTCTATTTCACTGATGCTTACTGATACAAATGCAGAATGCTGAATTTGCTGAATGTTACAAATTATTTATATTTTAATGCAAAATTGTGTTAAATGAAACCACCCTGTTAAAATTGATGGACCCATTCACATTTCTTTAAAAATTTAATTATAAATATTTTCCTTTCATCAGTAGAAGAGGGCTTTGCAGTGATAGCACGTGGAATGTGTAGAAATGAATTTTGGGAAAATTAATTTCCCAAATTAACTCTGAGCAGTTGCCTACATTCTCTAGCATTTTAAAGGTGGTTTACTAATCAAGACTATGAAACTGTGGTTAAAACTTCACATAAAATTGGCTTTGTATCATATAGTGTGATGGGCGCCCAATCCCTTTGCCCAGTCTTCAAGGGATTGCTGTCCTCAACATACCCAGCTATGCAGGAGGCACAAACTTCTGGGGAGGAACTAAAGAAGATGACGTAAGTACTTCTTACCTTTTCATCATTTTTTGACATTTTTTGAAAAAAATACTGAAACAAAGCACTTTTCCACTCAAGTTTCCATCTTTTCATAATTTCGTGAACTCAATAATATTCTTCTCCTTTCTATATTTTTTTTGACTAGCAATAAGATGAAGTAACCAGTGGTGACTTGAAAAATAAAATCTGCTTCTTTTGCATTTGTCATTTTTTATTTTACTTTAAGAATGAAGAATATATTATTTTGTTCCATTTTCTGTAGAATTACAATACACACATGCTTTTTAAAGGATAATGTGTCTGTATGTTGCTTGCTTGTTTGTCATGATTGGGAGCAAAAGAAATCTATTATAGTTGAAACAACTCTAATTTGTTTAATTCTCTTTGTTACTGTAGACTTTTACAGCTCCATCTTTTGATGATAAGATCCTAGAAGTTGTTGCAGTATTTGGAAGTATGCAGATGGCTGTCTCTCGTGTAATTAATCTTCAGCATCATCGGATAGCTCAGGTGTTTACTAGGCTTATTTTTATCCATAAGATTATTTCCTTTGAGAGGACTATAGAAAATTGAATATTATATAAAAGTTAAACCTGACAGTTCTATGTTAAAGGTTCAAGGATTAGTAAAGATGGTAATCAACGAAGTTCAGCATAGGTTGGTTTCTAAATAATGCTCTATTTTAGCTAGATCTTTGAAATTTCTTCAGTTACTGTGAGCAGTAATACCATTTTTGGGGAAATCTTTTATTTATATTGACATATAAAAAATATTTTGAGGTAGCATATAGTAGACATTGTTTTGTAAGTTGTTTTTACAATTTTAGGATGTAATTAACACTAGATTTTTTTTTTAGTGCCGAACTGTGAAGATTGCAATCCTGGGAGATGAGGGAGTCCCTGTGCAAGTTGATGGAGAGGCTTGGATTCAGCCCCCAGGATATATTTGGATTGTTCATAAAAACAGGGCACAAACATTAACCAGAGACAGGGTAAGAAAATCCACCTAAAAAGAATATGTGTTAGATATCCCACTTCACTTTGTGAATTTCCTTATCCAATGCCAAGAAATTTATATCATATACATACATACATACATACATACATACATACATACACACACATACACACACACACACACACATGCCTGACTTCACTTTTTTCATTTTCTAATATTTCTGTAATTTAGGGACTATAATTCATGCATTTGATGAAGTATAATTTTTGATGAAGTAATTTTTTTTCAACAGAAGCTCATATAATAATAATTTGTAACTCATTCCGATGTCCTATCACTCTGTTATTTTTTTTCAGCAAAATAAAACTAACTCCATCTCAACATGGCCAAAGATTTGGATGTAATTTTTATTCTATAAATTTTATAAGGAAATGTGTGTGTGTGTATGCACACACTACACACACACACACACACACACATATGCACGCACAAACAAATATGTTTTCTTCTAAAAAGTAAATAGCCCTTTCCCCCTAGGCATTTGAGAATACCCTAAAGTCTTGGGAAGACAAACAAAAGTGTGAGCTGCCCAGACCTGCCTCGTTCACACTGCATCCTGAGATTATATCTGAGGAAGAATCAACTCATATTAATCAGTTTTGCAGAGCAGCTGGAAATCTGATTCACAGGTAAGGCCCTTTCCTGCCACCAGTAGAGAAGGTAGCACCAGAATGAGACATCCTAGAAAATTTGTTCTTCTGCATTTCATCTGTTCTTTTACTTTTTCCTACAGCATTCGAGAAATAGCCCAGGCATTCCAGGATATGGAACAAGAACTTGCTCATGCTGTCAATGCTAGCTCCAAGTCTATGGACAAAGTATATGCAAAATCCAAATCTACAGAGGTACTACTTTGTAATTCCCAGTGCATTTTGACTGTCTTATATTGCCCTGTTGGATTTGTAACTTCCAGTCCTTATACATACAATTTTCCTACAGGGCCTGAATTGCAACCTTGTAGTAGAAATGGTAAATAATGTGAAAGCCTTGCACAATGAAACAGAACTTCTTCTGGCTGGAAAAATGGCCCTGGTAAGAAATAAATAGCATGAAATATTTCTGTTTGGTTGTGTTACTTATCTTACTTTATTTATTTATTTTATTTATTTTATTTATTTTATTTATTTAATTTAATTTAATTTAATTTAATTTAATTTAATTTAATTTAATTTAATTTATTTATTTATTTATTTATTTATTTATTTATTTATTTGACTTGTATGCCACCCTACTCCCCAAGGACTCAGGGCGGCGAACATTAAAACAAAACAAATTTGCAATAAAAAACAATTAAATAAAACAACATTAACACAATAAGAAAATTAAAACCCTCGCCCCCCCGCCCCCCCCGAGTCATTCCAGGCCGGCCTGTTGAAACAACCAGGTCTTCAGGTCTTGGCGGAAGGAGCTAAGGTCAGGGGCCAAACGGAGATCCACAGGGAGCTGATTCTAGAGGGCAGGCGCTCCCACGGAGAAGGCCCTAGCCCTGGGAACCGCCAGCCGACAATGCCTGACTGACGGTATCCCAAGGAGGCCCCTCCTATGAGAGCGAACAGGGCAATCGGTAAGTGATACGGGCAGGAGGCGTTCCCGCAAGTACCCTGGACCCAAGCCATTTAGGGCTTTATAAGTTGTTACTAGCACCTTGAAGGTGACCCGGGAGACAACCGGCAACCAATGCAAGCCGCGCAGGAGGGGTGTAACATGGGAGTATCGGGATACTCCCATCACAGCCCGCGCGGCTGCATTCTGCACCAGCTGTAACCTCCGGGTCATCCGCAAGGGCAGCCCCATGTAAAGAGTGTTGCAGTAGTCGATTCTGGAGGTGACGAGCGCATGAGTAACCGTTCGAAGGGCATCTTGGCTCAGATAAGGGCAGAGCTGGCGAACCAGCCGAACCTGGGCAAAAGCCCCCCTGGCCACAGCTCCCACATGCTCCTCCAAACTGAGCTGTCCTCACTAAGAATATTTTGCTTCATTATTGAAGTACATGACTGGCCTTTAACACTGGACAATACTTATCACCCTCCTCTCTGTAAATACTAGGTTCATTATTCTGATGTTGGCTGTTCATTCTTCATAAAGTTAATGGTTAAAAGGTGTGTGAATGAATACCTGTCTGACCTGTCCTTGAATCCGTTCCCTTGCTCTTCTCCTTGTTTCCATTTATAAATTCTGTATTCCACCGAAGATCACTTGACATTATAAAGTCCATTTTGGCCTCTCTCATTGAAATGTTTGCACTTGCGACATAATTCGAGGAATTGTTCACAATTGAAAGTCAAGCACAAACACTGCCAACAGACTGGAAGGAAGCAATGTGACAGGAACTACAGACAGTATTTCTAGCATAAGATCACCTATGACTTTGTAAACATAGGATCTGTTTATAATTAGGCAGAGACTTTAAAAAGGTGATTGAATAAGGCTACAACGTAGTATTGAGCTCTTTAATTGATGCTTGCACAGGGAGCTATTGTTTACACTTCTTCCACACCTTAGTTTTTAGATGTTTTAATTTGTAAACAAAATGTTACTAAATTTTTCTCAGAGTACCTATTTAATGTTAAGTGAATTCAGAAAAGGAAACTCAGCTGTTAGAGAAGGATAGTTTAATATTAATTTTCACAAAATTCATTATAAATTCTGCATTGGCAGAAACCTCTTCTAAAATCAAAGTTAAATAAATAATGTAATGTCTAACTTGTTACAAAGCTTATAATGCTGGCATTTTGAATTTAATGAAATTAGTAGATGCAAAACTGATGCAAAGCAAAGAACAAAAGGATTTCTGTATTCTTGGACTATAACTCTATTAAGAATTGTTTTTCACATCAGGGTACAATTGCCTGAAGTAGGATTTGTGCAGAGTATAGTTATTTGTCCATAGATTAAAAGTTTAAAGAACAAAAGATAATGTATGCAGCATGGTATTGCTATGGAGAAAGTAAGGATGGTTTATAAGGGTAGGAAGGTATGAAGTGTTGCATTGAACGGTTGGGTTAAGCTGGATTTGGTATATTTTTCTTTTCTCACCAAAAAAAAAACTTTATTATGGGCAAAGACCAGCTTTTCTTTTCTTATACTTTTGGGGAGTTTTTTTGACATATTGCTTCTATGCCATATTGTCTGAGCATTGGAGTAGAATATTTAAGCAATAAAACAGAAAAATTCATTAATGTACTTTATGATAATTCTGTTACAGGTTAGACAAGTCTTTGTATAGCTCTTAACTGTGTCTTCACATTTTCATTTCTGATGTAGCAGTTGGATCCTCCCCAGAAAGAACAGCTCCAAGCTGCATTGACAGATATGGACTTTCACATAAGGAAACTAGCAGATATTCCATGGCTGTGGCAGCTCATGGAGCCCAGTGATGAAGAGGTAACTTGTCAGAAGGGGTATCTAGGGTCATGCCTGTTGGAAGATGGTGTTCTTGGACTGTTTTAGGGCCCCAGTGGGGGAACAGCACAATGGAAATGGTTGATTGAGTAATAACAGATTCCACCTCCTGCCCACATTCTACCCCCACGCTCCCCATGTGTCCTTAACATTTAGTTTTAATTTATTTATGTTTTAATGTAGATATATTTTTATGACTGTAAGCTGCCCAGAGTTACCTTATGATCAGACGAGCGGCTAATAAATTTTTTAAATGAATGAATGAGAAAGAAAAAGGCAGGTAGATAGGTAGATTTACTTTCCTAGGTCAAACACCCCATCAATGTAATAAATAATTATAGTGTTGCATCTTATCAGAAGAGTCTGATAAAATGAATGAACATGGCCGGGGTGGGGGGGCATCCTATATAAATGGAAAGTCTTCAAAAATATTGTGGTTTCTCTTTTCTATAGAACCAAATGCTGGATTATTCTAAACGCAGCCGAAGTGGCAAATTTCGTCTGGTGAAATTTAAAAAGGATAAAAACAACAAGAATAAGGAAACAAGCAGTAGCTTGGGATTGCCGGGTACCATCTGGTTTTGCATTTCCTCTTTGCCTTTCTTCACATCCCTATATATCCAAATGTAACCATGCATTTGGATGTCATTTCTACAAGAAACAATGCCTCTTCTGATTCCCTAAATATTCCATATTTTTCTGCTGTGGGTTTTTTTTTCCTTTATATTAAATAGGCATTTTACTTTCCTGGAGCAGATTAATATATTTGTAGTTGTATCATACTACTAGACTGAATATATTAAAGTACAGAAACTAAGAACACACTGCAAATAGAACTTAGGACTTTGAAATGCTGGACATTTTTGGATGGTCAGAGAAGTTTATTGGAAATTTTGAAATTTTAAAAGCTGAAGTGATTGTTGAACCCAAGCCTGCATAACTCCAAATCTCCCCTGCTAAAGTTTCCAGATTTGGTTATTGATTTTCTCATTGATTCTCTACCAAGCTGTAATCAAGTCTCATATCTTATTGTGTTGGGATTCTGCATCTTCATTGATGCATCATCCTCAGCTTTAATTTTCATTGTTAGCATGACATTTAAAAAAAAAACTTTTCAAATCAAAGTTGCAATGGAATCAGGGCAATCTTTTCCCAATTATATTCGTTGATTTGTTGGCTTATATCTGTCAGTGTTCTATGGAGCTAATGATATCATTTATCTTCCCATTGGTTTTCTGTCATTTCATGTTCTCTCTTTTGCCTTTAGCTTTTTAGATTCTCTTATCCTGTCTTTTACTTAGAGGCTAGTAGAAAGGCTGGATAGCTGGCTGTCCAGATATTTTTTCTCCCTAGATCACAAAAATAGTGCCCATATAGCTATGTTGATTTGCTTGGCAGATGCAAGGGATTTCTTGGTATAGATACATGCAGTAAGACTTGGTTCGCAATGTCTGTTTCCTTGAAATAAGGAAGTAGAAAGACCACCAATTCTTAAATTTCCTCTATTCACGAGCCATTACTGTATATTAAAGAAAATTTACTGATTGGATTTAAGCCTTTATTAAACTGTGATATAAGGATCTAAGTCCAAAATGAGTTGTAACTAAGCCTTTTACCAAGATTTCACAGGCTTTTATTTCTTGATCAGCAACAAATCTAAATGAAATGTAGGAATCTAGTAATTTCTTCTTTAATCCAATTTCAGACACATGGTTATTATAATGCATCTATTTGAATATGGATGTTCTCTGATAGAGGCTATCTAAGGATGAATCTCAGAGAGTAAACTCTTTAAGAACTGATTACCAAAATGTACTATATAGAAAAAGTCATCTCCAGACAGTATGTGGATAACAAGATCTAGAATATAGGCTAGTAGAATTTTAATATAGCAAAGGAAGTTCATTGTGTCAGGATTAACCAAATACGTTTGGGTTAAAAATTTAAGATATACATTTTAAAAGATGGAATTTTACATTGTATCAATGTTAGTCTGTTTTAATGACAAAAGTAAACATGGATAAACACATCCCCTACATTTTGCATCATTTTTTTCCTGAATAAATTTTACACTTTTTAGTATTGCAAACATCCACATTTCTTAGTATTTGCTTTTGAGTAAAAAGCATGTGGCCCTGATTTGGAAGTGCACGCTATTGGCAATTTACTTCCTTGATCTCAGAAATTACCTAGCCTCCATTTAAGACAGTATCTTTAATTTTCTAGCTTTTCCTTCTTTGGAATCAATGAACTATTCTTTTTAAGATACATTAGTACTGTTTTGCCTTTCACTTTCATGCTTTTTTAGTCTTTGCTGCTGATCATCTTTTTCACTACCTTTCTTCTGGGCTTTGGGGTACTCAACGTCCCTGCTTTTCCATCTCTGACAGTTCACCTCTGGGGTACAGAGGAGGTTGCAGCCTGGCTTGAACATCTTAGTCTTTGTGAGTATAAAGATATCTTCATCCGGCATGACGTCCGGGGCTCTGAGCTCCTACATCTGGAACGGAGAGATCTCAAGGTACTTTCATAAAAAACTCATCAAAATAGCCATATGCATTTACATGCCAGCCTCTGCTGACTGTGCTTGAAGCTGGTCTGCATACTCTCCACTCTAGGTGGCCTTAGACAGAATAATTATTTATTTTTAGGTTAGAAAAGAAGAGGCTCTTGGTTAAATATCCACACCAAACCTTACAGAATATACCTGAAATTCAGCATTACTGTATCTCCTAGAATCAACTGCCATTGCTTGAAATATACTATTCCTATATAATTCCTTGATAAAGTATATATTGTTATTAAGTAGTAGCCATATTTTAATTATTGTATGAGGAAATGTATGCTATTCTAGCCAGAATATAGTTTTAGGCTAGTGCAAGACAAATGAATTTTGGTTCTATGCAGAATTCAACCCCACTAATAATAGGATTCAGGCAAGTACAATTGCCAATATGACTGTCAAACTATTTCTGGATGAATTCACAGCTTTGTGGACAATGAATACCATCATAACATTCTCTTGTAGATTTATGTTTCTTACTGTCATCAAGCAATGGCATCAAAGTTACAAATCTAGCAGGAAATCAGAACTAGATCCAGGTATGAGAATAGTTGGGAGAAAGGGAAAATAACAGAAGGGGAATAGACATAAACCATCAAGAGATAGAAAATAAATCCATTGGCAGATTATTTTAGGAATAGCAATTCAACTCAGGTGGCAAGAAATCCAGGAAGAAGCAGTTCAAATCATTCAAAGAAACTCTGCCTTAATAACCTTAATAAACTCATTATAAATGATTATTTTGCAATTTCTGAGGTTATGTATCCTTGGATTAGCATTAAAATACTTTACTGAATATGTATAATTCTACTTTGACTCTCTGAACAGGGTTTGACATTAAGTAAACATAATGTGCTAAGATTTATTTAGCATTGGGAAGATAAGACTCTTATGAACATAGAAGTATCTGGGGAGGACATGGATAATTTTAAAAAGTGTGGTTTTTATTTGCATTGAAATTACATGTTTTCTTGACTCGTTTTATTTGTGTGTGTGTGTGTGTCCTTGATTTTTGTTTGAATTAATAAACTTTTTGTAGTCCTGGTTTTGTTCTTGGGCAGTTTACCTGATTGATAAATTTGTGCCTCTGAATAATGTCTACTTAAAGTATATTCGGTAATATATCTTGCTTTCTTAAGCACTGGTTTCTGAGATGCTTCTGCTTTTTTCTCATTTTTGGGAAGATTCAACTAATATGTATTCTACAGATGACTAGTTTTTCATGGCCTAAGTTTATCCTTGTCATTTTTTTCCAGGATCTAGGAGTAACCAAAGTGGGTCACATGAAGAGAATATTACATGGGATCAAGGAGCTGAGCAAGAATATTCCTGTCACCGAGACTTAAATGCTGTTTTTGGAGCCTGCTTCTACCATTCCTTCTGATCTCTGCACAATTGAAAGCTGACAGGGCACATATGCTCAGGAGGTTGTCCCTATGGAACAGCTAAATAGTATCAGTGCTCACATCCAGCTTTTTATGGTGCTACTGTTCTGATGTGGCATAGAGTGCAAGCTACTCTACAAGTCACACTTTGCTAGACTACGTGTTATTTGGCTTCCTCAGTGTCAGTGTCCTTTATTCAAACTTGGATACTCTTGATACAAAGCATCCTCACTGATTCCTGTCAGTTAAGATTGGTAAATCTGCCTGTGGATCCATAACTTTTGAGGGAGAGTTAAGTCACCAAAGTCAATGCTAAAGACTTTATGATTTAAGAATTGTGACAGGCATTAAAAATAATGACAACCTGTTTTTCAAGCATGCACAATAATAAAGTTAGATGTTGAGAATGAAAAAAGGGCATTTTAAATCTACTATTTAGGAAACTTTTTAAAAAAGTCACCAATTATACAGTTAATACATAGCCTTTGCCTTAGGTCTTAAATTAGGAAGAGACTCTTATTATGTATTTTCCTGACAGTTTTTTTTTGGTGCCAGAAATGCATATAACTACTTGTCTAAATCTGCCTTGTTCTTTTCTGGTTCTGCTGTGTAATATTCATGGATGCTAATATTGTTTAAAATATCAGTTCCTGGAGAAACATGGAAGAACCCAGAAATATAGCAGAATATGCTGATTCTTAACAGTACTGTTGTTCAATGCATATACACCAGAAAGTTAATTCTCCAGTATTTTTTTTAAATTCTTGCTATGATTCTAATGAAAACATGTCACAGTCAAATAGAAAACAGCATTTTATAGTTGATGATAAACATGGCAATTTCTTGCATTTCCCATTGAACACCTCAGGGAGTAAAATCAATATATAATTTTAGGAAAAATGCAGTAAAAAGGGATGAATTTCTAACTTTAACAGTAGAAGAATTATAGTGCTTGCTATGAATTTCTCTTAAAAATCATATGAAATCAGGAATGCTTGACTAAATTGTTTTTATTCTGAACAGCCTTTCTCTTTTGATATAATCTGGCACTTCCTCCCTTTTGAATCTATGCTGAAGTTGAGAGTCATCACTCTTTCAATGTCTGCATTCGCAGAGTTCTGTCATAATTTGAGCTCTCATAATAATTTAGCTTTTAAACTTTTATTAAACCATCACATCCCAAAATATTAATTAGTATGAATAATTTTCTATCTTGGCCTCTTTTTTGTTGACTTATTTAGTTAAATCCCTTTCTACATAATGGAAGACCTGAATCCCAAATTTCATGAACAATATAGCTACATCAGACTGACACTATGTGTTATCTATCTGCCTTATATGATATTTGGAGTATCTAGTGTTGGTTATTTGAAGCTGGTTTTTTTCCTAAGGAAGGAAGTATTAAAAAGTGCCATGATATACCAGAGCTTTCAATTTGGCAATTTAAAGTTTCTATTTTATTGTATTTTTTATTTTATAAAAAATCATAAGGTATTCTGTTTCGAGGGCAAAAATACACTGTTGGATTGCTCAAGACAATATTTCTTGGCACTTCATTAAAACATGAGCCATAACATTTGAATTGGTCCATTAAATTTCAGAGAACTTGGTGGAATATAACAAAAAGTATTTACCCTAGAAAGTGCCAATGTCGGAAGTAACCGATTGTATTTTAATAACATACTGTCAAATTTGAAAAACATTAACATTTCAATTGTAAATAAAATCCCTGGACTTACCACAATGAACAAATTTTATTGATTTTATTGAACAATATTAAAAAAAATCTATAAAACCAATACAGAAAAAAGAGTAGAACAAGTATAATAAGTCATTACCTCTGCAACACCCAATCTGTTCTACATAATCTGTTCTCTTTGAAATGGCTTTTGATATAAAATTTGTAGTCTTGATAATGATACATAGGTTTTTGCTCTCCAAGAATAAGAACATTTTTCTTGGTAACCCAGGGTTTTTTTTTAGTTTTTAAATAAAGATCTAAATGAATTGCCCTTTCTGCAGAATATAGTTTGTAACGAAACTCCTGTACTTACCAAAAGTTGTTCCAGGAAACCATATTGTTTAACAATGAGGCTTTAAGGACATAGTACTGCAGATGAAAGAATTGTCCCTATCCCTATTTATACTTACCAAAGGGATTCCATTAGCAGGGACAGTTAACTGGATAAAATCTATTTGTGTTTGCTTTAATCTGGTTATATTTTTTGCTCCTGAAAGACCGCTTTTAAATTCATTGCAATTATTTGTCAACTACAGCAATGTGCAGTACACTTCTGTGCTTGGTTATTTAAGAAATAAATTCTCGGTATATGCATAGGATTCCTGCCAAATTGTTCATTATGTTTAAGTTGAGTGAAATTATTCAGATTTTTGGTAATGGTTTCTGACAAAGTAAAATCCCACTGATTTTACTTCTCCAGTAGGAACTAAAAAGGCACACATTGCTGGTTGTCCCTTGAAAACCTCTAACACCTGTATTATTTTGAAATTATTTGAGTATTATTTAAAAGTGAATATAGTATGAATGGTAAATTAAAGACTGTTTACACAAAACTCGTATCTTAACAGATATTTGTGATGTAAAAAAAAGAAAGTTGTTTTTATAAGTCATGTGTGTATTGTTAACTGTGATAACTGTTCTACAGGGGAAATATAACTATTTCAGTGATCAGACAAAAGCATAGGGAAACATTTAAGTCCTGTACAGTCTGGGGAAGAAGGTATTGTGCCTTAAGAATATAACATGCTATTTATTATTTAATTTATACTATCATTACCATGAAAGCATCTCTTGTTTGTACATATTTTGCAGTTGATCGTTGTAAATATAATGTTCTTGTATATAAAGATAATCTCTTTCTGATCCTGCTGTAAATAATTGATTTGTTGCTATGGTAATTAGACAAACAGTATTTAATATGCCTTGTCAGTAGTGAGAGAAATGCAAATGTATTAAGTAAAACTGACCTTAAAATTATAGAAGGATCTTGGTAGTATAACTATATTGAATGGCATATTTATGGGCAGAGGCAGAACCTGGAGATAGAGAGAAACTGCCTGTGAAACCATAGTTGTAGTCCTTAATACTTTGTACTTTATGATATGCATTATGATTCTCTGTAAACAAAGAACTTGGAAGCATTTCATTACATGTGTATCAATTTTTCATCTTAAGAAATTCAAGGAATATTTGTCCTTAAAATAACACACAAAGTAGATTAGCTTAAAGTTGGTAAATGTAATTTTATAATTTGCTTTATTATTGAGATGAACACCAAGTATTTTAAAAATACAACAACAAAGTAAAACAAACAGAAAAGTGTAAGCTTGGTTTTAAGAAGAATAATAAAGATCCATAACTGTAACCACATTCAACGGGTGGTTTATTAGGAGAAAAAAATTCATATACCCAATCTTCTTGCTCATTGTTGTTCATAGCCAGATTATGGTGAATTTTACTGTAAAAATGGAGATTTTAATTCAAATGACTGATGATTTTCTACGCCTGACAATTGCAGTTGCAGCTTTTCATATATTTTCCTAGGCTATTTTCAGTATTTTTTTCCCTATGGAGAATATTGTCTTTTACTCTTCTCTTTTAGACATCTTAAATTAGAAGAAGGAAAAAAAAAATTCAAAAAATCCTGAACTGGCACTTTAATATCACATCTTGTATTTTGGATTACAGCCTCCAGCCATCCTAGCAACCATAATTTTTTTAGAGACACAAAGGTGCCTTACTGAATGATCTCCACTCTAAAACCTGAGAGAAAAAAAAAGCTGGACTTAGAATACTGCATTCCTAACTTTAATCCTTATAATACATATGAGAGTATCACAGATTATTTTTCTAAGTCTCCAGCTCCCAAGTGTCTGATAAATAAAATGTTTTTCTCTCTTTTTTTAAAAAAATTACATTTATATGCCGCCCTTCTCCGAAGACTCAGGGCGGCTTACAATTTTTTGGGATACAACCCAGTGTGCTCAGCAATAGCCTTCATTCCATTGTATATGCCTGCTTATTACTAAGCGGCATTTTTACAAAGTCAGCTTATTGTCCCCAACAATCTTGGGTCTTCAATTTACCTACCCCGAGAGGATGGAAGGCTGAGTCAACCTTGAGCCTGGTGGGATTCCAGCCTACAGTAATTGTAGGCAGCTGGAACTTAAGTGCAGGCATTTAACAGCCTGAGCCACCAAGGCCCTTTTTGTGGTTAAAAACAAATAAGATACATTATTAATAACATCAAGACTTGTGAGGTGTACCTCTACAAATAGTTAACTTCATGGAGATTCACATTGATCTACTCTGGTTACTGAGGATTTTGTTTTAGTTCTGTTAGGACTGAATCATATATAATACAATTTATTCATTTTGGTAGTATGGTATAAAATCTAAAATAATGAAAAGTTTATGGGTGCTGTTAGCATGCTAAGACATAACTTAAACTGGCTTTTAGCATGTTGGATTCATGCAATTTCAGCCAAAGCCAAGCCATATAGCAATAGCATTTAGACTTGTATACCGCTTCATAGTGCTTTTACAGCCCTCTCTAAGCGGTTTACAGAGTCAGCCTATTGTCCTCATCAATCTGGATCCGAAGGATGGAAGGCTGAGTCAACTTTGAGCCTGGTGAAATTCGAACTGCCAAATTGCAGTCAGGCAGCAGAAATAGCCTGCAGTACTGCACTCTAACCATTTCACCACTGTGTCTCATATGGTCTATTGTGGGAAATAAGTTAATGAATAAGCTCCTATTGCAAACAATGATGCCATTTCCTAGCTCATGGTGAGAAAGTAGTCACATAATCAAACTTAGTTGTCTGAATGTTACAAGACACCCATCACTGCATCTTTTTAACTAGCAATTACATTCTTGGTTTCATAATATATCTGGAAAGAGGAAATAAGCCAATGTATTGAGCTTATTATGATTATTAGGAGTTGTTTAACTGATTCCAGAATATTCTCCTTATTTCTTGTTTAAAATAAAGGGGGGAAATGGTGATTATGTTCATCTAATAAGCATGAAAAGTTTCTGAAGTTGCAGTCTGTACTCTGTTTCAATTTCATTGGAAGTCTATATCATACTGGCAGATAGGAATTCCTGTAATACGCTATATATGTATTCAGGGAATTTATAGCATTGTTTACATAGTGTACTGGATTCCTGTCCTAGCCGATTGCTAGAGTAATTTTTTGCAAAATCTGTGGTCTGCACCTTCATTTACATCTACTTTATGCTGAATAAAGGTAGGCTAACATAGTCTCCCTGGCCTCTTGTGTCAGGGTAATGATGATTTAATAGCTGACCAGTTGCTGTAATGCTGTAATGATGAGGAATGAGTAGGCAGGGTTATTTGACTATTACCACTTTAAGAGGCTGTATTATAAGAGAGGCCCTGTGAGGGTGTCTCTCTCCATGTGTGCTTCCCTGCTGTAGCTGCTGATTGATTGACCTTTGCCTAGTAGTGTATTTATAGCCTTTGTAAATAAACCACTTTGTTACAAACCTCTCTACTACAGATGAAACTCGAAAAATTAGAATATTGTGCAAAAGTTCATTTATTTCAGTAATGCAATTTAAAAGGTGAAACTAATATATGAGATAGACTCATTACATGCAAAGCAAGATAGTTCAAGCCGTGATTTGTCATAATTGTGATGATTATGGCTTACAGCTCATGAAAACCCCAAATCCACAATCTCAGAAAATTAGAATTATTACATGCAATCAATAAAACAAGGATTGTACATAGAACAATATTGGACCTCTGAAAAGTATAAGCATGCATATGTACTCAGTACTTGGTTTGGGCCCCTTTTGCAGCAGTTGCTGCCTCAATGCAGTGTGGCATGGAAGCTATCAGCCTGTGGCACTGCTGAGGTGTTATGGAAGTTCAGGATGCTTCAATAGCAGCCTTCAGCTCTTCTGCATTGTTCCGTCTCATGTCTCTCATCTTTCTCTTGGCAATGCCCCATAGATTCTCTATGGGGTTCAGGTCAGGCGAGTTTGTTGGCCAATCAAGCACAGTAACCCCACGGTCATTGAACCAGGTTTTGGTGCTTTTGGCAATGTGGGCAGGTGCCAAGTCCTCCTGGAAAATGAAGTCAGCATCCCCATAAAGCTCGTCTGCGGAAGGAAGCATGAAGTGCTCCAAAATCTAGTAGACGGCTGCGTTGACCCTGGACTTAATGAAGCACAGTGGACCAACACTAGCAGATGACATGGCTCCCCAAATCAACGCAGACTGTGGAAACTTCACACTGGACTTCAAGCATCTTGCAGTGTGTGCCTCTCCATTCTTCTTCCATACTCTGGATCCTTAGTTTCCAAATGAGATGCAAAAGTTTCTCTCATCAGAAAAGAGGACTTTGGACCACTGAGCAACAGACCAGGTCTGTTTTTCTTTAGCCCAGGTAAGACGCTTCTGATGTTCAGAAGCGGCTTGACAAGAGGAATATGACATTTGAAGCCCATGCCCAGGATCCGTCGTGTGTGGTGGCTCTTGATGCACTGACTCCAGCCTCAGTCCACTCCTTGTGAAAGTACCCAACACTGTTGTTTTTTTTTTAATTTTAAAAACAACTTTATTTACAAAACTTAAAAACATACAAATACAAAAACACTGATACAAAATACAAAAACACATATGTAAATACTCTTTACATTGATATCAAATTTGATACATTCTAGTAGTCAGTACAAACTAATACTTATCACATCTTCATTTACTATCACCTCCTAAACACTAAATTACAATTCTCTATTAATCTTCCCGTTGATTTATAACTATTTTTCAACTAATTATACATTTGTACTGCTTAAATAATAAATGATAATGAAGAGAAAAGAAGATTTAAGACCTTTGTTATCTTTATGTATGTCATATAGATTGCAGAGTATAATATGATTCTTAGGTTCATTTATTTTAAGCGTTTTTTCCTTTATGATCTACCCATTTATACCATTTATCCCATATCTGGTAATAATCTGTATCCTCCTTCCCATTAATTTCGAACGTGGGTCTCTGCAATTGGGCACATTCATAAGTTTTTTGAATAACAACATGTATTGATGGTATGTTTGGTTTCTTCCAATATTGAGCTAATGAAATCTGGGCCGCTGTTAATAAGTAGATGATTAGATATCTTACTTTAGGAGAATAATCTCCTTTAATTATTCCCAACAGGAACAGTTCCGGTTTCCACTCCAGTCCACACTATGATTTCTTCTATCCACACTTTTGTTTTTAACCAATATTTCTTCATCTCGGGACATATCCACCATAAATGAAAATATGTACCAAATTTCTCCTTGCATTTCCAACAGCCTTGGTTTGCTGTCAGAAATATTTTGGCCAATCTAAGAGGGTGCCAGATGCCATCTATACATCATTTTATACAAATTCTCCTTATGTGCTACTGATTTGGTTAATATAAGATTTTTTTGCCAGATTTCTTCCCAATCATCCAGGTCAATACTATAGCCAAAAAAAATTTCCCAAGCCAACATAGGTCCTTTCCTAATTCTCTCAACCATTTCCTGTTCTAATAAGTAATTGTATAGTTTAGAAATCAAACTTTTCTCAGAACTTGAAAGTATTTTATCTAATTGTGTATCTTTTCCCTCAATTCCAAATTCCTTTATGTCTTTATTATATCTCAGTTTTATTTGAAAGTATGACCAATTATCAGTGACTATCCCTTGCGTTTCTAATTCCTATATCGTTTTAATTCTTCCCTCATTGTCTAATATTTGCTGGTACTTAAGTTTTTTTATTGATATCCATCGTATTTAAGTGGAACATTGCCTCCATCATTGAAAACCACCTCGGAATTTTGGTATAATGATTTCTTCTAATATCGGCCCAAATTTCAATTAAAGACTTCCGGATTACATGTCTAGTAAAATATAGATTGTTTTTGCTATTCGGGTTCCACATGAATGCATGCCAACCTAACTGTAAGTCTTGGCCTTCCAAATTTAAAATTCTATTATTCCTCAAATTAATCCAATCCACACTAGTGCCAGTCCCCCCCGACACTTTTGAATGGCCTTTTCCTGACAGTCCTCTCCAGGCTGCGGTATCCCTGCTGCTTGTGCACCTTTTTCTTCCACACTTTTCCCTTCCACATAACTTTCTATTAATGTGCTTTGATACAGCACTTTGGTAACATCCAACTTCTTTTGCAATTACCTTTTGAGGCTTTCCCTCCTTATGGAGGGTGTCAATGATGGTTTTCTGCACAACTGTCAGGTCAGCAGTCTTTCCCATGATTGTGATTCCTACTGAACCAGATTGAGAGACCATTTAAAGGCTCAGGAACCCTTTGCAGGTGTTATGGCTTAATTAACTGATTAGAGTGGGACACTTGGAGCCTAGAATATTGCACCTTTTCACAATATTCTAATTTTCTGAGATTGTGGATTTGGGGTTTTCATGAGCTGTAAGCCATAATCATCGCAATTATGACAAATTACGGCTTGAACTATCTTGCTTTGCGTGTAATGAGTCTATCTCATATATTAGTTTTACCTTTTAAGATGCATTACAGAAATAAATGTACTTTTGTACGATATTCAAATTTTTTGAGTTTCACCTGTATATTTGTTCCTGGGCTGTCTCACATAGCCACACTGACATCTTGTCATAAAATAATTCAAATAATTTTAAGAATTATTATAACAAAATCTAGTCAAATTAGCTGTTAAAGCAGAATCACCCACTATCAAATGCCTTTTTGCCTCAGCATTTACAGTAAGTTGTGTTCACAGAAATATTTTGTTACTAAATCTTTTGACTTGCTGACTTGGTGGCACATAATAAGTAGTCAAGCCATTAATGGATTTTCTACATGATGGTTTGTATCTAACCTGGCCCTTGAGGTCTTCCAATGCTACATCCATTGCCACTGTATTAAACAGAGACAACAAAGACATCTGCAACTTTAATTTGTAATTGTTCTAATTGTTTTCCAAATTTCATAATTTTCTCATCCTGCTGGCTGCCATTTGCTTTTCAGAACTACAGATCCATTGTTTCTACCTCTACATGACCCCAGAGTAGAATTTTTATTTAAAATAAATAAAATGGTAATATTGGTAATCATGGTAATAGACATCACAACACTAAGCACCAAATCTGATCGGCTGGGTGGGCTGTGAATTTCTCATTGTAGGTTAATTCCGGGGGGGGGGATAGAATACTATGGAACCACTTAAGAAAGCCTTTAACAATAAATTTGAGTTTTGATAATGGAGAAATATGGGTCAGACAGATGTAGCAAAGTATCTGAAAGCAGTTAATTGTTATGGGGAATGAGGATAAAACAGTAAAGAAGTCTTTCACAAACGCTTGCTTTCTGGATCAGTGTTTCTCAACTTCAGCAACTAGATTTTAATTTCCAGAGTTCCCTAGCCAGCCCCATAAAACAGTCTCCATATTAAAGAAATTGTATTCAGATAAATAAAAACTTTTTACCATTTCTTTGAAGACTATGTATACTTGCATTTCTTAATTTTGAGCAGTGTTTTCTATATCCTTTTTATCATTTTTCTTGGATACTGCTCAGTACTCAATAACCCCATGGCAACGTAAGGGCCTTGGTGGCTCAGGCTGTTAATTGCCTGCACTTAAGTTCCAGCTGCCTACAACTGCTGTAGGCTCGAATCCCACCAGGCTCAAGGTTGACTCAGCCTTCCATCCTCTCGGGGTAGGTAAATTGAGGACCCAAGATTGTTGGGGGCAATTAGCTGACCTTGTAAAAATGCCGCTTAGTAATAAGCAGGCATATACAATGGAATGAAGGCTATTGCTGAGCACACTGGGTTGTATCCCAAAATTGTAAGCCGCCCTGAGTCTCCGGAGAAGGGCGGCATATAAATGTAATTAAAAAAAAAAAGTCACCAAAAAAAAAAAACCCAAACAAACTGAAGAGCTGCAGGCATGATGTGGCCATCTCATAGTCTCAAGTCTTGATCTCTAGCCTAGGAAGGTAGATAAAGTAAGAAAGAGCTTGACTAGCTTCACTGTCTTGCATTGATAACTTGCTGGAATAAATAAGGTAGGTTGGTCTATTTTCATACGGAATGCGACCAGGGTACTTGCAGCCGTTGTTGAAAGTGATAATAAAGAGTCGGCTGTCATTACATAGCATGGGTTTGAATTTAACATGCTCTGGTTTGGTCTGTGGGGTTTTTGCAACTTTCCAAAATTGGCCAATGAGTTGCCCATAGGATTAAATGACTTTGACATGGCATAGATGATAAATGCATCTTTTTAATCACATTAAGTAGCACCTTGAAGACATGGAACAGATATTTCATTCTAGCACAGCAGGGAAGCTGGACTAAGCCGTAAAGGACAAGAAATTAGCCTGAATCAAGAAGCCTTAAAAGTCACAAAAATAAGAAAAGTGCTAATGCTAATTAAAGTAAAAAGTAAGTGGAGGCAAGAGATAACATCTTCTAATTTAACCTCTTGCAGAGAAAAGTGGAAGATAGGAGCTGTCCTTTTGGAGGGGGAAAAAACTGGTGTTTAAGATTTAAGATGATTGCTTCCTGGCAGAATGTCAGTATAAACTCAAGTAATCAGTGTAAGGAGCAAACAACTATAGCTCTCTGGTGCTCTCTTGCGGTCGCCTTAAGTTGAAATTGTTGGTAGGCAATCTTAAGAATTTTAAAGGGTCCCAACTATAAAATTAGAAGGTGCTAGTCAAACACCTTGGGGATATTTTTAATGTTTTAGAATTATTTGATTGGATTTTGGAATAATTTTTATACTGTGTATGTTTCTGTGTAAGCTGCCCCGAGTCCCCCTGGAGATGGGGCGGCATATAAATCCAAATATATATAAATAAATAAATAAAAAAGACCTTGTACACTGTCCTGTTTCTTTTCTTAGCATATCTGTTAAGGAGGGCAGGGCTTAAAAAGCAATGACACAGTTGAGGGCAACACATGAAAAACAGTGACATCTCATATACTATCACATGTGGAAAATTTCATGAAGGACTTTGATTCACTTCTGAAATATCCAATAATGAGGCTAAGCATTTTTGTTAAAGCAATAAACCTGAACTAGAGCTGAATTTATAGGAAAACTGAAATAGAGTGTAATGTATAAGAAAAAACATTTATTTTAATTAGCCATTACTTACCTAGACAATAAATAGAGAAGAAAATGAGAAAGAAAAGCACATGTTAAAAAGCAATTTATTTTCTTTTCTACATGTAGAATCCCATAGGAGCCATTTTTGTTTAACTGAAAGAAAGGCTGTCAGAGTCTATCTGCTGAGTAAATATTTGAGGTTATGGATTAACTAGTGTCCTCTGCATTCAATGGTGGAAGAATAGACTTCTATGATTCAGCCAGGGAGGTCAGTAAATCTTTTCTGTTGTTCATATATTTCAGTTAAAATCCTAAACAATATTTTTACCTAAATCAAATGCAAAGGGATAAGAAATGTAAAATATCATCAGGGAAAGCTTAAAAGAGAACTAACAATATATTTAGTTTAGTTCTGTTATCTTGTGTAAGCTTTGTTTTGGTTTTGGATTGGGTTTGGGTTCACTTAAACATGCAATGACTGGATTTTGAAAAGGAATTTTAAAAACACCTTAAACTAAATTTACCGTCAAATAAACAGAAAGTTGCCAACTAGTTAATTAGATAAAGAAACAGAAGTGATAGATTGGAAGATATTGCTTCCAAGGCCAATATATGGTGTAAAACCTAAGAGCAATATTTAAACTATGCAGGAGACTTCAGAGGCCCTATTGTAAGAATCAAGTATCATCCTGTGCTTTCTTAAATATATGATCTTGAAAATATATAAAAGTATGCATTTCTCTAAAACAAATCAACATTTACTTATTTTTTTGGTGGTTGTTCTCATAGTTGTGGATTCGGTTGTGCAATGGGTAGAATCATTTCTCTTCTGGTGTTTTCAGCTGCCTTCATATTGTTTAATGGATATGAAGCCTCAGGTATGTCATCCTTTTGAACATCAGGTTAAACAGTATATTCTGCCAGCCACTGTACAGTCTCTAAGCATAATTGAAAGAGCCCAATGTCACTTGGATCCTGTATAATACAATCCCTCTCCCAATAATTTCTAGTTACACACTGGAGATATGGGGGCATATTTTACCATCATCTTGATGTGAAAACAAATCCATGCAGAATTGCACAATCTACCTCATTTTGAAAAAATATGTATTGCAGCATAAGAGTTTACATTTCATTAACATAGTTTGGATTTTACAGAATAGCACTAGAAGCAATAATTATAATCTCCTATGTGTTCATTGTTTTACTCCAAAGTGTGTTTTTTATCATTTTATATCATATCTTGTAAATTAACATAAATATGTTTCTGAAACTAGTAAGATAAAAATAGCATAAATACTCCATATTTTCCATTCCCAAGTGTTTTATAGCAGCCAAGAAGCCAATCATGTCCTGAAGATTCAAAAGCGGGCAAATTCTTTCTTGGAAGAATTAAAAGCAGGTTCCTTGGAAAGAGAATGTATAGAAGAACGCTGCGAGTTTGAAGAAGCTTGTGAAATATTTAAAACCATGGAAAAAACTGTAAGTTACTTTGAAAGATTGGGAAATAGAGTGAAGCTTCATTATCAGTTGACAGAGCAGAATAAACTAAGGGGCAGAAAAAAATCCCAATTTAGTAATCTGACCCAAGATATTCTCTGCCCCAAGCAGCTGGTGGGACTACTGTTTGGTGGATTTGGACCGTACACTACCAAGTTATCCTTCTTAACATTTCTCAATAGACAATTTGATTTCTTATTTGTTTTGGCTTCTCTTAGCCTTAGTTGATTATTGGTAGAACTTGATACAAATTGGATGATTTACATGAGTGTACCATCACATCCAGTTAAATCCACTTTTACTATTTGTAATGCCCATTGCATTGGCAATTAGAGTTTATGTCAAAACTAACATAATGGCTTCATCAAATATTATAAACATTTATTATATTTTCATTGTGCTGGACAGATGGTAGTGGATGTGATGGATAAATGACTGTGAATAACTCTATCATCAGACTACAGAATAATCTGCAAAAAAGTTGATGCAACACAATATAGTTATTTATAGATTTTTAGAGTTTTAACTTAAATTTTATTTCATTTCAGCTAAGTTTCTGGGCAAAATATGTTGGTGAGTAAAGATGTATTGAGCATTGCTAGTGACTATTTTTTATATCTTCTCTCCTCTTTGTTATGTATTTACTCCGTTCTCATTAGTTGTGTTTCATTAGTTAACATCACTTGCTCTATTCTATGCTATTGAGAGAAGTAATACTTTCCCTTTCCAGGAGAAGAACTGACTTCAACTCAGTTCCTTCAAAGCTGAGTAGCAGTGGGTCTTAGGCGCCCCTGATATCATGACAAGCAATTTTTCCATCATTGCAAGTGGCAGAGCTTTCACACATAGCCCTTAGTGCCAATCAAACCTGTTCCTGATTGGGAAGCCTTGCTTACTGTCATTGATGACCTAGGTCTTTGGAAACTTCATGTTGTCCACTAGTTGCACCCTTTCCTAGATTATGAGTCCCTGCAAACAGTCACTCAGACCCTAATCATCTCACTCACTGAAACACTTTCTACATAAGGTTACCTTTGAAGAGTATTTGGAAGCTACAACTGGCACAGAATGCAGCTGCATGGACAGTGCTTGGACCCTTAGGGTGGTCAGTGTAATACCTCTGTTGTACAAGCTACCCTGGTTGTGAGTTTGCTTCCAGATTCAATTCAAGATGTTGGTTTATTACTTTTAAAGCCCTTTAAGGAATGGGTCCAGGGTACCTGACAAATTCAAATTTCAACCCAATGGGATGCCCTTCTGCCAGTCTATCCCAACTAGGCTGGCAGAAGGGCATACTGCAAACCCTGTCAATCAAGGTATTATGGCTGAAGGAGAAGAGTCTTTTATGCTGTGGTTCCCACTCTCTAGAACACTGAGCCTCTTGAGGTGAGATCTGCACCCACCCTTTAGGTCTTCCAAAGGGGCCTTTAAAACCTGGCTCTGCCAATTTTTCCATCCTGTTTGCATCTTTCCTCCTTCCTTGTCATCTTTGTTAATTTTAATGTTAATATTTATTATCTTAATATTTAATATTTTAATGCTTATGCTGTTCATTTTGCTTTGTTTATAAGACACCTAAAGTTGCCTGAATACAAGATGAGCTGCATATAAATTTAATAAATAAAGTCACCTCCTGGCTGGATTACTGCAATTCATTCTACATGGGGTTGTCCTTAAATTATATTATTGTCCAGAAATTATAATAGGTCCAGAATGCACAACCAAAGTGGTTATGAGTGTACCTTGGTTTTTCCCTATAACACCACAACTCTGCATACTTTGGCTCCCAATAAGCTTCCAAAATGCTGGCTATCATCTATAAAGCCTTTCAGAACCAGGTTATTTTTGGGACTACCTCTCCCCAATATTATCTGCGCAATCCATTCATTCAAGACATACTTTGAGTTCTATCTCTGATGCAATCCAGTCTTTTCTCTGGAATGACCTTTTCCCTGACATACGTTTGGCCCCAGTCTTCCTGAACTTTAGAAAGGCTTTAAAACCTGGCTCTTTCCTCAGGCATTAGGATACAGATAAAGGGAATCTGTCTGGAGGAAGATAATAATTGTGAGTTGCTGATCTCCTATTAAGGGTTCTTTTTATTTTAATTGAATTCTTGGTGTGTGTGTTTTTACATTATTTTGAGCCACCCACAATATTCACAACTCACATTGGTTGAGTTAAATGCCCATATAAATTTCTTGACTTTCTTAAATAAATAAATCAAACTCACCATTTGGCTAGCTTGGAATGAAACATGCAGAGATTTCAATTAATTGGGTATTTATTGCTATAGCCTCATGACTCCACAATAAATCTAACACTAAGCAAAGTCTAAATTAGCTAAAATAATGCAAACAAAATTTACTTCACCAAGAAAACAAGAAGCCATTCGTGTTATTAATGTGACAGTCAACTAGTCTAAATGCTTCTTTGGTTAGGCCTGTAATATCTGAGTTTCAGAAAACAAGATAACTATTTAATAGAAAAGAATTAAAGGTTTCTCTCTTTGCTGACATATAATAATTATCTAGAATTTTGCTAGGGTCATATGGTAAGCCTGTTTTTAATTGCTTGAGTGCCAAGCAATAATACTAATCAACAAAAGAGAGAAGTCTTGCGATAGCAATACAAATAAAAGTAATATGATGAAAAATGAAAAAAAAAAGATTTTTCATCCCATTACAATTTAGCGATTTACATACATCAGCTGAATTTATCTTACTTAAAATTAGGAGCTAAGTGTCTAAAATTCAGCTTCCCAGCAACAGAAAACCAAACCATTTTCCCCTCCATGATGTGTTAATTTAAATAGATACCTTGCTATGGTTTGTGCTAGAAAAGTTGGAGGGTGAGCTAAAGGTAAGTTTACTTGTAGCATCCTCAGGAATTATAATTATAACAAAAGAAGTACCTAACAGTTTAACAAGAGCAACAACTATTTTATTCCTCCTGTCCTAGCATATAGAAATATTGGAATAGCCTGAAATAAATGTTGTTAAATGAGTGTGACCTTCATTCATTTTTCATTCACAAGCCTGACACCTACTCTTCTCTGTACATATCAAATGAAGAATATAGAAATGAATATAACCCTCTCTGCTTAAACAAACATCTGTACTTTACTGTAACCTTGAAAAAAGAATTAAATTCCAAACAAGTTCCTGCTTCTCTTTTTCCTAATATCTTCTGAATCCCATCTACTCAAAAAAAAAAGCAAATCATAACAAAGGAAAGAATTTGTGTGGCTGAGAGAAAGAGGAACTGCATTCTGTACATACTAAGGAGTTGGATAAGAAGGAGGGAGATCCAGGTTCAAGTCCATCCTCAGTCACAAAAAGCCACCTGGTGACTTGTGGCCAGTCACTACTTCTCAGCCAAGTTACTTACAAGGTTATTGATGTGGAGATAAAATGAAAGAACACTTCCATTTCAGCTCTTGGAGTAAACATGAATAGAAATACAACAAATGTTAAGTAATACTGTGAAGACCTGTATGATCTGGATTTCCTGATTCTTTTTTTTTTTTAGATGGAGATATGTGCGTCTCCAACCCATGTTTGAATGGATTCTGTCAGGATGGCATTGGGCGATTTGACTGCATATGTAACAAAGGCTGGGAGGGACGATTATGCCAAAATGGTAATGCTATGTTTGATACCAAGATTATTATCACTGATATTATGCCATGGGTCCCTTTTCTTATCTCAAACAACTCTGATCGTTTACTTACAACTATATAATGTGCCTATGTGATGGCATTTCCAATGCAGCTTTTGCTACCAACTTCCATTCAGCAAGATTAATTTATGGTTGTAAATATATGGGATGGTAATGTAGGTAGCCCTTAATTTACAACCATACATTTAACAATGGTTCAAAGTTATGATGATTTGGAAGAAGGACTTATACTTTAAGTTCTTATATTTGCAATTGTCACCTTTATCACCAGTTGCAGTGTCTAGGTCACAACATTGTGATTTGCGAGACATATGATTTTGCAAATTTCATTTTGGCACATAGCAATCACAATAGCACTTAGACTTATATATACCACTTCACCATGCTTTACAGCCCTCTCTGTAAGAGAGGGTTTACAGAGTCAGCATATTGCCCCTAAGAATCTGGTCCCCATTTTACCAATCTTGGATATAGAGAAGGCTGAGTCAACCTTGGGTCGCTCAGGATCAAACTCCTGGTATGTGGGCAGAGTTTGCCTGCCATACTGCATTCTAACTTCTGCGCCACTGCATAGCTTCATAGGGAAAGAATACATGACATTAACTGATCCATAATGATTAATTGATTTTCCTTCAAAATAACATCTCATTCCACTATATTTTGCTGTCCAGAGGTCTTCTATACTAACTGCTCCTTTGACAATGGTGGCTGTGAACATTTCTGCCATGAGATTGAAAAGAACAATGAGCAATACCGCTACTGCAGCTGTGCTTTGGACTATCACCTGATGGATAATCATACCTCTTGTGCACCTTCAGGTAAAGAGATGACCAGGCAAACTTACATTTATGTAAACATTATTTAAAGTGTGTTAGATTTTGCAGAATCTACCATTCTTTTATTGCTTAGAACATAATAACCATGAAAATATTATTCAATACACTAGAGAAATATTGCTGTTCGTTTTACTGAGGGACAAGCATTACTCGTTGAACTATACAAAATAAGGTGGCAGAATTCTGTAACATGCCATTTCATTCTTGGGACAGGAAAACATTTTTGAATCCTACGTTAAAAATAAAATAGAGGTTTCCACTTGTAATAGCCTGGCATTTTTTTTGTAGAGGGAAGTATTGCTATTGTTCTTGGAATCTGAGAAATGAATAATGGTTTGCCAAATATTGCTATCTCAAAACATCTTACATGTAACTTCATCCCTGGATTTCAGCAGTTCCTATTTAGTGGCTAAGCAGGAGATTTAGGAAATCTGTACCCTAGCAAACTTAGAGATAAAGAGAGAGTTCTGAAGTAAAAAAACATCCAGTTCCAGACTTCTCTACCTAACACTTTTCAATAAAACTTATTACAGAAGGCTTTGTGAACATCTTATTTCATATTTCTAAGAGCTTAATAACAAGTAAATTATGCAAGAGATCAGATTCAGAGATTTAGCCTGATCTGTACTTTATAGTAGTAGTAGTACATAAAAATTATGCCATTGCATTTTTAGCATGATGTCCATTGATTATTCTCTTTAAATGTTGTCTTTGAATGTAATATATGTATTGGTCACTGAATGTCATTGGTACTACAAGAAATAGAAAAAGGTTGTGTATATGTGTTTTTACCTGTATTCCACTGTAAGAAGTTTTTAGATAGACTTGGATTGATCTATTCATGAAAATATTAATGTATTGCTGAACATTTACAGCACAAATAAATGAAACACAATCCCACAATCATATACGTATAAAAATAGTTAACTTTCCTTACAAAAGCCAGAATAATTGGGGGAACATTTCCCACAATTTGAGTAAATTGGGAGGGCAGCTTATACAAATTACAGAACCTTTCGAAACAGGCAAAATACAAACCATCTCTAACATTTTGCTTGAATATTGGGATAATTGTTAAAGGATCATAGTAGTATTTCAAACTTTATTTTCATTCCTTTTTTTGCAGTGGAGTATTCCTGCGGGAGAATTGTGGAATCCACATTACAGGTTGCAAAAATAATTGGGGGTAATCCTGGAAAAAGAGGACACAGCCCTTGGCAAGTATGTAGTGATGAAATCTTCATTTTGTAATAGCTTTGATCTTTCTGTGAAATGGACATCTGTTTTATCCCATGTGTTGGCCTGTAAATCCTTTTTATTTCAGTGTTTACAACATCATATACTGTTTATTATATTTTCTGGACACATGCTGTCATGCCAAAGCAAAAGTTTTTGAATATACCAGACTGGACAATTTTTAGGCATCTAGGGTAAATACTTAAAAATGGAAAAATGATTTAAGGGCTACAAAGAGGAAGAGGATGACCTATATCTCATGAATGAGTAGGGTTGAGTTTTGGGGGGGGGGTTAAATTGTGATATTCCTATGTTAGGACTTACAATAGAGTTTTTGGTAGAAAGCTATATTGTAACCTTTCAGCAACCATGGTCAGAGGGATTGCTGTAGGCTGAAGTCTACAAAAAGGAGAATTTGGAGCTGGTGCATTTTATAATGGATTCTAGTTACTATAACCAGTTAAGGAGACCTGGTTTTTCAAATTATGTTGTTGAAGAACATACCAGCTTCACCCAAGCACACAGATGTCTAAGAATGGAACTCTCAGGACTCTCATTCTGGGACATACAGTCACTGCATTTTAATAAAAGGACATAAACGGGGCAATGCAGAAGCAATTGTAATTTAAAATCAGGGCTGACAGTGTTAGATATTAGCATACTTACATGTGATTGGAGGATTCCCCAGCGGCGGGAAATTCAGCGAGCTGTCACTGGACACAAACCGCGAGCAGCTGGCTATAAAGGCTGCCGCAGTTTCTTCCGCAAACAGTTCCTTGTTTTATAAGCCTATGGAGAAATAAAAGCTGTGTCAGAACGTTGGTGTCCTGAGTACTTCCACGCGATCCAACAGACAGTACTTTGAATCCTCAACTGCAACTCCATTTTAGAATAATTTCAAGACAGTAAAGAATTTTCAAAGCAATTACAAGATTTCAGCCTGAGCTGCCACCAAATTAATAATTCCATTTGGAGTCACCAAATTTGCTGTGCATACAAGTGACAACTTGAATACCAATTGAAGTACAGCAGAGAAGTACATCAGAAGAAATATAAATTTAGATTTATGCAGTACTTTTCCCAGTGTTTTCTATTCAGAATATCCTGACCAGCAAAAGCTCATAGGCAAGGACTCCCCGGGGTCCCGTCGGCGGGTCAGTGCCGGCTGGCGACTCCCCGACGACGAGCCTTTTCAGTCGCGGCCCGTGACCTCTGGAATCAACTGCCTTTGGAGCTCCGCCTGGCCCCCGATCTCCGCACCTTCCTCCGTGAACTAAAGACCTGGTTATTTGACCAACCTGGGCTGTGACCCCTCCCCGGGGTGAGGGAGGGTTTTAATGTTTATTGTTTTTACGTTTTATATTTGGGCTTGTCTTTGTTTAATTATTTTTTAAATATTTATTGTATATGTTTTTAGCTGTGAGCCGCCCCGAGTCTTCGGAGATGGGGCGGCATACAAGTTCAAGTATAAAAATATATATATAAATAAATAAAACATCAAGGGCTATTGTATTTGACCTAACAATTTGGTAAATTCAGAATTTATGATCACAAGCAGAGCATTATACAGAACAACATGGGCAATGAAACAGATTTAACAGCCTCTTCCTTTCCATGGCAGGTTATGCTGAGCAATAGTGCAGGAGAATTTAAATGTGGAGGCGTTCTCATTCAACCTGCTTGGGTATTGACAGCTGCACATTGTGTGTTTCAAGAACCAAGAATCAAACTGACCTTTGGTAAGGAAAATCCTGTATTCTTTTTTAATATGACTTGTGTCAATAAGTCTTTTACCCAGCATAATGTGGTGTTTCTCAACCTCAGCAACTTAAAATGTGTGAATGTCAATTCCATTTTAAAGTTGTTGAGGTTGAGAAACATTGGTATAATACATATTTTTGCAGAGATTGCTGAATTCCTAGTTCTGATAGATACAATCATCATTAGAAGCAAGTTAGCATGAATTATACTGAGTGCCAAACTAAAATAATGTTCTTCTAAAAAGATTCTAAGTATGAACAGATCTTTCCAGAAATAACTCTTAGTAACAAGATATTATAATTGTTAAATCTTGCCTGTGAGGCAAGGTAACTGACAATAACAATCCAAGGCAAGGCACAAGCATTTACAATTGACATCAGAGCTGAGATTCCATTATCATTCAAATTTAAGAAAAACAACAGTATCTTACTAGTAGACTATTCAAAGATAAGAAGGTATGAGGTCAAGGTTTCCCAAAACACAAAATTAGTTCTATTAATCATCATCCTGCTTTCAAGTAGAGGCTTAAATGTTGGAGGTACCTAGTCTCATCAATCAGATTTGATCTGTTGGGAGAAACAACAGGCTCCTAAACAGGCTATTCTCTCTAAGCTCCTAAGTACACAGCCTACTACATCGCTACCTCTTGATCCTTGGGTCTGAGATCTGAGTTTCAAGGGGCATAATCGTTTCTTCAATTATTTGTTTATTAAATTTATACAATGTCCATTTCACTAATAAAGTGACTCTGGGTGGCTTTCAGAATATAAAAAATAAATATAAAAACAATGAAAATAAAAAGAATTGTATAATAATTAGAAGCAAGGAACTGGTGGCACAGAAGTCATCTGTTTACAAGAGTTGAAAACAAGCTTATGGGGTATTTTTTTTTTCTAAGAACAGGACCAAAGGATTTACAGGTAGTTCTCAACTTACAACCATTCGTTTAGTGACCATTCAAAGTTACAGCACTGAAAAAAACAACATTCATGACCAGTTTTCACACTTATGATGTGATCAAAATTCATGGGTTTGGCAACTAACGTGTGTTTATGCCTGTTGCCCTATCCTGGGATCATGCATCATCATTTGTAACCTTCCCAGCCAGTTTCTGACAAGCAAAGTCAATGGAGAAAAGCCTGATTCACTGAATGACTGCATGTAAAATGTCAAATGAAACACAACTCACTTTACTTCCTCGCTTAGCAATGGAAATTTTGGGCTCAACTGTTAATTATAAGTTTTTGAAATTTAAATTAAAAAATATAATGAAACATTGATACACATTGGAACAATAATTTTAGAAAACTCTTAATTTCACCTATAAGTTGAAGGGGTCTAAACTGATCATTGCTGATCATGAACTTAGGTTTATAATGGCTAGCTTGATGGAACATGTGAAGACAGATATAGATAAACAGAGCTAGAAGGGACTTTGTAGGTCATCTAGTCCAACCCCACACACAAGCAGGAAATCCTACACCATCCTCAACAAATGGCAGTCCAATCTCCTCTTGAAAGCCTCCAGTAATGAAGCTCCCACACTTCCGAAGGCAAGCTGTTCCATCGATTGATTGTTCTCACTGTCAGAAAATTTCTCCTTATTTCTAGGTTGAATCTCTCCTTGATCAGTTTCCATGCATTATTCCTTGTCTGGCCTTCAGGTGCCTTGGAAAATAGCTTGACCCTTCTGTAGCAGCCTCTCAAATATCAGAACACTGCTATCATGTCTCCTCTGGTCCTTCTCTTCACTAGACTAGCCATGCCCAGTATATAAAGAAAAGTAATTAAACCAAAAGCATAACTACCATGCCTACTTCACTATTCCATCCACCATTTGTTGACACATTCTACGGAAACAAAAGTATTTCCATAGATAGTTTTATACATACCACAAAAGATATCTGGGGTCTGGAAGGATCTGCTGTGTTAGATGTGTGGCAAGTTCATTCTTTCATTAAAAAGAAAACTACAATTTTATTAGATTAAGAGTTTTACAGTTTTGTCAGTTATTTTTACTGTGTCCGTGATTATATAATGCTTCATGTTGAATTTATTTCTTCCACGTATCTAATTATTGCTAGTTTTTATTTGTTAATTTTGATTGTGATTGGATTGCATCATAATGGGGACCTGTAACAAATATGAGTTTTGTTTTTCTATGTGTTACTCAGCAAATCTTGAAAAGCCCAGAAAAGGCAAGAGAAATAATAAAAAAGTTGGACTATTTCCAAACTGAGGAAAGGAATATTTGGGACACATATACTGACATAGAATTTTCAGATAGTACTTGACTTACGACCGCAGTGGAGCCAAAATTTCCACTGATAAGTGAGACAGTAGTCATGAAGGTTGCCCCATTTTATGACCTTTCTTACCACAGTTGTTAAGTGAATCACTACAGTTGTTAAGTGAGTGACATGGTTGTTCAGTGAATCTGGTTTCCCCATTGACTTTGCTTTGTCAGAAGATCAGGAAAAGTGATCACATGACCCTGGGACACTGCAACCATCATAAATATGAATCAGTTGTCAAGCGTCTGAATTTTGATCACATGACCATGTGGATACTGCAATGGTTGTAAGAATGAAGAACGGTGTGGTTGTAACTTGGAACGGTCACTAAAATGAACTGTTGTAAGTAGAGAACTACCTGTACACACAATGTAATAAAATGGACTGGGAGATTTTCTGCTTTTCTCCCAGTATTACCACCTGAGATTATTTAATGAAGCTCAGTGGTGAAAGATAAAAGACTGATAAAAGAGGACATGTTGACACAGCCTCTATTAAAACTATGAAATTCCTACCACAAATGTCCATATTAATTTTGATGGCATGAAAGGGGGGTGTTTGACATAGTTACTCATATATTGTAATCAGCTATTATGGAGTCTGTCTGTCACTCAGTGCTAGCTGTTGAGGAACACAAATAAGAGACTTGGGACTACCCAGGGGCACTGTTTGGTCACAATAGGAAGAAAATGCCGGGTTAGATTGGAGAAATCTATTATCTGTTCCACGCAGGCTTTTCTTTCATGTACTTTATATCTTGACTAGAAGCCTGTAGGCTGTAGCTGATGTTTTTGTTTGAAAAAAGTGAAATCTCCTTCTTGCATCTCCTATCCTCTTCAACCAGGGAGCTATACAGAATGAATGGTCTTCTGTCTGCCCACTTCAGTTTTAATTTTCTCCATTCAATTATATTATAGGCATATTTTCTCCTTCCTTTCTTTTTTCCTTTGCATTTGATTCTTGGGTTAACAAGAACAATATAGTAAGCAATTTTCCTACTGCATGCAAATCTGTATTATAATTGAATTGCTTTTTATTCTACTATAGTTTGGAGTTTGCTTATTCTAACATTCAGGGAGAAAGTACAACCTTTATTAAAATGTCTTTTTAACTGTTTGGAGAAAGAGAGACTTGACTTAGTTTCAAGGAAGTAATAGTTCCGAATTTTTATGTTGGTCTTTCAGGTAAATATCACCGAAGGCGAATAGATGAAAGTGAGATAACTATCATTGCTGACAAGATATTCTATCATGAAAATTACTCTTCAGTCACCTATGATAATGACATTGCAATACTACATCTATCCCACCCAGTTATTGTCAATAGGTATATTATACCGATTTGCTTGCCTACCCAAAAACTGGCAAATCAACAGTTGATGACCGAAGGGATTCAAACAATAGTGACAGGCTGGGGAAGCCAGAGTGCAAATCATAAGAAGAATTTCTCCTCGGTTCTCCATTTTATTGAAATCCCTGTAGCATCACGGAATGACTGTATCCATTCTATGTGGAATTCTCTAACAGATAACATGTACTGTGCAGGGATACCCGGAGATATACGGGATTCTTGTCATGGAGACAGTGGTGGTCCTATGGTTGTAAAATTCAAGAACACCTGGTTCCTACTTGGAATAGTGAGTTGGGGAGAAGGCTGTGGGGATCCTAATAATTTTGGAATCTACACTAAGATCAGTTCATATCTTGACTGGATCAGCCAGAAAATGAAATCATAAAATTATTATGCTAATGATAAATAAAAACAGAACATACTAGTGATTCTGTACTTTGTGTTACTTTTCTTCAGCGGTCTCACTGTTTTATATACCAAGAATCTGGGATACATCTGGGATCTATCATAGATCCTTTGTAAAAAAAATGTTGGCAAATTCACTTTGTTTAAATGCAGCAAAAGTTTTCTATGACAATCCTGGTTTTACAACAATCTTGGTTTCAAGAAGACAATTGGGAATTTCCCAACAGTTTGATAGACAGTTAAGCTCAAAACAAGTATCAGGATGCAAACTGGAACTGTATTCTATTGTCCATGAGTAGCTTCTTTCTGGATGCCATTTGCAGTTGGTGCTTTAGTTTACTGAGTCCCTCTTGAAGATGATGTCTGGAGTATCAGTGAAGAAAGATGAAAAACCAACTCAACCATGAATGAGTCTACAGTGTGGTGATAAAAGAGGTGAAACAGACATATTTCTCCTCCCTTATTACAGACTTTAACACCATCAATCATATTATCTTACTGGATCTCTTGTGTTGGTTAGGGATTGGGGAAGAGTTTTGCAGTGCTTCTGCGCCATTCTCTATGAATAGTTTGAATCTATTGTAGAAAAGGTTGGCCCAGTGACCCCTCACTTATGAGGAACCATAGGAATCAGTCCTCACCCCCTTAATAGTTAACATTTATTTCATTTATTTTATTTATCAATCACTTACAAGATAATAGGAATAAGTATAAACATGAGTAAGAATATAGGAAATAGGTACGGATAAATGGGGTCAATAGGACAGGGATGGTAGGCACGATTGTGCACTTATGTAAGCCCCTTTACAGTATGTGGAACTACTGGGGAAGGTCATAGAACAATTTAGAGTAGAATATCATTAGTATGCTGATGATATCTGTTATGTATGTAGGTTTGAATGTTATTGGTTTATTTGAACTGTTCTTGTAAAATGTTAAATGGTATTGGTTTAAATAGTGTGGGAAGAAACCCTGCACTCCCATTGGCTGGCAACTACGGCTGCAGGCTATAAGAGGCAGCCGTAGCCCAGCCAACTCGGGTCCATTCGAGCTGTAGTCACTGAATAAACTCTTTACTGAAGTTCCCCGCATTTGACTCTTCATGCAAACTTAACACTGGCGACGAAGGTGGGATCTCCCTGAAGAAGAGACAACGCGGAAGGCGAACAGAAGAGCGAGATGGCTGCGCTGAACACCCCCAGCCCCATTCGATCCGCGGCGAAGACTGGAATCGTATGCGGATCGCTTCCAGATGTACCTGGAAGGAAACGACCTCGCCGATATTCCCGAGAGACGGAAGAGGGCGGTATTTCTCACGCACTGTGGTCCGGCAGTCTTCAAGATGGCGAAGGCGTTGGTGGGAGCTGCAGAACTGAAGGTAATGGAATGGCCTGATTTGGAAAAGCTTTTAAGAGCCCATTACGCCCCACAAGTATCGTGCCTCATTATGAGACACGAGTTTTACCGTCGGGATCAAGGGGATAGCGAGAATGTTAATGACTTCGTGGCAAGTTTAAGGGACATTGGGGGTGCTTGTGACTTTACCAATTTAGAAGAGGCCATGCGTGATCGGTTTGTTTTAGGCCTCAAAAATAAGGTCTTACAAAGCAAACTGTTAATGAAACCTAAGATCACTTTTAAGGAGGCCATTGAAGAAGCTGTTTCAGCAGAAGCCACCAAGTCCTCAGCAGCGGCCATGAAAAAGATTAACAAGGCCTCAAGCCAGGCCTCAAGCCATTCTGATGTGGAAAAATCCACAACAACCCATTGAACAAATAGACTCTGATTCAGATTGCAGTGAGGTGGAGGAAGGGATTTTAGACTCAGAATGGAGAAGAAAAGGAAAGACCCTGGGAGAAAGAGGCAAGAATTTTATTGCAGAGGCTGTGGGGGGGGGCATCCCTGCACTGAATGCAAGTTCTTAGACACCATCTGCCTGCATTGTGAGAAAAGGGGTCACCTAGCCAGAGTCTGCAAATCATCCAGAACTCCACCTAGTAGAAAGAAATTTCCTGAAAAGGATTTTAAGCCCAACAACTTCATTGAAAAGATGGGGTGCAATTCAGAAGCAAATGGGAAGAATGAAACTCATCAAACAATCACCATTGGTCATTCTTTACCCTTGAGAAGCAAAAAAGTACACGTGAAAGTGTTCATTGAAGGAAGGCCTTGCCAAATGGAAGTGGACTCAGGCTCTTATTTATCTATGGTGTCATGGGACACTATTCACAGGCTACTTCCCAACATTCAGAAGAAGCATTTCCAGAAGCAAGCACTGACTCTTAAAGACTACCAAAGGAACAAGATTCCAGTAGTTGGAGCAAGAGATTTCAACGTGCAGTTTAAAGGCCACACCAAACGTTTGCCACTGACCATCGTGGACAAGGATCGCCCAAGCTTGCTGGGACTTGAGTGGTTCAAGCCACCAGGCATTGAGGTGACTGGCATCAATCACGTGAGCAACTCTGAATGGGAGGAGGCCTTGAAGTCTGAGTTTCCAGAGGTCTTCAGCGAAGGACTGGGCAAGTATATGGGGACCCCTATCACTTTCAACCTAGATCCCAAGGTGCCCCAATCCGTTTAAAGCCCAGGAGGGTTCCATTTGCTTTAAAGGAAAAAATTGATGCACAATTAGACAAATTAATTGCTCAAGGGGTTTTAGAGCCCACTGATCACTCCAGATGGGAAACACCCATAGTCACACCAGTCAAGGCTGATGGGTCAGTAAGAATTTGTGGAGACTATAAGGGGACACTGAACCATGCGCTGCAGCAGAGCATATCCAGTGCCAGTTGTGCATCATCTGTTACATTCACTTGGCAGGGGTACAGTCTTTGCCAAATTGGATTTGGCCCAGGCATATCAACAACTAACAGTTGATGATGCCACTGCAGAGGCCCAAACCATTGTGACTCACAGAGGTGCCTTCAAATGTAAAAGGTTACAATTTGGAGTAAGCGTGGCACCAGGAATTTTTCAAAGTCTTATGGAAAGAATGCTTCAAGGACTGCCAGGGGTAGTGCCTTACTTTGATGATGTGTTAATCTCTGCTGAAAATGACACTCAGCTTCAAGAAAGACTCAGAGAAGTCCTTACCAGATTCAGAAAAGCGGGTTAAAAGTCAAGGAAGAAAAATGCACACTTAAAACAGACAGGGTTGAGTTCCTGGGCTACATGATTGACAAGCATGGCATCCACCCCACTGATGCTAAGGTTAAAGCAATCAAAGAAGCCCTAAACCTAAATGCAAAACAGATTTGCAAGCCTTCCTTGGACTCATTAACTTTTATCACATGTTTCTACCTCAAAAGGCAACCATTGCTGAACCTTTGCACAGATTGCTTGATAAGAAGGCTGTTTGGATCTGGGGAGGAAGGAACAATCAGCATTTAACAGTATTAAGAGACTAATCACATCTGATGCTGTATTGATACAGTTCTCTGAGAATTTGCCTGTTGTACTGACTTGTGATGCATCCCCTTTGGAGTGGGGTTTTTGAGCCACAGGCTTCCCAGTGGGAGGGAAGCCCCTATTGCATTTTACTCTGCACTTTGACCAAAGCAGAGAGGAATTATAGCCAACTGGACAAAGAGGCATTGGCAGTTGTTGCAGCTGTCAAGAAATTTCATGAATATCTGTATGGCAGGACATTTACCATTGTTACAGATCACAAACCTTTGTTAGGCATTGTGGCAGGAGACAAACCTACACCTACTATCCTGTCACCAAGAATGCTGAGGTGGACTGAATTTCTTGCAGCTTATTCATACAAACTGATTCACAGGCCTGGCAAGGACATTGGACATGCTGATGCACTGAGTCATTGCCCACTGCCTTGCCACAAGGAGGACTTTGAACCTGAAACACACACCTTTTTCCTAGAAACTGTTGCTAAGCTTCCAGTTCATGCTGCTGAAATTGCCAGAGAGACTACCAAAGACACTGTGTTGGCTCCTGTTATAGGCTGGATTAAGAAAGGTTGGCCTCTTCAAGATCTACCTCACCTTGCCCAACCTTTTAAGTCCAGGCAAACTGAATTATCTGTATTAAGAGGATGTATTTTGTGGGGTAACAGGGTGGTTATTCCTGCAAAACTGCAAAGAGAGGTTTTGGAAATGTTACATGAGGGTCATCCTGGGATTGTAAGGATGAAGGGATTGGCCAGGAGTTATGTATGGTGGCCAGGTATTGACAAAATGGTTGAAAACTGGGTTGCATCTTGTCCCAATTGCCAGGTAGTTAGGCCTGCCCCACCTCACGCCCCCACACAGGAATGGGAATGTCCTAGGGGCCCGTGGTCTAGGATCCACATTGATTTTGCAGGCCCTACCAGAGGGCACACCTTTCTTATCATAGTAGATGCATATTCCAAATGGCTCGAGGTATTTCCCATGACATCCACCACAACTGATGCTGTCATCAAGCAGCTCAGAAAACTGTTTGTAACCCATGGGTTACCTGATGTTCTTGTCTCTGACAATGGCCCTCAATTTACATCTAACATTTTTGAATCCTTTCTAGCACAACAGGGTATCAGACATGCCCTTACTGCCCCTGGGCACCCTTCGCTAATGGCGGGCTGAACGCATGGTATGCTTTACCAAAGAGAAGCTCCAGCAACTGGGTCCTGGGGACATCACTGAGAAGCTTGAAAAACTTCTTAGTGTTCAGCACATCACTCCTAGCCCATCTAATAACTTATCCCCAGCAGAGTTGTTGATGGGTAGGAAACTTAGGTCTTCCCTTGACCGCCTTCATCCCACTTACACACCCAACACCACTGGATTCCACTTCCAAAGTTCGCACTTTCACTGTGGGTGATTCTGTGTATGCTAAGAACCTTATAGGTGAGCCTTTGTGGATTCCTGCTGAAATAACTCAAATCACTGGCCCTCGTTCTTACAGGGTACAAACAGAGGATGGACTCCTCTGGAGCAGGCACATTGATCAACTTAGATCCAGGTTCCCTCAGGAACATTGCCCCTGTCTCTCTCTGGTTCCCTCACCTGATGTCACTTCTAGGGGAAGGGAGGAACAGGAGGAAAATCAGCAAGCAAGAATCAACCCCATGTGTAACGAGCCATTTCACAGGAACCATCCCGAACCCTGTCACAATGCCAAGATCCATCCTTAGAAGTGGAAGATTGCACATCACTACCTGACTTGGGTGCTGACATTGGAATGGAGATGGGTTGGGAGGAGAGACCAGATTCTAACAGTCTAACAGGGTCTCCTTTCACAGGAAGTCCCAGCAGGGAAATGTCAGCAGACACATTTCCTCTCTCACTGGGTGAGAACGTTAAAACTTCTGAACCACGAAGGTCTCAAAGTACACACAAAAGCCCCACCTATTTAAAAGAATACATTAGATAGGTTGGGGTTTGGTATGGACTGAACCTAGTGGGGAGGGGTGTTATGTATGTAGGTTTGAATGTTATTGGTTTATTTGAACTGTTCTTGTAAAATGTTAAATGGTATTGGTTTAAATAGTGCGGGAAGAAACCCTGCACTCCCATTGGCTGGCAACTACAGCTGCAGGCTATAAGAGGCAGCCGTAGCCCAGCCAACTCGGGTCCATTCGAGCTGTAGTCACTGAATAAACTCTTTACTGAAGTTCCCCGCATTTGACTCTATGCAAACTTAACAATATCAAAGCATGAATCATTATCTTGAGTTGTGTGGAGGGGCTGCTATTACTATGTCTTAGTGCCTGGAGCCTGTGAAGGTCTGATTGGAAGAGAACAAGCTCAAATTGAATGCAAGCTGGTGAGAGTTCTCTTTTTGGTGTGTGTTATCCTTAACAGTCACTACTATAGAGAGTTTGTGGGGTGAAACCCCTGCCTATTTGACATAACTCCTGCAGTGTTCCTTTAGAACAGTTACTCTTATTTGTTTTCTATATTAATATGGAGTATACATATGTACTTTCCATATGCTTTCCTATTCCCTTTCCTGAACAATAAATTGCCTTCCATGATATAAAATCACATCAAAATCTGTTTCTCAGAAGGAAGGCAAAAGGCCATGTGTTAAAACTCCATATTTTAATCTAATCACCTTAATGGTGCATGGGGCACCACTGCTATCACAATACTGTAGCTCTTTGTGTGGCAGGTTGTCCTGCTCAGAGCCTTGTTAGGATTCAGATCCATCTTCAGGCAAACCCATACTTCACTTTGAATTGGCTCCTGTGTCAAAGTGATTTTCCACCCTGTTTGGTTCTCTTCATGTCAATGACCAATTAAACATACAATATTTGACTATTTGGGAAGATTATATTTAACTTATATGTTTTAGGAGTAAAAATTCTTGGTCCATCTTATTTTAAATATTTTAGATGGACTCCATGTTTGTGACATGGGCTGTTTCCCGTCTCCCAAATCTCTAAGATGTTCCAGGCTAGAACTTGTTGAGGAAGATTTTTAATTCAAGGTATTTGCATGTGCTAAAAGCAAAATATTATCAAAATAAATGAATAACTACAACTCAAGTGCAGACATCCAGGAAACATTCTATTTGAAAGCAGGGGATTAGAAGATTTTGTGAGAAAGTATCTTTCAAAAAGTCATTTGTGGAATGATGAATTAAAGATAGGAAAGGATTCTCCCTCTCCTGCCCCAAGTTCCATAAAAATATGAGTATTATTTTTTAAAAAGGCCACAAGTAAGGAAAAGGCTTTTAGAATCTGTTTAATTTTAAAATGTTTGGGCTACAGTGGTGGGGTTTTTTTGCCATAGTATCCTGAGGCCAGAACTTCTATGTCAATATTTGCAGTAGTTTAATCATCAACATAAAATTTCCAATAGCTTTCTTTCCTAGCTTTTGTAGCGGTTCTAAATAGTACTTTTTCCTTCCTAATCAGGTAAGAGAACACAACATTTCTAATTTGCTGCAAACAGAGATTGTTTCCTTTAAAACTGCCTGTTTCCCCTCTTAACATGTACCTGGTTTCCTGAGTGACAAAAGTTTCTACCAATTGTTATTTGATAATTAACAGCTGTCAGAACAAAATGAAATACAATCTGTTCCTGTAGGGTGCCTCTTACAACTTCAGTTTTAATAGGAGATTAAAAGGAAATGGGCCTCATCTGCTTGCACTACTATCCTTCAGACGTTTTCTCATTTGGACATATTGTATATATAGCCATTGCTAGCACATCAGATCAGGGATAAAAACAGATACTTCTATCTTCCTCAACATGTTAATTCTTCCTTAAAAAGCAAAATACCTGAGTTATTATTCCAGTACATTTAATTTCTGGTTTTAGGAGATATCCAAATGGTCACAAAATAAATTTGACTTCTATTCCCTTTATTTCTAGATCTGTAGCCTTCTCTGCTAGTCCCCATCTTTGTTTTTCATATGCACATAATTCTTATTGTCCAGTTCTCTCTTTCTTGTCTCAGTACTCTAGTAATATTTTGTTTAGTCTTGTTTCCTATGTGTAGGTGACTGTCTCCAAATCAATATATTCTACTATTCACTTTGGATATACAATGGCTAGAATTTCCTTGGGGCCAACCTTGATTTTCTTAATCAGTTGCTTCATCATCTTTTCACATTCGTTATCAGGTACCTATTATTCATTACCAACAGTCACAATATGGATCATGTATTAACAACCGTAGTTAATTTTTAAACCCATGTGTTTCTGAAAGTTACTTTAAGAAGTTATTTATTTTAATTTCATAAGTGTTGTTCTGAGATGGATTTTGGAGATGAAACTCAATCACATGATTTTAAATATATTCAATGATAGATGTCTCCCCCCATATTTAAGCCCAGGAGAAATGACCACATACATCCACTGGTTTAGCCCTTCAGTATTCTGTATATTCAGTATGTTTGGTGTGAATATAAATACATATACACCCTGAATTAAAGAAACTGGAATTCTTAGTGATATCTTACTCTTTATCCACAGTATTTGTGAAAAAAGAGAAGGCAAACCAAGTTCTGAGGATTCAGAAACGTGCTAACACTTTCTTGGAAGAGATTCTCCCAGGAAATTTGGAGAGAGAATGCAGAGAGGAACAATGTTCATTTGAGGAGGCGAATGAGATTTTCAAGTCAAAGGAGAAAACAGTGAGCAATGGAATTGGAGGGACCTCTGACTATTTCTTGCAAGTGTAAAAGAAAAGTACACCTATCCAAATAGCCACAGAAACTGCTGTTTCTTCAAAATAGCCACATTCATAGAAACTACTGTTTTGTTTGTTTTATTGTTTGTGCTTTCAAGTCAGTGTTGACACCCGGTAACTTCCTGGACAAGTTCTTTTAGTTTTCTTGGCAAGAGTTTTTTAGAAATAGTTTGCCATTGCTGTAATGTATGCAGAGTTAATCTGATTGGTTGTTGAAAATATGCAGAGTTCAATCTGATTGGTTGTTAAAACGGCGGGAATTCCGAATACTGCCATTGGCTACAAGCCGTGGCAGCCGGCTATATAAGCTGCCGAGACCAAGCCATTCTGGCGTAGTGCTGAGCTGTAGTCACATTATTAAAATGAGCTGAAGCACTTCGCATCCTGTTTTCTTCCGAACTTAACACTGGGGACGAGGATGGGATTGTAACGGACAAGAAGACAACGCAGAAGAAAGAAACAAGATGACTGGGCTGAACACGCCACCAGCCCAGTTCAACCCAAAGAACGAAGACTGGGAGTCTTATGCAGATAGATTCCAAATGTTCTTAGAAGGAAATGATCTGGCATCGATTTCTCAACAACGGAAAAGAGCGGTTTTCGTAACACACTGCGGCGCCCCGCAGTGTTCAAGATGGCAAAGGCTCTGGCTGCACCAGCAGACGTGAAAGCGATGGCATGGGCAGACTTGGAAAGGCTATTGAGGGCACACTACACACCTCAGGTATCATGCCTGATCTGCAGACACGAATTCTACCACCGCGATCAACAAGAAGAAGAAAGCATCAGTGACTTTGTGGCCAGCTTACGAAACCTTGGTGGTGCCTGTGAATTCATCATGCTAGAAGAAGCCATGCGCGATCGTTTTGTCTTGGGGCTTAAGGACCAGACGTTACAAAGTAAACTACTCATGAAACCAAACATTACACTAAAAGAAGCCATTGATGAGGCAATAGCAGCAGAAGCCACGAAAACCTCCGCAGCCACAATGAGGAAGATGAACAGAATAACCACCCGTCCAGAAGGTGAAAAACACAACAACGCATTTTGACGAACTAGAGTCAGAATCAGAGTACAGCAGAGAAGAAGAAGAGATAAACAGGCTCAGAATGGAGCAGAAATGGAACGACCAGGGCCGGAAGAAGCGAGGCTTCCATTGTGCAGGATGTGGAGGGAACCACCCCCGCACAGAATGCAGGTTCCTGGAAGCCATTTGCCTCCGTTGCGAGAAGAAAGGGCACATCGCAAGAGTCTGCAAATCATCCAGAACTCCACCAAACAGAAGGAAGTTCAATCCAAATAACAAGGACAAAGAAGTAAAAACCGGCAGCACAAGCGGGAAAAATGAAACACATCAAACTGTAACAATTGGTCATTCTTCTTGACATGAACAACAGGAAGGTGCATGTCAAGGTGTATATCGAGGGAAGACTGTGCCAGATGGAGGTAGACTCGGGATCATATCTATCCATGGTGTCATGGGACACTATACAGAGACTCATTCCAGAGATCCAGAAGAACCAATTCAATAAGCAAGCACTAACCCTCAAAGATTACCAAGGAAACAAGATTCCAGTAATCGAAACAAGAAAATTCAACATGAAATTCAAGAATCACACTAAACTTCTACCATTGACCATCGTTGATAAAGACTGCCAAAGTCTTCTAGGACTGGAATGGTTCCACCCCTGGGCATCGAAGAACCGAATCAACCATGTCAGTGAATCAGAATGGGAAGAGTCATTGAAGAAAGAATTCCAAGAGGTCTTCAGCGACGGATTAGGCAAGTACTCGGGGACCCCTATTACTTTCAATTTAGACCCCAACATACAACCAATCCATTTAAAAGCCAGACGAGTGCCGTTTGCACTCAAAGCAAAAATTGATGAACAGTTAGACAAACTGATAGCTCAAGGGTACTAGAGCCCACAGACCAGTCCAGATGGGAAACACCCATAGTTACCCCTGTCAAACCTGATGGCTCTGTAAGAATTTGTGGGGACTATAAGGGGACATTGAACCATGCACTGCAACAGAGCGCATATCCGGTTCCAGTGGTACATCATTTGTTACACTCCCTAGGTGGGGGTACTGTTTTCGTAAATTAGACCTTGCCCAAGCATACCAGCAGTTAACAGTAGACGATATGACTGCAGAGGCACAAATGATTGTGACCCATCAGGGTGCCTTTAAATGCAAAAGGTTGCAATTGAGTAAGTGTGGCACCAGGCATATTTCAAAGCCTTATGGAAAGAATATTACAAGGTTTAAAAGGGGTAGTACCTTACTTTGATGACGTCTTAATCTCTGCTAAAGATGACACTCAGCTACGTGAGAGACTCAGAGAAGTATTGATCAGGTTCAAAAAGCAGGACTAAAAGTCAAAAAGAAATGTACACTAAGAACCGACAGAGTAGAATTCTTAGGTTATATGATTGACAGACACGGTATTCACCCCACAGAAACAAAAATTCAGGCAATCAAGGAAGCCCCCAGACCTAAATGCAAAGCTGACCTTCAAGCATTTCTGGGACTTATTAATTTCTACCATATGTTTTGCCACAGAAAGCAACAACTGCGGAACCCCTACATAGACTGCTCGATAAAAAGCTATGATTAATACAGTTTAGTGAAAACCTGCCCGTGGTATTAACTTGTGATGCTTCCCCTTTGGAGTGGGGGAGTATTGAGCCACCAGCTACCGAGTGGAAGAGAAGCTCCCATTGCGTTCTATTCAAGAACATTGACAAAGGCAGAGAGAAACTATAGTCAGCTGGACAAGGAAGTGCTGGCAATAGTAGCAGCTGTCAAGAAATTCCACGAATACGTTTATGGAAGAAAATTCACCATCGTCACCGATCACAAGCCTCTCCTTGGAATAGTGGCCAGCGATAAACCAACTCCTATCATCCTTTCACCCTGAATGATGAGGTGGACCGAATTCCTCACTGCATACTCGTACAGACTCGTTCACTGTCCGGGAAAGGAAATAGGGCACGCAGACGCATTGAGTCGCTGCCCATTACCTATGAACACTGAAGATCCAGCACCTGAGACTTACACCTTTTTCTTAGAAACAGTTGCTCAACTACCTGTGGATGCTGCTGAAATTGCAAGAGAAACCGCTAAAGACAGTTTATTGGCACCTGTTGTCGATTGGATAAAGAAGGGTTGGCCACAGCAAGGACTAATGGACATCTGCAAACCATTTAAGTCCAGACAAACCGAACTATCTGTGTTAAAGGGGTGTATTCTATGGGGAAATCGAGTGGTTATTCCTGAAAAGTTACAGAAGAAAGTATTGACTATGTTGCATGAGGGGCACCTGGGGATTGTCAGAATGAAGGGGTTAGCTAGGAGCTATGTATGGTGGCCAGGGATTGACAAAATGGTTGAAAACTGGGTTGCTGGCTGTAGGAATTGTCAGGAACTGAGGCCCACACCGCCTATTGCCCCTCAACAGGAATGGGAATGTCCTAGGGGGCCATGGTCCAGAATTCATATCGATTTTGCTGGCCCAACTAAAGGGTATACCTTTCTGATTGTAGTAGATGCATATTCCAGATGGCTCGAGGTTCTTCCCATGTCATCCACCACAGCAGAGGCTGTTATCAAACAGCTAAGGAAACTTTTTATAACTCACGGGTTGCCCAATGTTGTTGTTTCTGACAATGGTCCCCAATTTACTGCCACCCTTTTTGAATCATACTTAGCACAGCAGGGCATAAGGCATGCCCTTACGGCCCCTGGGCACCCCTCCACTAATGGCCGGGCTGGTTTACTAAAGAGAAACTTCAACAGTTGGGTCCAGGGGATATTACTGAGAAAGTACACAAACTGCTCAGTATCCAACACGTTACCCCCAACCCCTCCACTAATTTAAGCCCTGCAGAGATCTTAATGGGCAGGAAACTCAGGTCAACCCTTGACCGCCTTGATCCCACTTACGTACCCGAGAAACCTGTAGATTCTAGTAGCAAAACTCACATTTTTCAAATAGGGGATTGAGTTTATGCTAAGAACCTTGTGGGTGAGCCTTTATGGATTCCTGCGGAAATTACCCATGTAACAGGACCCAGGTCTTACAGGGTACAAACGGAGGACGGGGTCACTTGGAAAAGACATATAGACCAATTAAAGTCCAGAAAGTCCCTAGAAACTTACCCTGGCATGTTTCAGGACTCATTACGCACAACCCAAGCCGTGGGGGAAGGGGGAGACCTTTTGAGTAATGAACAAGTAATAGTCAACCCCCTCTTAAACGGAATAACACAACAAGAGCCATCCCAAGCCCTAACACAATCACAACAAATGCTAACTCCAGTAGAGGACAGCACAACTTCACCTATTCAAGGGGATACCAATGGGCTGGGAGTGGACTGGGAGGAGAGACCAGGTTGGAGTAACAGAGCCAGATCACCCGGCCAAAAGATTCCAAATGAGGGGATTCCAACAACTAACATTCCTTCAAAACAAATAGAAGTTCCTAGAACACCTGAACCACGCAGGTCCAAACATAACCATAAAAGCCCCACCTATTTACAAGAGTACATTAGATAGATGGGGTTTGAGTATGGGCTGGACCAGGTGGGGAGGGGTGTAATGTATGCAGAGTTAATCTGATTGGTTGTTGAAAATATGCAGAGTTCAATCTGATTGGTTGTTAAAACGGCGGGAATTCCAAATACCGCCATTGGCTATAAGCCGCGGCAGCCAGCTATATAAGCTGCCGAGACCAAGCCATTCTGGCGTAGTTCTGAGCTGTAGTCACATTATTAAAATGAGCTGAAGCACTTTGCGTCCTGTTTTCTTCCGAACTTAACAATTGCCTCCTTCCTAGGGCTGAGAGAAAATGACTGGCCTAATGACATCCAGCTGGCTTTGTATAAGACAGAACTAGAACTCACAGGCTCCTAGTTCCCAGCATGGTGCCTTAACCATGACACCAAACTGGCTCTCAAACACCACTGTAGTTATTTTTGAAACATTTAAAATTAACAGTAATTTGGTAGAGCATTAAAATCAATAAATGCAAGAATTACACATACAGTGCTTGTCTGCTCCTCAGATTCACTGGTTTGAGATGGGCAGTTATACAAACTGAATAAATAAGTTAAATACAACAGCCAGCAGTCTTCGGGTTTTCAGTGGCTGGAATAAATATTTCAATTTCTTTAAAGAGTCAGCAAAAAAATCTTCACATGTTTAAAATTGAATTGTATATATACTTTTCCAGCTGAAATCATGAATTCCTATCATTTGTCCTTCATCTCCTACAAGGCTTACAGGATGTCACACTAAAGAGATGTGGGAATATTTTGGCTGTTTTTCAGGGGTGGGATTCTACCTAGTCGGACCAGTTCTATAGAACCGGTTGTTATGATTCTGCCCAGTTCGGAGAACCGGCAAATCGCGCCACTGGCTGGCCCTGCCCCCCCTCACTCCTTACCTGGCATGAACGCCATCAAACTTGCCTGCGTTTGGTAAGTTGCTATTTTTCCTCCCCCCGCCCCTGATAGTCATCTGTTCTGCTGTGCCAGGCGATTTAGATTAGCTAGAAAGCAGGAAATTGCTGGATTTCTTGCTTTCTAGCTAATCTAAAAACAGAGCTGAACCTTCTAGGACTGAAGGTTCTATTTTTCAGTGCAGACTCAGGTAGCAGATTGCAGAATCATAGAGCTCTAAGTGAATCTGTGATTCTGTGAGCAGCTCTATCTGCCTGCCTGCTTTGCCTGATTTTGGGTAAAAGTTGCTCATTTTTATAAAAAATTCAATATTTACATACATGGTGTGTTGTGAGTTAATTTTGTGAGTTTGCTTGCCAGCAAATTTTATGAATTTGCTTGCAAGCAAATTTTAAGTGACAGACTCGGAGAACAGAGCTGGAAAGCAGGTTAGTGAGGTGGGGAGGGAATGGGATTTTGCAGTATCCTTCCTCTGCCACACCCACCAAGCCACACCCACAGAACTGGTAGTAAAATTTTTGAATCCCACCATTGAATCATATGTGTCTTAATTACTTTCATTTAATTGTTTGAGTTAATTTATAAGGATGCTTGGCCTAATCACATCTGTTTTTATTTTTTTATTTTATTTCATAGATGGAGTTTTGGTTCGATTACAAAGGTAAATGAATGTTTTGTTCATTTTCTGTGTATTCTGCACAAATAATTGTTCATTAAAACTTAAAGCTTATAAATACCTATGTTAACTTTGGCCCCATAAATCTTGGCTTTTTATACATTTTGAAATCTATTGAAGATTTTGCTTTTGTTCTGGCAAGAATTTTGTTTATGTGATAAAATTATTTTAATGTATTGTTCATATAATGAACTATTACAGTTTTCCTCCTTTGCTCATCAGTCTACTGTATTTTAATATTTCATTGACATTACTATTTTTGTTATTATTTATAATTTTAATATTTTAGATTGTGTAGTATGTTATTGAAACTGAAGTGGGTAGGAAACTAATGCATAAATAAGAAATTACTCTAAATACTTATTTGGATTTGATTTGTATCATCAAATCTCTTTTTCCAAACAGATTCCAATCCCTGTAAAGAAAATATATGTAAAAATGGTGGAATATGTAAGATCAGACACTATACATATTCCTGTATATGTCCACCGAGGTATGGAGGAAATCAGTGTGAAATGGGTGAGTGACGTTTAACATTAGCCAACCTGCTATTGTTGTAAGAAGATGCTATCTTTTGGGGTAGCTTTCTAACCTGGTGAGACTTTGTTGGCCAAAAGTCATACTAGTAAGGGAAATAAAAGGATAGTTCAGAGGGCACATCTCAGGAAAAGCAGTCATGTAGCTGGGATCAGAGAACCAAAATAATAGCCTGCTCCCCAATTTGTCAAACGACTTTTGCTTCAAATATAAGATGCATCAGATATTATCAAGGAAAATAGGTCTGGTCTTGTGTGTTTTCAAAGTTTTCTCTTTACTTCTACATTTTTCTGTTGAAATTTCTCTTAAAATACTCTCTGTGATTTAACCAACTCGGTATCTTTATTTCCTCCATCATTAACTGTACAGGTAGTCCTAAACTTACGACCACAATTGAGCCCAAAATTTATGTTGCTGAGAAATTTTTTAAGTGAAGAATCATTGCAATTCTTAAATTAACATGGTTGTTAAGTGAATCTGGTTTCCCATTGACTTTGCTTGTCAGAAGTTTGCATGACTCCAGGACATTGCAGTTGTCATAAATGTGAGTCAGTTGTTAAGCATCCACATGTAAATCCTGTGACCATGGGGATGCTACGAGGGTGGTAAGTGTGAAAAATGGTCATAAGGCACTTTTTTCAGTGTCATTGTAACTTCAAACAGTCACTAAATCAAGGACTATTTATATTGCATGCAACTACCTAAAGGTAAAAAAGAATGATAACATTCTTTTTAAAAAAATAAAATAATAAAATAAAATATAAAATAAATAAATGGCTTGGTTTTTCTCTAAATGCATTGATGTTCCCCTTCTACTTGTTAGTAAGATGGTAGCCTGCTAGAGTCTTATCTCACGCACACTGGGGTTGGAGAAAAGATCAGGTAGACACACCCCCTGGAAAGTAGGTGGTGGTAGCAACTAATCTGCTATGTTAAGGCAGGGGGTAAAGTTGGGATAAAAAGATTCTGAGCAAGATGGTGTGAGATACCAATGTTTCTCCTTAGGAAGTAAGTCTTAATACTAAATGGTTGATCCAGTGGAATCTGGAGAGCCAGTTTAGTCTAGTCCAGGGGTGGGCAAACTTTTTGACTCGAGGGCCACAATGGGTTCTTAAACTGGACCGGAGGGCCGGAACAAAAGCATGGATGGAATGTTTGTGTGAACTAATATAAATTCAAAGTTAGATTACTTCACGTAGCCTTCTGGGAGAGCAAGAGAACCCTCCGCTCTTTCGGCTCCACGGGCCAGATAGAACAGCCGAACAGGCCGGATCCGGCCCCCGGGCCGTAGTTTGCCCATGGCTGGTCTAGTCACTAGTGCTTGAAGACACTGGGCTAGAAACCAGGAGATGTGAGTACTACTCTTAAGTGTAAAGCCAGCTGGGTGATACTGAGCAGTCACCATCTCTCTCATCCCTAGGAGGTAGCAATGGCAAATCACTGCCAAGAAAAAATTGGCAAGAAAACTGCATGGACTAACTCAAAGGCATGCATGTGCACATGCATGCACACATACACACACACACACAGAGAAAAACAGACATAAGAATAACTTGAAGGCCCCCCTACTAATTTTAAATATGATAAATTGTGATTTGGGTTTCCATTACTGATAGCCTATTAGAGGATTACAGTCTGTTGGAGAGAGTAAATAGTAATGACTCAAGAATCACTCCCCCTGTCTCCCATACAGAGAAATTTGAATGCTGGTACAAAAATGGAGGGTGCTGGCAATATTGTCAAGATACCGAACATTCATTTCGTGTGATCTGTTCCTGTGCAACAGGATATACGCTAAATGAAGATGGGAAGAGTTGTACTCCCTCAGGTAATTACTCATCTTACTGGTTTAAAAATGTGGGTTTAGAAACTAAATGTTCCAGAAGACCTTTTCAGTCTGATTTTCCCCAATGGGTTGATATCATGGTTTCAGAATTTCCAACCAGTCAGCATGAGGAGCAACAGATTGTCTCCTCTAGATGCACAGACCATGAGGTATTATGTTGAACAAAATTTGACCAAATTTTCTCTTTAGATGTAGAATAGCACTCTGTGAGTGCTTTAAATGTTGAATTCATTTTGCTACTGCACATCTGACATAAGTGAGTGGTGGCAGTTTGGGATTACCTACTTAAATATATCTAGGGGTGTTATTTAGCTAGTTTTATAAATAATTAGAGGTACCAAGACTGATCAGACATTTTCCCCAACCAATGCAAGCAGGGAGGTTACCTAAATCCATAATTAGATATTTACCATAATTTAACTTGTTGCTTCTTGTTTTCACAAGATTTCCCAATGTAGACAAGACACCAAGAGAATTAGTAGGCAGCAGGCAATTATAAAAATGCAGTTATGGAATAGAACAACTTGGGGAGAAGGGGATTTAATCTCAATATCTAACAATAGTGGCCTCTGACTAACTGTCATGGAATGTTGTTACAGTTAAGAAAACAATTAACGGAGGAATCTAGCAATTATTGGAAGTTCCTATTCTGTTTGGCTATTGGTACTTTTATCCATCAGGCATATTTTGATTTTTCCTGGTATTTGACAGGTTACATATTACATTTATTTATTTCTTTATGCAATATATGTTGTGAATTTTATACTAAATAAAAGACAAATTAAAACAAGAAAGAAAAAAGGAAAAGAAAATGAAAATAAAAGAAAGAAAATGAAGTTATGAAATAATGACTTTCAACCTTCTCATCAACAGATAATTACTGTTTTATAATCTTTTCTCCCTCTTAAATGTTACACAAAGTCTTTCACGTCCCCACTTAGTTCACATCTTTTTAAATCCTCAAGCCCATATAACTTTTTTTTCTTCTTTCAACAAAATAAATTAGGACATAATGTAAATTAGATAAGTTGCCCACACTGTTTAATCTGCCTGATTTTAGACAGCTTTCCTTGTGGGCTGATTAAGCGATCCACACGTTCTTATGAGGGAGAAAAAATCACACGAAGTGAAATTAATGCTCCTGAGAACATGACCAACTGGAATCAGACATTAAGCTCGGCTTCTTCAGAATGGTTGAATCTCACAGCAGAAACTGAAGATGACATGGAAAAACTAGAAGGAAATTTCACAGAGGAGGATTTACTCAGATGGCTAAATATTAACTACACAGATAAAGAAAGAATAATTGGAGGATCTTTCTGCCGCCCGGGAGCATGTCCTTGGCAGGTAACACTACTGCACTTAAATGGATTGATAAAATAGCCTCATTTTATATTTATTTATTTATTTTTATTTATTTATTTTTATTTGTCAATCGCTTACAAGATAATAGGTATAAGAATAAACATAGTTGTGAATACAAAAAATGAATACATATAACAGAAATAAAAGAAACAATAGCACAGGGATGGTAGGCACGTTGGTGCACTTATGCAAGCCCCCTACAGACCTCTTAGGAAAGGGGTGAGGTCAATAGTAGACAGTCTAAGGTTAAAGTTTTTGGGGTTTGGAGAAGAAACCACAGAGTCAGGTAGAGTATTCCAGACATTGACCACTCTGTTGCTGAAGTCGTATTTCCTGCAATCAAGTTTGGTGCGGTTAACCTTGAGTTTGTATCTGTTGTTTACTCTTGTATTGTTATGATTGAAGCTGAAGTATTCATTGACCGGTAGGACATTGCAATGTATGATTTTATATACTATACTTAGATCAGACCGAAGACGGCGTAGTTCTAGGTTTTCCAAGTCTAGAATTTCAAGTCTGGTGGCATAAGGTATTCTGCAACAAGTAGAGCAGTGTAGAATTTTTCTTGTGAAATATTTCTGGACTTTCTCTACTGTGTTAATATCAGATACGTAATGTGGTTTCCAGACTGGTGATCTGTATTCAAGTATTGGTCTAGCAAATGTTTTATATGCTCTAGTTAGAAGTGTGATATTACCAGAGAAAAAGCTATGTAGGGTTAGGTTAATGACTCTTAATGCCTTTTTGGCTATGTAGTTACAGTGTGCTCTAGCACTTAGATCATTAGAGATGAGTATTCCAAGGTCCTTGACAGAGTTTGGATCATCAACAAGGTCATGACTATTCAGCTTGTATTTTATTTTCTGATTTTTTTTGCCAATATGTAAGATGGAGCATTTATTTGTTGAGATTTGAAGTTGCCATTTGTTTGACCATTCTGATACATAGTCGAGGTCTTTTTGGAGGGTAGCAGTATTGTCTGTGGTGTTGAATAGCATTATTATTAGAATTGCAGGGCCAGATTCCTTTATGAAACAACAGGGTGCAATCTTTTTCAACAGAAGTTAATTCTGAGTGGCAAGCTAGGAGATAAATTCCAAAAGGCAAAGAGAGACAGAACACAGAAGTTGGAACTCTCAGTAGTTCATAATTATCTCCTTATATATTTAGCAGCATCTTTTGCAGAGATCCAGGTCTCTTTAAGGCTGAGGAGAACTGCATGTAGACTTGGAGTCTTGGGTCACAAATGTTTTCTTTCAACAAGCACAGAGCTAACAGGGCCTCTAAAAAATTGTCCAGACGTATTCTTAAATTATACTTTGGCTCCCAACTGACTATAGATGCTGTCCTTTTGAATAAATATTGGAAAAAGGTTTGCAATATTGTTGTGGGCATATGAAGAAATGGATTGCTTCATATCACTGTATTTTTGTGTATGACAATCGACCTCTGATTCAATGCTAAATAATTGAGACTGTAGAAAATTCATACAGATTTGCAGTTGGTTTAGAGAGAGAACAATTTATTTTTATTTTTCTTCCTAGGTACTGATTCAAAATAATAGAGGATACGGTTTTTGTGGGGGCAGCTTGATCAGTAGTCAGTGGGTTCTTACCGCAGCACATTGTTTCGATGCCGTTACTCCACATCAAGTTACAGTGGGTAAGTTGTAGAGAGACACAAACAAAATTACAGTCTTCTAATGCTTGTTTTTCCCCACAATGTATTCCTGAAGAAGCAGTAGATTCTCTGGTTCTGGTATCACATTCCTATTGTAAAATAAATAAATGCATTTCGATAAGGTGACCAACCATCCTACTTTAGGGAGGAGAGTCCTCCTTTTGTAAGTTCTGTCCTCTCTCGAAAAGTGTCCTCCTACATGTCCTCCTTTTTGATATGTGAAGACTAATCTGTAAATCTCCGTATTTGATCGATGCCGATCCGATCCGTTGTGATGTATTTGTATTTGACATGACAATTCGTCAAGGCTCAGTACAGTGCGGCAAGACACGATTATGAGATGTATGCGCTCCACACAGGAGAATTGTTTTGAGAGAGTGTGCCACACGCAAGTGGCTTTGTTTTTTTTTCTTCAATTTATTTGTGTCCTCCTTTTCATTGTAAAAAAAGTTGGTCACCTTAATTCCGAACCTTTGAAATTATAGAAGTAAGCAAACATACACATTAATGTTTCTCAGCTTCAGCACCTAATTCCCAGAATTCTCCATCCCAGAAGTCAGCACATCTTAAAGCTGAGATTGAGAAACATTGATATACTTTAATTAATTTTATAAAATGATACTCTACTCTCATTATTTTCTGGCTTGAGTATATTATGCAGGTGTACTTGATTACAGATCCCCCAATTTGCCAAGGCCTTTGGAGAGAATTGCTACTATAATGCTATTTTCTTTCTATTTGATCCCTTCTGGGTTTGTTTTCATTACTATCATTGTTCTTTTGTTTTCTGCTGTTTTGATAGTTTTTTAAATATTATTCTTTGTTTTTAAATGTTTACCAATTGTAAACTGCCCTGAGTCTCTGGGAGCTGGGCAACATATAAATGTAATAAATTATTATGGTTGGTCATACAATCAGCCATCACTGGATTATTATGGTTGGTCACAGTTCGCCAGAAGTTTAGACAGGATTTAATGTTTAATCTACTTAGCAACTCCTTTCTAAGGACCTGGGATAGGCAGATGTTGTTGCTTGGTGTTGAGTTTATTTCTTTATTTATGAAAATTTATATGGCCATCCAACTCACTCTTAAGTGACTTCAATTTTAAAGGTACCATCACAGGATATAAACTGTTTTAAGTAAAGCTGCCTTTTGCAATTGACTGATGGTAATTTTGTCAATGCTGAGGGTGTTCAAGTGGTGCTCCAGATATTTTGGGATTTTTCCCAAGGCTCCTATTACTATTGGTACTATAGTTGCCTTCTTTTGCCAGTCATTCTATTTTTTCAGGTTTCATATATTATTTCAGAGACATCACCTAGCTTGTTCTAGGATAACCCTTTGAGCTAGTAGTCTAATGATAGTATATACTGTATTCCCCCTTTTAAAAAAACTAGTGAAAAAAATTGGAGGCACCAGTGGAAGAACAATGGTAATGTTACCAGTAGAAGACAATGTCAGTTCAATTTCCCATAGAGTTCCTAAACAAGGTAAGACAATGACATCTAGAAGCCCACTTATTTTTGAAGTGCCTAAGAAAAAAATCTGCATACTTTACAAACATTTTAAGGTACAGAATCAGTATTTCAATAACCAAATCACACTATTTCTACTTGGATCCAAGGTTATTCTTATTTTTTTTGTTTTTCACTTTCCTTTTTTCCACTGTCAGCACCTGCTTGTATTTTTTTCTCCCACACATTTAATTGCTTTTCAGGAGACTTTGACAAACATCAGCGGGAACGAGATGAACAAAAAGTGAGAGTACGGCGCTACTGGAGACATCCGCAGTATAACTCACAGAACTACAATAATGACATTGCTTTGGTCCAATTGACTAGCAATGTGATTTTCACCCAGAATGTACTTCCTATTTGCCTTCCTCGTCCTAACCTAGCTACTTTGCTAATTGAAGATATCGCCCATGGAACAGTTAGCGGATGGGGTGCAACTTATGCTAAGGGTAGTTTAACTCGCTTTCTCATGAAAGTTAAGTTGCCCATTGTGAGCATGGAGACCTGTCGGCAGTCAACCGAGAAGCTCATTACGGACAACATGTTTTGTGCAGGCTATGATGCGGAAGGGCAGGATGCTTGCAAAGGAGATAGCGGTGGACCTTTTGCTGTGATTTATCACAATACTTGGTATCTCTTGGGGATCGTCAGTTGGGGGGAAGGTTGTGCTGAAGCGGGAAAATATGGAGCTTATACTTTAGTACCCAATTATATTTCATGGATAAAGGAAGTAATTGAAACAAATCATGAAGGTGTTTTACATTACCTGCAGTGAAGGCCAATCTGTATATCAAAAAGAAAAATTTGTGCATTTGATAATATGGTATTTAACAACTTGAATAGCCAGGTCACATTGCAGGTTTGTTTCCTATAGCTGCTCTTAACTGAAATAAACGATTAAGTTGCCCTTTTCTTTGTACAGAAACAGAACTGTTCTATAAATCTGTATCAGCATCCGATTCAGATTTAAGCATAAGCAACTAGATAGGTAGAAATACTGCCTCAGCACCTCCTTCCCAAAGTGATTTTTAACCCTTGTAAAAGACTTCAAAGATACTGACAAAAAATAGCATAACAATGTCATGCCACAAGTTGTTTCTTTCATATGTTTGAACAAGATCAGGATATGTGTTAAAAAGGGTGGGACTTCCAAGGTGATCCTACAACTCTGCTTTCATCACTCTGATCCTACCTTGAAATCTTTCCCTCTACCCCCACCTCCACAAATGCCATGGGGTTGTGTGATCTTGCAGAGTGCAGTAGGCTATGGTGGAAAAGGAAGCGCCAAACATTCAATTTGTGTTTATACAAACATGCATAATATGATGACTGACCAGACTGACAAACCATTGTCATGGATTCACATAATACATTTGAACTCTAAAATAACCAAAGATGAAAAACCTGCAGCTGCACAACTTGCCATGTTTAGTTACTCTTGAATAGCTTTTTGTGTTGGCCAAAAAGACCCCATAAAAGCCTTTTTCAATTGCCAGGTTTTTAATTGACCTGGTTAGTTGTCTCTCATTATTTTCAGAATGATGGATGCAGGAGCTGCTTCTGTCAATCCATTTCATGCATCTAAATAATGATCTAAGCCAATGATTGCAACAGTCCAAGGAGGAAAAAGGAATATAAAGTGACTTGCATTCCATAAAGTGGGTAGGGCCAAGTGAAAGAAAAGATTAGACCATTTGATTTTATTCCATTAATTAAGTTTGAACAAAATATGGTTCAACTTATTACTTTTGAAGCAGTATGCCTAAGAATACGCATTTATGCCTCATAGTTGTAAGAATGTCAGTACTGTATCTTGCAGCAACAGGTCAGAACAGTAGTGCCAAAAGCAAACCACAAGGATGGCCAGAATGACAGGTGCTTGATGACATTATGAACTTCCATTTTGGCACTGGATGTACCAATCATGCCATTTGCATGAGGCCATTGTCAGGCAGATTTTGCTCCCCCCATCCCTCAAGCTCATAATGCTACCTACTTTGGGAACTCAACCCAAGCCGATCAATTGCATGTATCTGAAATACAAGAACAAGTTCCTCTTCCAATATGGAAAACAGGTCTACAGAAATCATATTTTACATGATTTCAGCAAACGGTGAGGAGAAAGATGTCAAGAAAAGAATGTTTCACATTCTTCAAATCAGATTCCCAAATACAGCCAGGATTGGATCAGAATTAATCATAGCATGTAAGCAAAAATAAAAGCTTTTGAGTATTTTTACAACTGAACAGATGAGACCCTATGAATGAAAACGTTTCATTTTAATTATTAAAATTGTGAACTAAAAGGTGATTACAAAAAGCAATAGGTTTCTTTTTTAATCTTTAGATGTGTTTTTGCTTACAACTTCTTCCTCTCACCTGTTTATTTCTAAAAGCCCTACTTATCTCCCACATATTGTCTAGCTGCTGCAGAGTTTATTAATTTATTTATTTATTTATTCGACTTGTATGCCGCCCTATTCCCTAAGGACTCAGGGCGGCGAACATTAAAACAAAGAAAAATTTACAATAAAACAAAATTAAACAAGTAAACAAGCCAAATAAAGTTAAGATAGAATAAAAGCCCCCCCCGGGTCATTCAAGGCCGGCCCGCTGGAACAACCAAGTCTTCAGGTCCCGGCGGAAGGAGCGGAGGTCAGGGGCCAAACGGAGATCGACGGGGAGCTGATTCCAAAGGGCAGGTGCTCCCACAGAGAAGGCCCTAGCCCTGGGGACCGCCAGCCTACAATATCTGACTGACGGCACCCCAAGGAGGCCCCTCCTATGAGAGCGAACAGGGCGATCGGAGAGTGATGCTGGCAGGAGGCGTTCCCGCAAGTACCCTGGACCCAAGCCATTAAGGGCTTTGTAAGTTGTAACTAATACCTTGAAGGCGACCCGAGAGGCAACCGGCAACCAATGCAAGCCGCGCAGGAGGGGTGTAACATGGGAGTATCGGGAAACCCCCATCACAACCCGCGCGGCCGCATTCTGCACCAGCTGAAGCCTCCGAACCGTCCGCAAGGGAAGCCCCATGTAGAGAGCATTGCAGTAGTCAATCCTAGAGGTGACAAGCGCATGAGTAACCGTTCGAAGGGCATCTTGGTTCAAAATAAGGGCGAAGCTGGCGAACCAGCCGAACCTGGGCAAAAGCCCCCCTGGCCACAGCTCCCACATGCTCCTCCAAACCGAGCTGTGAGTCCAGGAGGACACCCAGGTTTCTCGCCCTATCCACGGGGGGCAACACCTCTCCCCCCATGACCAAAGATGGTACATCCAATAAAGACCGAGATGCCGGTAAGAACAGCCACTCCGTCTTGGTGGGGTTGAGCTGAAGCCTGTTACTACCCATCCAGACCCGTACCGCCTCCAGGCACCGGGACATCACGGAGAGAGCATCACTGATCTGGCCTGGGGTGGAGATATAAAGCTGGGTATCATCAGCATACTGATGATACCTCACCCCAAAACCTCGGATGATCTCACCCAGCGGTTTCATGTAGATATTAAACAGGAGAGGCGAAAGGACAGACCCCTGCGGCACCCCACAAGTGAGGGGTCTCGGGGCCGACCTCTGCCCCCCTGCCAACACCGACTGCGAGCGGCCCGAAAGGAAGGAGGAGAACCAACGCAAAACGGTTCCCCCCACCCCCAGTCCTCTAAGCCGCTGCAGAAGGATACCATGGTCGATGGTATCGAAAGCCGCTGAGAGATCTAAAAGGACTAGGACAGAGGAAAAACCCCTGTCCCGAGCCCTCCAGAGATCATCCATCAGTGCGACCAATGCTGTCTCCGTGCTGTGTCCGGCCCTGAAGCCCGACTGATACGGATCTAAATACTCAGTTTCCTCCAGGAACAAGGGAAGCTGCTGAACCACGACTCTCAACAACCTTCGCTAGAAAGCGAAGGTTGGAGACAGGACGATAGTTGTTCAAAACAGCCGGGTCCAAGGCAGGCTTCTTGAGGAGGGGCCTCACCACCGCCTCTTTCAAGGCGGCAGGAAAGACTCCCTCACTCAAAGAAGCATTAACAACTGCCTGGAGCCAGCCGCACGTAACCTCCCTGGAGGCATATACCAACCAGGAAGGGCACGGGTCCAATAAACACGTGGTCGAAGACAGCCTCCGCATGATCCTGTCCACCTCATCGAGGGAGACCAGGTCAAACTCAACCCAGGTAGATTCCACCAGACTCACCTCCACCCCATCATCAGACCACTGCCAATCAGAGTCCAAGCCAGCACGGATTCGAGCGACCTTATCCGCCAGATGTAGACTAAATTCCTCTGCTCTGCCCTGCAACGGGTCATCCCCCTCAATTGAAGGAGGGAGCGGGTCACCCGAAACAGGGCAGCAGGCGATCATCGGCAGACGCAATCAGAGCGGAGAAGTAAGCACGCCTCGCCGACCTGATTGCTTCCAGATAGGTCCTAATATAGGATCGCAACTGGACACGGTCGAATTCGGAGTGGCTGGACCTCCATCTGCTCTCCAGGCATCTTCTCCGCCGTTTCATCCCCGGAGCTCCTCGGAAACCAGGGGGCCCATCGGGTCTACGGCGGGAAGAGGCCGCAAGGGGACAACCCGTCGAGCGCCTCGATGCCGCCCTTTGCCAGGCGGCCGTCAGCGTCTCGACCGAGCTGTGGTCGAGGGAGGCGGCAAGAACCCCAGCGCCGTCTGAAACCTATCCGGGTCCATTAGGCATCTGGGGCGGAACCATCGTGTAGGCTCCTCATCCCAGCAGCGAGGGACAGCCAATTGAAAGACCAGCCGCAGGAGATAGTGATCAGTCCATGATAAAGGGAGGGTAGATGGAGAGCCATCCCCCAGATCACTACACCACTGCCCCGAGATAAAACCAGGTCAAGTGTGTTCCCCCCCTCGTGGGTGGGTCCATGGATCACCTGGGTCAGGTTCATGGCTGCCATGGATGCCATGAACTCCTGAGCTAAACCCGACGCCCCCCCAGTGATGGCAAGTTAAAGTCCCCAGAACTATAAGCCTAGGGAACTCCACCGCCACCTCCGAGAGGCGTCGAGCAGCCCAGGCAGGGCCGCCGCCACGCAGCTGGGGATAGGTACGTTAGCAGCAAGCCCAACCGACCACCCGGCCCAATCTCACGAGGAGGGTCTCACACCCGCCCATCTGCGGGACAGTGACCTCCCTTGGAAACAGGGTCTCTCTAACAATTATGGCTACCCCTCCGCCCCGCCCCTGGGCCCGAGACCGGTAGAGCATCCGGAAGCCTGGGGGGCACAAATCACACAGAGGGACACCCCCCTCCGGGCCCACCCAGGTCTCCGTAATGCACGCCAGGTCCGCAGCCTCCTCCTCTATGAGTTCACGGAGGAGGGATGACTTATTGACTACGGACCTGGCATTCAGATATACCAGTCTGAGCCCATTTAGGAAAATGTTCTACTGAAAATTACTATATTAGCCTTGCCATCTTCAAGGGGAAAGATCCTTTAGGCTTTTCACAACTGAACTGTAAAGCAGCATCTACAAAACTAATGAGAACTGCAAAATAAATCTGGATATACCCTAGAAAACCAAGAACTTTCAGTGAGGGCCTCCAATTGCTTGAATAATATGTTCCACCCAGCAGTAGTAAAATTATAGATTGCTATCATTGTTCCCCAGAGTGGGAGTTAGAGAACATAAACCTGTTGAACCTCCTCACATCACATTCTTTAATGATTGCAGACTACTAATATGATTGAAGAGAGCCCACTTGGTGTAGTAGTGAAGTATCAGGCTAGAAACTGAAAAGCTGTGAGTTCAATTCCTACCTTAGGGTACTTAAAGAAAAGTAAATGGCATATATTTGATTTCTTTTCCTTTACCACTAGTATCTCTGGTAGTTCTAAGCTCTTAAATTTTTAAACAAGTTTTTAAATTCATATTCATTCTTTAATAAACAGCATATTCCATTCCTGTCATTATTGTTATAATTGGATGTCTAATTTTGAGCATTAGCTCAGCAGAATGCCATCAGACAGTGAAACAGATTTCAGGAATTTCAATGAATCCACATTCTTATTGTGATCCTAAGTGTATTAATGACTCCAGATGATTCTGTTTTTGTCATCATCATCAGGCCATTGCAAAAAAGCAGCTTTGTTTGGAACAGCTTATATCCCAATATTTCTAACCCCATCAAATATTAATAGCTGTCTATCATCTCAGGTCACTGAAAAGGATCTGATAGATAAAATCCAGTCTGAATATCTGGCTGACTCTGTAATAGGAAGTGGAATTTCATTACTTCCAATTATTGTTGCTTAAATGCGTTCATTCTATGATACAAGCATTAAAATACATGACAATGCATTTACAGAATAGATGAAAGAGATTATAAGGTTCAGAAGATTCTTAAACCCCATGAACCCCCCTTATTAAATGTTTAATAAGTTCTTTCTGTATCTTCAAAAGTGTGATGTGTTTCAGTCTCAAAGTAAAAAATGTATTTTTTAAAGAAAAAGATGGCTCATCATAGTATTGTTTGGTTAGTTAACAGAACTCTATATAATAGGTAAACACATTTACCTCTAATTATAAAAATATAATGTAAGAATGCAAGCTCTTGTATTCTTTGAGGCTTCAGAATAGTCAAACTTGTATATACACATTCAATTCACAAAACATCACACAAACCCCACCTCAGAAACAGATTTTAATGTATGAGATTTGCGGCAATACAAGGTTTTGTCTGTACAAAGGAGACAAGAGGTAAGGGTTAAATAAAACCATAATGAACAATGTCCCAGGGTTCATAACCCTGAATCTACATGTATTATAATCAGCTGAACCAACAATTTGAAGATGCGCTTAAAAACCCCAAAGTTTGTTTTCTTTTTTTAAAATGTACACCTCTTCTGAGAGTCTATACAGGAGACCATCAAAGGTGATTCCGGGAAAGGTCACAATGGCATTTTATTGCCTTCAATGCTGATTTTTACAGCATGGGATGTTCTGCTTTTTTTCCTGATGTCTGTGAACTTCCGCATCTGTTTGTCCAGGCGACTGACCCCTTTCTTGGAACTGGCCTGGAACTTGAAAGAAAACTTTAATTTAGTACTAGAACAGTCATCAATGACATATTGATGTTTATGAACCACAAAAACATACATACACCGTCCCTTGTTGCAGTTGCTACCTTTCAACGCAGAAGCTGGTAACACTGAGGGACTCTCAATAGCTTACTTTCAAATGCAGTGTAGAGATGTACTATATATTATATATATATACAAAAGAAAGTGCTGCTTTTTAGAAAAATGGACATAATTCTTCACATGCTGTTGAAGTTCAAAATCTAGACTGTGAATTTAAAACTCAAGCATTAGTTCAGCTATTCAGACAGACCTCATTCATAAGAGAAAGATAGGAAACAAGCATTGCATACATCACTGGAGTGTGCAAAAGGGAGAGTTCACAGGAACATTAAGGGCATTATAAGAAATCTATTAATGACCCTCTGATATCTTAGGCAAGGTTTACTTTCCTCTTCTAATTTAACATTCAGTCTTGTTACTAAACATGAAAGGTACCAAGAAATATTTAGAAGATTCTGTGATGAACATACAATTCTGACTATTCCCATAATTAAATGAACTGCTTAACAACTGGCTATGGACATAATTACTCTATGTTCTCAAGGTTTAATGCTATGTTTAAAAACAAAGCACCTTTTCCTGTATTGGATAATTATGTTTTAGGTTTTTGTTGTTCTGTATATTAAAGCAAATAAAAATCTATTTTAAAAGATTATTAAGTCCACAATCTTTTGCAGATTGGCTTGGTAAATACAATATGGAAAATATAGCAGGGAGGACAAGAAAAAGGGAAAGTTTATGATGCATCGCCACCCCTATCTAGAGTATTAATTTATTGAACCCCACTGGATTTCTTTCAACTGTTTTCAGCAGGCATTTTCTCTTTGCGCCCTGATAGAGAAACATATGTCGCTGCCTAGGACTAAACTCTCAACCTCCCCATGGTGAGGTAAGCATCTGCACCTCTGCATATGATTGGGATTCCAAACCACTAAAGTACCTAGTATACATAATAACATATTGTATAAGACAAAATAGCAAAATAAGAAGTAGCTGCATGACAAATCAAAGAAGAATATTATTAAACAGTTTCATGAAGAATGTTTTACAAATTTAGCTCACACTTTAGTGGTATTCATGGCAACATATACAACAAAATAAAACAAGAAGCAGAATGCTGCATTATTCATAAAAAATATCTCAAAATCTGTATTAGGACAAAACCTTTTTTAAACCTTTTACCAAATAATGTCAAAGATCTTGAGTTGTGATGTAAATTCCCAAGACTTCTGGGGGAAAATAGCTGACTGAAGACAGGACTCAAGGTAGCTCTGCAGACAAGCAGAGCTGACACTACAGCTTTGTACATGGGAGCCAAAGCAGACTAGCTCCCTTTAATCTTTTCTGGATCAAACAGAACAACGTGAGATTACCCAAGCTGATTCTTCTTATGGCTGTTCATTCTCCTCATGAGGACACCACAAGACAGCAATCTAGTGTGGGAGCAGGGGGAAGGAGTCAAGGGACAGGGAATTCACCATTTTGCTCCAGCTGCAAACTGGGGCAAGGACACAGAAAAGTTTTTGAGCAAACTTGCAATAAGGATCAACCACCATCTGAATAGATCACAGAGAAAAACTGTCTCATATAAAAGGGGAAAAAAACCACAAAGTTGACTTATTTGATTAAGGATAAAATAGATGTTATTTTTCTGGGTGATTTTTTCCGGATTATTGATATCTTACTGGATTTGCCCAAAATGGATATGATGTAGAACCTTCTTCCCATACCATTTTATTGTATGTAATTATAAGTTTATATTACTTAAATTAGTTTTACACTTAACTGTTCTTCTTTAGTGAAAGTAAGGAAGTTTGGAGATTTTTTTAAAAGGAGAAATTATCTTTTTGTTGCATTATCTTTAGCTTTTTTTTAGCAGTTCTTGATTTATAGGCATCTGTTTAGTGACCATTTAAAGTTAAAACAGCACTGAAAAGCGTGACATAGGGCTGGTTTTCGTATGACCGTTACAGTATCCCCATGGTTATGTAATCAAAATTTGGGCGCTTTGGGAACTGGCATTATTTATCACAGTTGCAGTGTCCTAAGATCATGCAATCTCCACCTGTAACTTTCCAGCTGGCCTTCAACAAGCAAAGTCAATGCGGCATGCCAGGTTCATTTAACAGTTGCAGTGAATTGCTTAAGAACTGTGACAAAAAGGTTGCAAAACAGGGTGCAACTCACTTAACAACTGTCTTGCTCAGCAACAGAAATCTTGGGCTTAAATGTGCACACTCACATTTTCGGTTCTGCTAGGCGAACCGGTTGTTACATTATGTGAAGCCCACCTCTGAAATGGTCCCTTTTTGTCATGTTAAAATTGAGTGTTTAAATTTTCATTGTATTAAAATGCTGGCACCATTTCATGACTTTTAAATGGAATTTTGTCATAGTTAAGAGATAAAATGTGCAATGTTGAATATTTATATGTTAATATATAACATGTTAAATGTTTAAAAAGTTATGGAACGGATCTTTTCTGGTAACTCAGTTGAAGAAGATGTTATTTATTTAATTTGCCCATTGTCAAGAGAAGAGTTTAGGCCTATGGGGCCAGCAAGGGCTTCTTATTGAAGCTACTAGCCTTACTGTAATGAAATGGGCTGGAGAAGAAAAACAAAATTACCATTTCCAAATAAGAAGAATTAGATCCTAATTAGATCCCAAGCTGAGACACATGGAAACCTACATTCATAGTTCTTTTGTTATTCCACTGAAGGCATATTTCTCAATTACAGGGTAATTAGACCTAAGGAATGTGTTAGGATGGTAGACTCCAAAGAGCTACTTTAGGTGACATGCTGTTTCTTTTACTTTATAAAATGTGCCAAATCAGTTCAAACCAATCTTCTCAGGAGTTACGTTTATAATAAACTACTTCATGCAAGGTAATCTGTCTAAAATTGAGATTAAGGAAATGAAAATGTCTATACCGTATTTAAAACTTTTTTCATCATTAAGAAATTCTGTTCAACTATTTAAATTCATGCATGGCAAATAACTTTCTATAGCTGTTTTCTCTAGCATAATATTTTTATTTTCCAGAAGTGTTGGGTTACAATTATTATCCTCTGCAACAATGAGGTCAACTGACTAATCAATATGATGATTCTTGATACTCGACTAGATACTCATTTGAATTAGTATGAGCTGAATTGTTAAGAATTGTTAGGATACAATAAAAGCAACAAGTTGGGGCATGTGGAAAGCTCACCACCACAAGATAAGGGTATATGAAACTGCTGTTAGTATCCTTGCTGGGGAAAAAAACAGTTTTTAAATGACAACTCTTTTTAGTTTTTCAGTCACAAAGCCTTGGAAATCTCAAAAACAAACAGCAGCAACAACAAAAGAAAACCCCAATGTATTAGTTATTTTCCCTAACTGGAAAGCTTTAATGAAACCTCTGAACTGCTGAAGACATGCTCTTTTGTCTCAATGGATAACACTGGCAAGCACTGCAGCACATGCACAGCTCACGCTTTCTTTCAGGGATACCTCTTGCATCAGGGACAAGAGAAATATAAGGCTATAGGGGCATCCGGTTGCCTTCAATGCTGAACTTGACAGCTCGATGCATTTTGCTGAGACGTTTCTCTTCAGCAAACCGCCTCTTGTGTTTTTCCAGACGATTAATACCTTTTTTAAGAGTCCCGGGCTAGAAATTAAAGAATGAACTACTGATGACAGACAACACCATCATTTAATGTTCATTTTCTTTGCCTTGTTTCACATATAAAAAATAAAAGTCAGAAGAGATGAATGCTTTCATTTCACACCATGACGAGCAGAAAGAATGGAGCAAAGAAAGACACCTACAAGCTTTGTGGGATAATTTATGGGATTGGATTGAGAAGAAGCCTTTGTGCAAATATCTCAAGATCATAGCCATAGCAGCAATATAAAATGGCTAATAAATATATAGGCTGCATTTTCACACTGGAAAGAATAGTAGCACATGAAGTACATGGATGGAGTTGTAGAAACAATACTGAAGGAGAGCAGCAGTGAAGAATTTTAGTGAATCCTGTGCAACACCTAACTTAGAATAGATCTAATTTCAATGTTACAAAATGTCCTCCTTTTCCATTAGCCACTTACCCGAGAGGACTCCATTTCCACATTCCATTTTGGCCTCACTACATAATCCTTATTGGAGGGCATTGGAACCCTGGCACGAGCACAAAATCCTGGATCACCAGGTCGGAGAGCTCTAAAAAAAATAACAAAGATACTGCTAAATAATACAAGGGTATTGCAGGCTCTCCCTCAAACCATTTAGTTGGCTTTCTTGTCCTACAAAAGCTCAACATTCTTCATTACAAACCACAGAATGGAAGTGTGAGGTATCAAAATGGTATTTGAGGAATCAGTCACACATACTTTTCCTCTCCTGTTAACACTTTCTCCAAGTCCCTGCGGGGTGTCTGACCACCAGAGCTGCAAAAACAGAAGAAGAATGGTTAGTGCTACAAAAGAAGAGTAAACAAATCATAATTCAAATAGTCTCTTTCCTATAAATCAAAAATTTTAAAAAATAATAATAATAATAGATAAAACATGTTCGGCAAACTGCAACTCACAGGAACAAGAATGCTCCTAAGGAAGAATACTTCAGAAAGAAGCAAACAAACAGTTTTTGAAAATAAATAGGACTTTTCATAAGATCAAAACTTTTACAAACTGACAAGTTTCAAAAGATTCCAGGGAAGGGACTCTAAACTACATACAGCAACTTTTTGGATTACTCTTTAAATTATTACATAACTGAAATCACTACATAGCTTTTGGAGTCAAAACGCCAAAGGCATTATACATTCACATAAGATACCTGCTTAATCGCCTTCGTTGAGGCATCTGCTCCAGATCTCTCTGTTCTCTTTCTTCTCTGGTCATTCCCTTATAGTTTGATGTTAAACCAAAAATGGGCCGGGACCATTCATCTGTTTAGTTTTATTTAAAAAGAGAACAGAGTTAATTAAGTAAAAGTAACAAAACAGCACATACCCAGTATCTACCCAATAAGAAACTTGGCCTCAGGCAGCCCTTGAACCGCTTAATCTTAAAATTTTTAGTCCATTTAAAATTAATAAAAGATGAGTTCCTTAGAACAATTTTAACTAAATCTGAAAATATATATTTTTAGAATTATCATAAATACCAAAAATATACATTGTAGTTACTGTTAAATTCAACACAAGTATAAAAGGGCTATACGAGTTTGACATATGTTTAAGATAGCTATAGTTTAGGCCTCTCACTTAATAATGAGTTTTAAAAAACTGAAATATAAAATATATTTATGTATATTTAGGCCTGCATTTATCAATGATAATCTTGTAAACATTTTTCTGAATTCCCGAATACAAACATAACATAAAAAGGATTTTTATAAAAAAACATGTTGAAAATATAATAAAATAAATAAGTGTATTCAACAATATGAACAGTATTCAACAATACGAAAGTTTGGTAGCATTTTCTATTTTAGAAACAGAGAGAACTGAGATTTGGGTGGGGGAAGGACCTAGTGATCCATCAAGTCTTTGGGTTTTTTTCATTCTTTTTCATTAATTAATTATTTTAATTATTATTTTTACAGTTTGTCGCATAGTCAACCAGATGTTCAGACTGGATTTGGCATTTTTATCCATCTATTGAGTCGTTTCCAAAGACCTGGGATAGGTGGATTATTTTTAATTAATTTTTTAATTTTTGTCAGATGATGGACTTTATGATGAATTTTATTTTTCAGTAGCCTACAGTACATCACAGTTTACTTACTAATTAGCTTTCCTGCCATATCCTTGTTGGACCGTGATTCCTTTGGGTGTTTGTAGAGATACATCACTGCTCTTCCAATTCCACTGTGTTTTAAGGTCTCCTGGCTCACACTAGGTAACTACAAAAAAGAATGACGAAAAACTCTGCTTAAACTTCAGAATTGCAGGTTTGTTTTGATATCAAAAGTCTAAGCATATTAGGTAAAAATATCAGGAAGGATTTTTTAAAGTAGAAAGAAATAGATGTTCAGGCAAGCTATGGAGTTCCAGTCGTGGAAGCTAGAAGAAATTAAGCATGTATTGGAAATAAGTAAATTCAGAGATTTCCACATTTTCAAAAGTTTCTTTCTTAAGTTTTATAGAATTTGGTTTCACAAAGAAGCTATACTTCATTATTGTATTGGTTTTAAAATGAAAGTACTTCTGTAGGTACTGAAACTGTGCAGGTATCACTATTCATTAATAGGCACTGCTATGTGCCTATTAATCTCTCAAAAAGATCAATTTTAGCAGAATACAAAATAAGTCTTCCAAATAAATTATGCTGACTCTACATGCATGGGAGGTTTACCTCTTGTAGAATCTTCAGAAGCTCTTCTCGAATTTTCAGGGCAGGAAGACTCCGATCTGGTAATGGAGAAAGCCACTCTTTGATGGCTGACATCACACCACTGTCAATGAAGGTTTCCTTCAAGTCCTGCCTAAAAATTGGAAAAAAAATGTTTAAGCTAGCAGTTCAAAAGTAAGGAAAAGGGCGTATTTTTGGAAATACGTCAATTTCTTTCTTTATTGCCACTGAACAATCCATGCTTAAAATGACAAAAGTATTAAGACAGGATGGGAAGCTCTTTTCAATTTTAAATCACCTGTGTAGCCACCTTCTGGTTACAACTCTTTGCCCTGCTGATCTATCCGTTTGATTTCTGTATTGGGCAAGATCTTTGAACAGACTATCAAGCAGCATCTCTATGAGCACTTTATTCAATTAATAGGAGTTAGGCAAAGGGGTTTTTTTTGCAAACAAACCACACCAGACTAATCTTATCATCTTCTTGGATAAAATTATTAGTGCATTAGGGAATGCTATAGATACAGTATACTAAATCTATACCTTAGCATGGCCTTATAACAAATTCCTTCATAGTAAAATACAGGCTAGATTGGTTAAAACCCCCTGGCTGTATGATCTGTCAACCAGTGGAACAGTCTGCCATGTGATGCGTTGAGTTGTCCTTTGCTAGATGTCTTCAAAAGACATGGATTGAGACAGGATTGTCATCTGTCAGAAATAGTCTTATGGATCATACTTTAAGCAGGTAGTTGGCCTAGTTGACTTCTAAGTTTCCACTGCATCCTATGATTCTATGCAACACTTAAAAATAACTTTTAGAGGATATAAGCTAATTTGGTGCAAATACCTAAATAGTTTGAATGCACATGGGTATGTAGATCCTAGTTATTGCAAGGAAATGATTCACTGATACTGTAACAGATTGGAACATAACCAATCTAGCTCCAAACAAGCTATTTGAAAAACTTTTATCAGGGTAAGTTTTATTCACTTTATTTAAAACCCTTTAGCAATTCAGTGATTTTAATAAAACCTTCCAAAGTATAACAAAACTTTAGTGCTGTTATTTTCAACAGTATGTTAGTCTTTAAAAATTTAAATTCATATCATTTTAAAATACGAAACCAAATTTATTTGAACAAAGGAGAATTACAGTAACTACTTACTAGATAAAAACAAATAACAATTAGTATATGACCATCTACAATATATCATACCTTCTTTTTTCCAATAATGTACCAAAAAAAAAGAATTAAGAGTTTTTCTTACTTTTTAAGATGCATGACTACAGTTGGGAGCAAAGTTAATTTCTTTAGTGCTGGTTTCTTCTGTGTGTTCAACTGTCTGTCCTCCTGCAAGAAATTATACATGGCATTAAAAATAAGCAGAAAAAAGCAAAATGCTCAAAACACTTGCAAATCAAATCAATTACCACCTTTTGTAAAGAAATAACTAAAAAAGGAAGCCTAAGCCTTAACCCTAAAACTAAGAAAAAAATAGCAATTATAGTTGTGTAAATTTCATTGCTATTTATTCCATTTATATATGAGGTTTTTATGTACTGAATTAATGAGATTTCTGTATCCAGATAGTTCACAGAATTTCATTCAGTGTATCCATCAGCCACACAAGAACACTTATACTTTTGTGATATTAGGAAGAAGCAGGAATAGCATCCTGCACCCCAGCATCTTGATACTCTACTATAGAATGTGAACTATGTAAACAATAAAAAGGGCAAATTTAACAAGCAATGCTGTGCTTTGTAAATAGAAAGAATGTGATGAGCCTTTTAAAAAATATTTGCAGATTAGACATCAGCATTTAAATCACTGTAAGCTTTGGCTCTACAGGTAATCCTCAATTTATAACCATTTATTTAACGACTATTGAAAGCTGACAGCATGGAAAAAGGTGACATGACCAGTCCTCACATTATGACCGTTGCAGTGGTTATGTGATCAAACTTCAGGTACTTGGTGAATGGCATGTATTTACAGAAGTTTCAGTGTCCTGGAGTCATGTGATCACCATTTGTGACCTTCCCAGGGGGCTTCTGACAAACATACTCAGTGGGAAAAGCATATCGGGGGTGGGGAGGGGAGGTTAAAATCGAGCACAGTTCATTTAGTGACTGCATTGCTTAACAACAGAAATCTGGTCCCAATTTTGGTCATAGGTTGAGGATTCCTGTATTCAATTCAATGAGACAAACTTAAATCTTTTCCCGCAATGCAGTTTAAAATAATTTCATTATTATATCCTTACAAGTCTTGGAAAGCAACAAACATACCTCTGCGGCTTCATTCATCTTAACAATCATGGCACTGACTACATCGTCAGCATCACTAATGAATGTCCCACCATCCCGATTACGCCGGCGTTTGCCACTCATGCTCTTTTTCCGTTGTAACATCATATCAAAATCTGACATGAAGTCCATACTGAAAGACAAAGATTAACAGGATACAGTCACAGTTTAAACAAATTTAAGTAAGGATGGTTCTCATACGTATAATACATATTTGGCACTAGTCAATCAACAAAAGGGCCTTGGTGGCTCAGGCTGTTAATTGCCTGCACTTAAGTTCCAGCTGCCTACAACTGCTGTAGGCTCGAATCCCACCAGGCTCAAGGTTGACTCAGCCTTCCATCCTCTCGGGGTAGGTAAATTGAGGACCCAAGGTTGTTGGGGGCAATTAGCTGACCTTGTAAAAATGCCGCTTAGTAATAAGCAGGCATATACAATGGAATGAAGGCTATTGCTGAGCACACTGGGTTGTATCCCAAAAATTGTAAGCCACCCTGAGTCTCCGGAGAAGGGCGGCATATAAATGTAATTAAAAAAATAAAAAATAAAGAGCACTTTATCTACTTCTAAAAATTATGATGTAGGATTTAGAACTTTGGCCACAATCCTGAAATCATAAATGTACTTGTATTTAAAGAAAAAGAATAAGCTAGCACCCTCAAGAATTACAAAAAGCAATAGTATGGAAATGCCTTGACAAACTAAAGTTTCAAACTGTAAATTAGTTATCTGCTATCACTCACAGTATAGAGTACATGAAACAGCCAAGTGATTTTTACATTTTTACCACCTTAGGACTATAGTTCCATTCTTTACCCTGAAGTCAGTGGTGGGATTTATTTTTTTTACTACCGGTTCTGTGGGCGTGGCTTGGTGGGCATGGCAGGGGAAGGATACTGTAAAATCTCCAGTCAGAAGTGCTGGTTCTCCGAACTACTCAAAATTCCCGCTACCAGTTCTCCAGAAATGGCCAGAACCTGCTGAATACCACCTCTGCCTGAATCCCATGGGAAATGTTAAAGGATCTGCATAGGCCTTATACTATATAAAAACACACGAAACCTAAACAAACATTCGGTGAAAGCAAGTTGGCTATGAAACCAAAAATACAAATAATGGAAATGTCAATGCTTTCAAAGAGTACCTTATCCAGTATATGGTATAAGAGTCAAAGGGTACCTTATCCAGTATAAGAGTGTAAGAGCATGGATGGATGGTTTTGTAGAGGGTTTGATTAGTATGATTTAGAGAAAGCATTGACATCCTCATCTGACTAGCTCTGCCTCCTATGTAGAAGAAGGCAACATAGAATTCTAATAAAAACATGAACATTTGTCCTAATTAAAACTTTTTACTAAAGTTTAGTATGTGGCTGCTCCTCAAACTTGAATTAGGATTAAGAAAAGATAAATTTAAACTGGGGAGGGGGAGAGAAATATGTACGCTATGTTGAAATGCCTAAAGAAATGGCAGAATTTTTAAATGTGATATATAATTTGATATACATCAGATTGATTTGGTTTCTTGTAACTATCATAAGAGACTCACTGTTTTCCTCTTTTGATATTGTCATCAGAATCTGACTCATCTGCTACTTCTTTTCTTTCTGCTTTCTCCTCTTCCAAATCCTCTTGGTTAAATCCCTTGGGTTAAACACAATAGAAGTTGATTAAATATAATGTACATTTTTAAGAACACTTAACAGAGATCAATCCTAGCATTTAAAGCTTTGAAGGTTCATATTAATACTTCATCCATGACATCACATTTCCAGCTGGCCAAGACTATCAATGGTGTATCCAGCAACTGATAAAGCTAACAAATTAACACAATTCAAAGGTGATGAAATGGCATGCAGGATTTTGGTAGTGTGCAGAATATTTCCATCAGGAAACATGAGAAAAAGATAAAGAGAGATAACCCTGCTTCAAGCAAAACTGACATGCCCATGCAAGTTTTTTTGGCATTATGGAAGTAGCTTGCTAATGGTCTTCAGAAAATGCAAATACAGCTAATCTCTCTGAATAGAATAAATAGCATGGCTTCAACACCAGCAACCTATGTTTGGTTAGGTTATTCTTTTTCTGTTTGTTTTGTCTTTGTTATTATTTATTCATTTTTATGCTTTTATTGTGTTTTTATATTTTATGGTATACAATGGAGGTTGTCTTTCAGATCCAGGAACAGGAAAAAAAGTAAATAAAATTTTCCCAATGAAGTGTGGTGAACTTGAAAAAGGCATACTATTTTGTTACCACAATCTAAGAAATCTATTTAACTAAGATGAAAGTTACTTAAAGGAACATGCATTGGCAAATGCCTCCAAAATGCAGGAAGGAATGGTGGATGGGAAGAACAAAATATAAATTCATGACGTACTTACCGTAAATTCCTCTTCTTCCTCATCTCCAGATTCCCCAAATATATCTGCTATGAGGTTTCTAGAAAAAACATGATGTTGTTCATAAACATCTTCTGGGCATGCTACCTAACACAAACACTTTTATTTATTTAAAGAATGTATATGGCCACCTAACTTATAACACCACCAGGTAGTCTACAAAAAATCAAATACATGTCCCATCTATTTAATATTGTTCCAGAACTTAATCTTGTAACTTAAAACTACTTACTCTTGTTCATTTCCTGACTCGCTGTCACTTCCAAAAAGATCTTTTTCTTCTTTCTTCTTTCCACTGTCATCCTTGTCATCATCTTCCTCACTATCAGAAGCGATAGATTTCTTTTGCTTTTCATATTTCCCTGATGTAGCATCACTATCTGATTCATCACCATCAGAGATAATGCGGCCCTTTTTTGCAGCTGCCAATAGATGAATAAATAAATGAATCAAAAACTGAGCCAACTTGGAGCAAAATAATTATTAATTTAGTTGAGAAAAAAAATCTCAACAATAAAAGCAAAAGGAATTATTTGCAACTGCAGAAAAATTAAACTTGTGTCAAGTAACAGTCCTTCTAGCTTTATTAATAATTGCAGTAACCATTCTGAAGAAATAAGGGTTAGGGTTAGGTTGTTTGCTTAAAAACAGCATTTCCCCCCAGAAAAGTCATTGTAGATCTCTCCCAATTCATTTTGATCATGCTTCCTGTTAATCAATGTACCAAGGCAAAAGTTTCAACCTGCTATGTTGTTATGTCAAATAGCAACCGCTTGGGGTGAAGGTAGAGTACAATGGACTATTGTATGGCCCATTCTCTTTTACTGAAGAGAAATCATTCACCACGCACACCTTAGAAAGTTTATTTTGGACTGCTGCAATATTTGTAAAACAATCAAGAACAGACTTCACTTGGATAAGCAGTGAAGGTTTCAAACCAAAAAAGAAAAGAAAATTGCTATGACTCAACTTCCAGAGAACTACACTGGATAAATGAGAATCTTCATCGACATACTGATGATTGAACATAATTTCATTTTTAACATGATTTGCCACACACAAACATTAAAAGAAATATGCACTCTCTGATTGCTCCCCCTATCCTATATGGGAAAAAAATTATTTCCCCCCAATATTTCATTACTGTTGTGGGAAGAATGGATAGAACAAAAAGTGCTAACGTTGGAGCAGAAAAGTACAAATATATAATCAAATATATCTAGGGAAGATGGGGTAGTTGCAACATATCCAATAGTTCCAGTACTTTTCTTCACAATTAAATGAACACACTAATTTGCTTTTCATGTACTTTTCCAAACTGGACATAGACTGAGGACAACTTCTTGCAGCTGGGGGTTTACCAGTGTCCTTTTTACTGTGGTGGCTTAATGTTTCAGCTGGTAGAATAAGGCAATACTGATTATCAACAGAATTTGAGAAATTTTTCAGATCCTTTCCTCCAATTTTTGAGGATTCAACTTTTAAAGATGTGATACATTTAGTCTATTCCAAAATATGAGAAGGTGATACGGTTAGACATATCAGAATGAATCAATGTTCACACAGGTATTTGCACATTTATCCCCTGTTCTATGTTTATTTCTACTGAATGTGCAATGCCTAATGGCAGGATTGCTTATGCATTTTATTCACCTGGATGATGCAAATGATAATAAGCTGATGTGAGACTCATCACATATAAATGTTCAGAGCCAAACCTTTATGCCACACACTTAGTTTGGAATCATAGCATATATAGACTGAAATTAGTTCTGAATTCATTTTTCCTTACGTGTTCTTTCTTCATCTTCACTATCAGAGAGCACAACAGCTTTCCTTTTGGCCACTTTCTCCTCTTCTTTTCCATCTTCTTCATCACTGTCTATTTTCTGTTTTTTGGGACTTCCTTCTTCTTCACTGTCAAAGCCATGAAGTTTTTTTCCAATATCACTATCTGAAAGCTGAGCAGTATTCACCAGTTCCTCTTCTTTCTTATTTTCTCCATCACTGTCACCTACCTCTATTTTCTTTTTATTTCTGGAGGGATCTTCAGATTCAGAGTCACTGGACTGAACCTTTTGCTCCTCATTTTCAGAGTCACTGACAATAGGTTTTTGCACTGTCTCATTTTCTGAATCAGTGTCATGGTTTTTTGGGTGCTCCTCAATTTCTGAGTCACTGGCTGGATGTTTCTGGGGTTCTTCATTTTCTAAATCACTTTCATGCCTTTTATGCAAACTCTCATGTTCGGAATCACTGCCCATGTGTTTTGGAGGTTCCTCATTTTCAGATTCACTGCCATGGCCCTTCGGTGGCTCCTCTGCCTCAGAATCACTGGCCTGGTTATTTACAGCATCCTCATTCTCAGAGTCACTGGCAGGTTGAACAGGATTATCTTCAATATCAGAATCACTATCTTTCTCTCTATCAACCCCTTCATTTTCTGAGTCACTGCCAATATGATTAACGGCATCCTCGTTTTCTGAATCACTATGTTTCTCTCTTGGTGTATCTTCATTTTCCGAGTCTGTCATGGGATGTTCTAGAGTTTGTCTGTCATCTTCCCCATCACTAAGTTCATTCTGGAAAAATAAAAATAATAATATCAAGGAAGCTGAAGAGCGTAAATGAAGTCCAACTCAAATAATATAACTACATCAAAACTTCCAGGGCCCCTGCAGAACTTCAGCGTCCTTCCCAGCTAGCGAGGAGGATCAAGCCAGCTGTAGCTTGCAAGTCTCTAGGTCCCTTCCCACTGAGCAAGCAAGGGGAGGTCAGGCCAGTTGAAGTTTCCGAATTCCAGCAAGCAATGGGAGATCAGGCACTCTGGAGCCTCCAAGCAAAGAAGGAGAGATCCCACTCAACAATTTGCAAGACTTGCCCTGCTCCGGGGCAAGAGATACCATTAGGACCGGCAGCCTTTCTAGGGTCCACAGTAACACCCAACTTACCTTTTGTTTTTGCAGCTTCTAAAAAGGCACACAGCTTGATACAGGATCAGTTTCGCGAACTCCTGCTATTTTGCAACAAGGTTGTGTTTGTTTGTTTTAAGAAGGCTCCATTTTTTAAAGAGGCTCTATTTGTTAGTGGAGTTTACGGAACCTCCACAAAAATGGAACCCTTACAGGTTCACAAGAATAGCAATTGCTATAGCAATTAGACTTATATACCACTTCACAGTGTTTTACAGCCATCTTCAGAATTTGCAGAATTAACATATAGTCCCAACAATCTGGGTCCTCAATTTTACCAACCTTGGAAGGATGGAAGGCTGAGTCAACCTTAAACCAGTAAGACAAACTGTCGAACTGCTGAGAGTCAGCATCAGCAAAGCTAGCCTGCAATACTGCATTCTAACTACTGCTCCACCACTTGCTTTACTTACTTTTCTTTTACTTTTTTTTACACTTTTTACCTTTACTGTCATTGCACCTGTACAACGAAATCAAACACCATCTTCAGTGCACATCATGACCATGAAAATGAACACAAACACACATCCTTCACCCTTCACACATTGAACCGAAAATTCCCGACATTACACCAACACTGCACTATACAGCAGAATTCAAAAGAGCTACTGCCCTGGGATAGAAGCTGTTTTTCAGCCTATTTGTCCTTGTTTTTATTATCCTGTACCACCTGCCAGATGGTAATAGTTCAAAAAAGTGCCCAGGATGAGATGGATCTTTAAGAATGTTTTGAACTTTCTTAAGGCAGCAGGAGCTATAAAGCTCTTCCAAAGAGGGAAAAGGGCAACCAATGATCTTCTGGGCAATGACATTAACCCTCTGGAGTGCTTTCCTATCTGCTACTGTGCAACTGGCAAATCATACAGAGGCGCAGTATGTTAAAATGCTCTCTATGGTGCAGCGGTAGAAGGTCACCAGCAGTTTTTCATTCAGTTGTTGTTTTTTGAGAAGTCTCAGGTATCTCTGCTGGGCCTGCTGTTCTAGATGAGTCAGAGCAGTGTGAAGAGTGATGGCTATAGTGTTCTCTGTAGATCTATTTTTTCTGTATGCCAACTGGTGTTTATCAAATGTATGCGGAACACCAGAAATGATGTGCCGGCAGACCAATTTCTTAAAGCACTTCATGATGATAGGAGTGCCACTGGTCTGTAATTGTTGAGGTTACTGATAGGGAACTTCTTTGGCAGCGGAACAATGGTGGAAGCCTTCAAACAAGATGGAATAGTGGCCTGGGATAAAGACTGATTGAAGATCCTGGTAAAGACTCCAGCCAACTGATCAGCAGTCTTTAAGCACTTGGCCAGAGATACCGTCAGGACCGTCAGCCTTTCTAGGGTCCACAGCCCTCAGAATGCTTCTCATCTCCTGTTCCTCAATCAGGTAGGGGCTACAATTGGCTGATGGTTGTATTTTATCTGTCTCTGATGTCTCCACTTCAAAGCGAGCAAAGAAATGATTCAGTTCCTCTGTTAATGAAGCATCTCCCTCAGCAGGAATGACATTGGTCGGTTGATGGTTTGTAATTTGTTGAATCCCTCACCACACCTGCCTCATGTTATTGCTATAAAAATTATCCTCAATCTTCCTCTTATACTCAGTCTTGGCTTTCCAAATACCTTTCTTCAGATTAGCTCTGGCAACACTGTATCTTGCTCCATCACCTGACCAAAAGGCCTTGATCCTGTCACGCAAGAGGCGTGGACTTCCTTGGTCATCCAGGGTTTCTGATTGGGATAGATCCTAACACGTTTATCCACAGTGATAGTATCTGTGCAGTGTTTGATATAGCACAGAACAGTTGCAGTGTGCTCCTCAGGTCAGGGTGGTAAAAGATGTCCCAATTTGTGTTCTCAAAACAATCCTGAAGTTGTTGGGAAGCATCTTCTGGCCAAGATTTCACTGTCTTTATTATAGGCAGAGCCCGTCTCCTAAGAGGGGTGTACGCTGGTACTAAAAGCAGTGACATATGGTCTGATTGTCCCAAATGTGGTAATTGTATAACCTTAAAGCCATGTTTGATGTTGATATATACTTTGTCTAATATGTTTGCTCCTCTAGTAGCACACTTAACATGCTGATAGAATTTAGGGAGCACTTCTTTTAAATCAGCTTGATTAAAGTCCCCCGCCATGATACGCACAGCATCAGGATACTTATTCTGCTGATTACTTATATGTTATATAAGAATCTCAAAGCTATGATAGTATTAGCATCAGGTGGGACATAGACTGCAGTAATCAAAACCACGCTGAATTCCCGCGGAAGATATATGGGTCTACATTTAAGAGTCATATACTCCAGATCCATGGAGCAGTGGCTGTCTACAGTCTTTGTATTGATACACCAGCTTTTGTTCACATAAAGGCTTAAACCTCCACCTATGATCTTGCCAGAATCTCTATTCCTGTCCTGCCTGTGAGCTATGTAGCCTTCCAGTTTAACAGCTGCATCTGGAATGAGTGAATGAAGCCAAGTTTCTGTGATTAGCAAAACACAACAGTTCTTGATGAATTTAGTCTTTGCAATCTGTAGCCTTAATTCATCCATTTTGTTAGTCAGAGATCTTACATTGGTAAGAAATATACTTGGAATTGAAGGCTTGCGTGGAAACTTACTCAGCCTAAAGAAAACTCCAGCACGGCATCCTCTCTTCCTCTTCCTGTTCCTCTTTCTCTGCCTCTTCCTCCTTCCTACAGGGATAGTGATCCATGGCTCCCCCAGGGACCTAGCTGCCTCCTTTGGTAAGTTATGAGAATGTATAAAATCGTCCGTAATAGCCTTTTCACATTTCAATCCAATTTGTAACAAGGCTTGCCAACTATAGATGCTCCTTGCCCCACGGGATTCAATCAAGGAAAGGATCCAAAATACACACAGAATCATACACACCATACACTGAAAGAAGGAGCGGTTAGCCGCAGCATCCATGTGCACAGCCATCTTGAAAACCGTCTTGCTTTGTCATTAGGCTAGGTCTGTAAGAAAACTGAAGGGCAGTGATGAGTGAACTGTAGGAAGACCTGAAAGATCAGGTTAGGGACAGATCATCATGAAGAAAATGTAGCTGTCATGCCCTCATCAGAGTCTGAATCTGCAGGAGAAGATGAGCTGGAACAAGAGCCGGCAAAGATTGAGAAGGAGGCTCCTTTGGCCTTGGAGGAAACTGGGGAAGGACAGAGTCAGTTCAGGCAAGCCAAGCCTGGATCCTTTTTCAAAGTGCTTCAGTTAACAGTATTAACAGCTATTTAATAATGAGTGTTATTGAAAACCTAATTGAAATATACATATTAAATGTATGCAAAATCTTCAAAAATGTTTTTTTCTTGTACATTTTGAAAAAGTTAACTGTAGCGTCAAAGTATTACCCTTCGCTTTATAGTGAAATACTGAAATTTGCAGTTACTTTTAAAAGATCATATATATTAACTTTTAACTTTAAGAAAACCTTTGCTTAAACAGATAGGAACCATAGGCAGAATAATTTCCAGTTAATTTAAAAAATATATTTCATGACTACCTCTGAATGTTGTCCTATGCTTCCATTCTCTGATTCAGAGTGTTGTTCATTTTTATTATCTTCCATGTCTGATCCTGAATCACGCTCATCCTGTACTGGTGTGGCTCCACCATCATCTGTAACACATTGTTTAAATCAAACTGAAAGTTGATGACAACCTTCAATACATAGAAACAATTACATCAATGCAAAAGAATACTGTACTAGCTTTAATTATGTCTATATTCTTGCCCCTTAACACCTTTATGAGACTGCTGAGTAAGGTAATTCACCACTTTGGAGTCAATACATGGGTAATACTGCACTTTTCTCTTCAGCATTAATGGACGATTTGCATAAATCCATCTTATGTGCCAATTATCCTTTCCCTAGACCAGGAAGCCTTCAGATAGTCACTCATACTCTGGTTACCGCGCACAATGTTCCCCACGTGGGGCTGTTCTTGAAAACCACTTGCCAACTGCAGCTGGTGTGAAAAGCAGTGCCATGGGCAATTATGGATATATCTTGTCAAGCCCATGTAACACCTTTACCCTGTAAGCTGTGCCCTCTATGTTCTACACCCATGATGGCGAACCTATGGCACGCATGCCACAGAGCTCTCTCTGTGGGCATGCATGCAATTGCCAACTGGTCTTCCAGTTTCCGCCACTCTGGCATGCGTGAAGACCAGCTAGCCGACGTGTGCATGCGCACCAGCCAGCTGGTCTTCGGTTTCCGGCACTCCGGTGCACGTGTTCCGGTTTGGACACTTGATGCCAAAAAAGCTTGCCATCACTGTTCTACACCACCTTCCCCTCAGCTATGTCTACCTTACTGTATTCTAAAGAGATCCAAAAACTTGGATTTTTCATTACATCTTGGGTTAGGGTGGGGTTGGGTCCCAAGTTTTTGTTTTAACCATAGCTTTTATTAAAGCATCGGATATTGTTTTAGTTTTGTTGTTGTTGTATTTTGTGACCTTTTATGTTGTATACCTAATTTTAAACTGGGCAGCCTTGAAAATGGCTAAAATAAATAAAAATATAAATAACAGGAACAAAATATTCCATAATTAAGACTTGTTTAGACATTTAATTTCAGGCAGGGGCTGGAATATGATGGAGCTATTAACTCAACATAATCAAGATTACCAATCCTGAAATACTATAAGCATATTCAGTGAACTGTAGAAACAAATGTTCATTCCATACAAATAATGTAGAAAGGTATAGGAGTGGGGCAGCAACTGTTTATATAATGTTCATTGAGAAAGGTTATGTTCTGCCCCATTTAAAAAGGAACACATAACTAATCAGCTTATCAAAATGAAATTAACATGAGTTAAAATGTTAACAATGCAATTGTATATTTGGTGCCTTGGCCTAATAGTTTCCCATTTATGAAAAAAATTATTAATAATCTGCCAGATTATTGGCCTAACGGTCTCCTCAGCATTATCAGTAAATAACATGCCAGTCAGATATCTATTAAGTTCCAGCTTTGGCTAGACTTAGAGAAAATACAGCAGTAGTCAAGAAACAAGTTGAATTTAGAAATGCTCATTCTGACACCATGGTCTTATTCTGCAATATCTGGCAAAAAATACACTTAAAAGCCATGTGCAAAGCTATATACAGCCTTCATTGATTTTATAGCACTTCTTGATTTCATTTCCCATCTTCATCTAGCATATACATTTCAAAACCTTTCTATCTATAGATAGGTTTCTTTTGCTTATCTATAAATTATAGGACAACTCATCTATAAAGATCAGATGCATCACCCAGAAACATTGCATCAAGAAAAATTCTGCTAACAGAAGAGTTTGGCACAGATATATTCTGGAACCATTATTATTCAATTATTACATCTATCCTTTAGTTGTCAGGATGAACTATTTCTCCCATTATTCCTCAACATAGGCAGAGCAATATACAGTAATCTGTTTTTAAGCAGATGGAATAGTTCTGCTCTCCCAGGTCTACATTGATCTAAAGAGAGCATTGCGAGCTTTGGCTGAACATTGAATACAGTAGCCTTGAAATCAAGTATACTAAGACAAAGACACTGACCAAACACCAGCCAAACACCCTAAAATATGTCTGGAAATTAAACAACCATCCAACTGGTTATTTAAATATTTTAGTGTTGTATTTTATGCCATACCTACTGTAAAATGTATATTTATGTAACTCAAAAGCCCCAAAATCAGCTATAGCCCTGCAAAAATTATTTTACAGTAAATGGACATTTCTTATTCTTGTTGCATTTTGAATGGACTCAGAACAAGTTCAAATACAATTGTCATTTGGTGCTCAGATAGATTCATACCTCTTTTGCCCCCTTGGAAAGGGTTCAGACTAAGTTCCTCAGGAGCATATTCCAAGTGTTCCATATGTAATTCTACATTGAGAGGATGGTATTAGTAAGATTGAATCCAGTGGTCGGATATGAATTGTCAGGTAGTGAACTAAATTCTTTTCCCCAGAAGATCTAACTCCTTGGGTTCTTTCCAATAATTTTGTTTCCCCTTGAACTAAGGCAACACACTGAGAACTGGAACTCCTGGGGATTTCCTTAATTTAATTATGTATGCTAGGGCAGGATTACACAACAGAAGCAATCAAATGCCATAAAAACATTGTTATTCAACCTAGCCCAATATTTGTCCTTAATGACATATTTTAAATAGTTCTTGCATACCTCTCAGACCTGCCAGTTATCTAAACCAATTGCTATCCCAAAACTAAGGATGGCCTTAATGTTGGCACAATTCAGTATACTTCTATCAGTAATTTTAGAGGGCAGATACAAGGGTAACCCATTCAAATCCAAATTATACCCATGCAAACCACTGAACCACTGAAATTACCAAACTTATATTGTTTGTTTTATGCTGACACCTGTCGTGAGCTGTTAATTGAATTTCCTCTATCATTTTCATCAGTTTTATTTAAAACTCTTATTCCAGACTCAATTCTTTAAGTGTGGCCAAATTATATCATGCAATATGTAAGAAGATCAACACTTCAATTTGCTTACCTAATTAATTTATTAATTACTATTGGTGTTATGTATATAATTACTTTATGGACTGATCACTGGCTACAATAATAAATCTTTCTCTCTCAATTGCATTTGAGTATATTTCTATTCTACACTAGACATAAAAGTGAAAATAGAGTAGGTTCCTTAACATAACTGTCTTCATGATTGTGGGCTACAATATCTCTCACCATTAAGTCACGCTGTTTAAGGCTGAAATAAGCTGCAGTTTAAAATACGTAAAAGTTAATAAAAGCCATCATCCCTATTCTATGATTACTATACAGAATCAATTTGTATATTAGGCAAAAAAGAGGAAACTTTACTTGAAGAATTAGCTCCACAAAACATTTCCTTTTTTTGGCAAATGTTACTAACTCAAAACTAATTATTTTTATAAGCTTTTGGTATGTTCACCATTTGACTTACTTATATAGTAGTAAAGGCGGGATAAAAATCTAGTGAATAAATAATAGCTCTCCATTCTTTTATAAATTATATTTGCTATCCATACTTAAAGACTTTAACAGTATAAATAATACTACAAAAAATAACACCCCCCAAAAAAATTCAGTATTTGGGTTGTGCAGAGATCTGGATTCAATGGGCATCTCCATAACACACACCTCAACATACTATTCTAGCCATACAAATTGAATTCCATTTTATCTTTGTTCGTTTCCCCTCTCTCACTGATTAGAAAATTAAACAGAAGCTTCAAGAAGTGAGTTTGGTGGACTGTCGAAAGTTTCCCTCTTTTGTCTTCTTTCAGGAGGTCAAAAAGCATCATAGATCATAGGAGGCCAAAATCTGTATTCCTTCCTTATTTCGAAACTATATTTGAAACATACCAATTATCAAAACATAATATAGAAATATGACACCCAATTAAGCAGATTGGGCAAATTTCTCTCTCCCTGCCGGGCAGCGTCACTTTTATTAACTGTATCAGCTTCGTCCCGGCGATTACTTAAACGGCAGCCCAACTGATCTAGAGGCTCTCGGGTTGAGGAAAGGCTGAGAAACTCGGGCAACGGTCAAGCAGCAAGAAATTCATTAGCACAATGGGGCCTAGCGGGTACGCTACGCACCCAGTTGCCGGAACAACCATACAGCAAGAAAGCTGGTGAACCCCATTGATCTCTTGATCTCGCTCTCACACACACACACACACATGCAACCCCAGTCCAAATCCTAGCAGCCGAGCCGAGTTCACCCTCCCGCCTCCTCCGACTGTACCTGACTGCTCCCCACTGTAATACTCCGTCTCCATAGCCCCGCCTCCCACTACAACCGGCTGAACAGCGGGGGGGGTCGCTCCGATGGGAACGGCGGGAGCCAAAGAGGAGCTCAGACACCGGATCGAAACGGGGGAGGGGGAGAGGGAGGAAGGGAGGGAAGGGGGGTTGGGAATCACCTTCCAGTTTTTAGGCCGGAAGCAACAGTATCCACGATCTTCCCATCAACCCTCGCGCCGTAGTTCCGCAGGTCGGAAATGGCGTCCCCGCCCCCTTCCCGAGCGGAACCCAGGAGCTCTTCCGCTCGTGATGATTGGCAGGGCCGTGATGTCGCAGAAGCGTTCCAAGAGGAAGGGCGTTGGCTTCGATGAGCCCATCGATGCGAGGTTCTCTGACCAGAGAGATACGAAAGTGGGAAGAGTAGCGCCTCGGGTATACCTTGGAGATTTCCGGCGGGTTATGAGACTTGGAGCCGAACAATGTTTTTTTTAACTACTGTAGATCGGAGAAAACTGATGAGCGTTTATCCTTCCTGGGATAGGTTTTTTTTATAACGGCAGTATAGGACAAGGAGTTTATTTTCAGACTGTTGTCACGTGGGAGGAAAACAATGGCCTTTGCTGCTTTCCAATGCTTAATCCACTCTTTGCCTCGGATTTTAAAAAGCCGCACGCATCTTAAAAGTACAGGCTGTTAAGCCGAGCTTTCTCTCTAAACGAGAATTTTAATCCTTTTAGTCTCCGCTTTGGTGGTTCTGCCTTTTCATTAACTAAAGCCGCGGTAACATGGCTGCAGACCATTTTCAGCCTTGATAAAGAGGACTAAAAAGATCTTCGCTACAAACATCCGCCCAGCCACTAGATAACAGATGAATTTTCCTGTACTTTATTTTGATGTCATTTAGCTATCGTGCGGGTTTTGGGTTATATTAACCGGTGAGATGGAAGTCCTAAGTGTAGCCCACTGTTATTGAGGTTAGAAAAAGACTGAATTGCATTTGCAGTTAGACGTCCCTGAACTACTCTTCAGATTGCAAAAAAGTTGCCCCCACTGTATTTCCTATAGATTAGCTCTCTGGCTTGTATCTCACGAAGGGAAAACTCTTTAAAGGTTTAAAAAGACTGTAAGAACATCTGGTGAAAAGCTTTAGCATGCTGGTGAAGAATCAGATGATGGAATGTATTTACAGAGGAGGCCCTGGGGATCAGAGGAAGGGTCATACGGACCCAGGAATGGATGGAATGGACATGAGAGAGTGGGAATTCTGATACTTTTTCTATTGTCTTCATTTCTTGTGCCTTAAGCAGTCTTGCTCCTTCCTGTCCCTCTCTACAGAAGGAGGGGGGTCACGGGGGAGTGGTGATGCTGCCTCAGACACAGATTTAAAACTGCTTTTACTTTTCTCTGTGGAAGGAGGGGGGCCACGGGGAGTGGGGGTGTTGCTTTGAGCTGATCTGCAATAGGAAGAGGGTTGGAACTGCACATTCTTAGCGAGGCAGAAGTTAGCACCTTAAACCCACTAGCCAGGATATCAGGAACAAGAATAGCTTGCTTATAAGAAAAACCCCAAAATCACATAGCTGGCACATGAAACTAGGGCACTTTGCAAGATACCTGTGACCTGGGGTGAAAAACAGATGACACGACATTTAGCTATGTAGGGGGGCTGAGATCCAAATAACCAATCAATATTATCTGTTATGCATGCATTATTAGGGGAAGGGCAAAGGGCTGAATGTGACCACCCCTTGACTATAAAAATTGCTGTGAGGTTGTAATCAGGACCCTTGGTTAGCTTTTGAACCAGGGTCCTTATATCTTGGTACCAAAATAAAAGTATATTGTATCACACCTTGTGTCCAGTGACTTATCACTTCAACACCAAACAAGAGCCCAGTCTTGGGGACAACACTAGCCTCAGAAGACCACACTGTACTTAGCTCCCTAAAAAAACCATCAGAAAACATTACAGTGTTTCAGGGAAGTAAGATAATTGGCAAAATTTCCATACAGGTCAATCTCCAACTTATCACCACAATTGGGACCATAAGTTCCATTGCTAAGTAAGGTACTTACTAAGTGAGTTGCACTCAATTTTATGGCCTTTTTTGCCATAAATGAGTCACTGCAGTTGTTAAGCGAGTCATGTGATCATTAAGAGAATCTCCTTCACACATTGATTTTGCTTGTCAGAAGCTGCTTGGAAAGGTCACAAATGGTGACCATACCTTGAGACCCTGCAGCCTTTATAAATATATCCCAATTGCCAACCATCCAAATTTTGACCATTTGTTTGTGGGGATGCTGTGACAGTTGTAAATGTGAGGACCAGTCATGTTACTTTTTTCAGTGCCATTGAAACTTCAAACAAACATCACTGAATGAATCATTGTAAGCTGAGGACAATCTGTACGTGATTCCTAGCTAATGACAATAGCAGTGAGGCAACAATAAAACCAATTGATGAAAAAGAAACTCTTGTTCTGCAAAAAAATTGAACATAGGCCCCCAACAATTGATTAGTAGTTTTAGCAACTCCACAAACTGCACATCAATTATTCATCTTTCCAACAATAAATTGCAAATCAATGTTCAGGTATAACTCTCAAAAATGAAAGCTGGTGGTCTCTGCCAGAAACGGCAAAAAAATGAAACTCGGTAATCTGTAAACAAGAGGAATATGTCCTCCAGCCAGTAATATCAATATCCCATTCCTTCTGTCAGATGTTTCTTGTTTCATGTTTAACCCAATTCCTGACCTTGGTTCCAACTTGAACGATATGAATGATCTAATGTTGCACCTACTAATTTGTTCCTAAAAATACCAATAAGAGGTGGAATCTACTGAAATATAAGAGTGGGAAGAGGGGAAGAGTTCAATAATCCTGTTCCACGTTAAAGCAACTCAAGCTGATGTTTTTCAAACTACTGGTGGAGTATGAAAGAAGACTTCCTCAATGTGCCCCATAATTTTAGCAGATGGTGAGGCTAGACAGGCCTCTTGGAAATGAAAAATATATAATTCTATATTTTGTAACACCAAATTTTCTAGAGGAGGGAAACCATGGGCCTAGTTTCCCGTGCTTCCAAGATATGCATGAAACCCCATAAGTATGATAGAGCCTGATATACTATAAGCTTGATGACTTCACACCTTTATGCTTCTTACCAAAGAATTCTCATAACACCTTTGTTTGGCCTTATACATACTATTGTATTCACTGTTCAACTTTGTGTCAAAGAGGTATAGTTGTTTGCAAACATTTAGGCAGCCTAATCAAATTGAACATTTCAGTGAAATCTGAAGTAAACTGAAGCTAATACAATGTATTACATAATACACACTTATAAATGTTATAAATGAATGTACTTTCTTTTTATGTACAGTTATTTATAGATTCAGAATCAGAAAATATAATAAAGTCTAGCAAGTACAAAAGTTTGGACATCTTTTCAGCTGTTTGTATTTTTGTCAGGAATAGCAGCTTCCAAATCTTTCTTGTGACTTTCTTTCTTGAGGCTTTCTGATTTCAGTGTAGGTTTTTCTCTCTATGCTATATGTTGAGTTAAATTTTCAGTATTACTATTTATTAAATTTTGTATGCCTCCTGACTCCCAATGACTCTGGGATGTGATCTTCAAATCTGGGAACCATAAATCTAGAAGTGGTATTCAGCAGGTTCTGACCACTTCTGGAGAACCGGTAGCAGAAATTTTGAGTAGTTTGGAGAACTAGCAAATACCACCTCTGACTGGAGATTTTACAGTATCCTTCCCCAGCCACTCCCACCAAGCCACGCCCACAGAACCGTTAGTAAAAAAATTATTTATCATTATGTCTTAGAAATACTTGATAGTCAATTCGCAGGTATATATGAATCATTGGTTTGCTGAATAGCCAAGTCTCTTTTCAGCTTGATTTTGTTTTCATCATTTCTAAAAGATAACTCTCACCCACACTAATTCTGCATACAGTCTTGGGTGCCTTGCATATCACATTACATTGGCTTTGTCTGCTGCCACGCCTCAATGAATGGCTGCTACACACATTGAAGCATCAACAAACTCCTGTGGAAGCAAGTATCAACTTCCCAGTGTGCATTGCCACAATTTCCTAACCCATGGTTTTTTTTCACAATGCCAGTATGGAGCTCCTACCTGCACTCAGATCCCTGCTGCAACCTGAGGAATCCATCTCCTAGTTCTGGGCGCAGCAATTTAACAGCTGATGTATTACCGGTAGGTTGTACAAGCCTTATGTGCTGTTGCAGCATCATAACATAAGACTGTTGCACATTGTGATGCCTACTAAATGCAGACAGGTTCTTAGGAACCTTGTCCGGAAAGCACTCTTATTTGTGGTGAGGCTTTGCTGAATGCTGAGTGATGGGGTAGGAGTACCCATGGATGATACGCCAAAATATTTTATATTGAATTCTTTGGAAGCTCCCAATAAAAATCAAATCAAAATGGTGGTCATGATGCAAAATTCCCCCTTTCCTTTTTTTTTGCATAAAGTTTTTTATTTTGTAACATAAAAATCCATTTTTAGTTAAACAGTGTGTTGTCCAGTACTAGCCTTCCCCCTTTCCTTATGAGTATCAGTGCCATTATCTACAAATTATACTTCAGGTGGAGGATGTATTAAAGGATTTTAGGTTGTGCTTACATCATCAGGATTGAATCACTCCAGCCACATATCCTTCTTAACTGCACTATTGTGTGGATTGTTGTGAGGATCAATAGAAAATAATTTGTATCCTGCCTTGTTCCTATATAATATTTGGGATATAAATCTTAAAAAAAACCTTGAAAAACAAAACAAAAAAATCAAATAACATTATGTGCATATTTTATATATCCTGGTCATTGTTGAGCTGAAGATAATTGATGAATATCTGAAGCAATTTTCTGGATCAAGATTAAAGACATTTATTAATCTGAATTGGTAATTCAAGATGTCTGCTGAAATGCTGGATTTAGTGGAAAGGAGAAAGATGTTTGGCATCATCCTGCTGAATACTGAATAAATCCAGCCAGTGGAAGTATGTATGGAGTTGTTTAACAAACTATTAATCATGGTTACAGTTAACTAATTTATTGTGATGTCAGCTGCTAAATTTGGAGGATTGTATTTCCACACAGTACTCTCATAATGCACTGTGGAGAGACATTATATTTGGTAGTATGGAAATTCTATTGCCTCATATGCCAAATCATTCAGGCTACAGCTTCTCTATTTTGTTTACATTTTAATATAAATGGTTAATTTTGAGATCCAAATCTAAAAAGAGCTCTTATATTTTGGCAAAGCGCCAGAAAAGTTCAATTCATATTCTTCCCTATCTAATTTGTGAAATGGACAAATACACTCATCTATTAATAAGGAAATACATTTTTTCCTGTTATGCTACATCTTTCTGGTATATGTGGTATTCTACACAGCTTCTCATAGAAACAAGGATAGGTTTGTGCCTGTATTGGTCTAGAGGAATGGCCAGTGAAATTAGCACAAGCAACATTACATCCCCAGTGATCTGTTCGTGTTTTTATTAGAATTTCAACCATTGCCCCAAAAGCTTATTAGGAATGATTGGATTACTCATCTGCCCATCCACTGCAACACACTTTCTAATATACATAACCTGATGCAGCACCCTAAAACTTTAAAATAATGTTTAAACGAAGAGAAATTATGCTCAGGAATACAAGCATTATTGTTATTTTGAAGAATTCTCATTTCTCATGTAACATGTAAATCATTACGTATTCTAGAATGAAACTATATAACAATAATTTTTATTATGTATAAGAATAAAAAAATTTCCAAGAATTTAACTCCAAAAAGCAATCTAATAAGCTTATGAATATTTATAGCTTTATTGCTTCTTTGCTTGGGTTAGATGAGCCAGGACTTGACACAAAATAGGTTCAATATATGCATTTAATGCTTTATTGGCTGGATCCCAAAAAGAGGGATGGATGGATCACGTAGGTTGTAATAAGATTGCCCAGCAGGAAAGGATGAACTTATAACATCCAGAATAAGAAGCCCTACCTTGGTAGTATTTATGTCCAGGTACTTGGATTATAACCTATTTTGACTTTATTTTCATAGATGCAAGAATGTGGTAATGATATAAATGTTTGGGATTATAGGGAAAATGCTGTGGTCTTTATTTTAATCTCTCTCTTCCTCTCTTTCCCTTTTTGATATCCCCTACCATTGGTTTTTAAATTTAACTGTAGCAGACAATGACGTCAGAAAGAACTCTGATTGGATGTAATGATTAATGGGAAGTTGCAGAAGGCAAAAGGTATATCCAATCATCTGAAATTAGCATTAAGCTGCAGTAATAATATATCCAGGACTGTAAAATTCCAGAGCTCACAGAGGTGTGATTGGAACAGTTTGATACCTTTTCTTAGCCTATGTGATAGAAGAATAATACAAGGTTATTAATTTTCTCAAAAGCAAGAAGAGCAGTGTAAGACTTTTGTGCTATTTTAATTATTTAATCCAGTGGGTGGGCTATAAATTAAGACGCACCTGAAAAGTTCTATCCATATATGTTGACATAAAGAAATTTGTTCTTTAGAACAGCATAATTAAGTTGCTCAGCATTATATAGTTGATTTATGGTGGTATAAGTGAATTTTAATGTATGTAATTGCATTTTCAAATATATCTACTGATTTCATTGCAGCATGATAGTTTACTATGCAAGTTTGATTTTCAATTAATCTAATGAAATAATTGAATTAGCATATTCACCATTTAATACTAGGATGTTACTGTTTTTCATACACATAAAAGGAATGAAAAACATGTAGAAAATGTAAGCAAACAATACAAAGGCAAATATTATTAAAAGCAGACTATAATATGGCATTTGGATTGGGTTTTAAATGTATAATCAATTGGCTAAAATTGAAAGACATTAATTATTTCAGTCTTACCTAATAGCTAAAACTGTATGTGTTCTTATTCATAATGTTTCTGAAGAAAGAAAAAATTAAACCATAATCTGATGTTGCTCATAATTGCATAGACCTAATTCCAGGACTTTTTTCTTGTGTTTCATGTGATTCCTTGGAGGCACCATCACAAAAGAAGTACTCCTTCTTTCCTTCACGAAAATTAAGAATGAATGACCCTTTGGGGAAGGCAACTGTTAACCATGGATTTTTTATTACCTCATCAGTGTTTGAAAAAGTTAACTGGTAAATAAAATCATAACTGATAATCCTTCTAATCAATGAGTTTTTAATATTGAAATTATTATGACTAATATATTCAACTAGTTTTTTGTAATGTCTTTCTTACAAAATATCAGTTGTGCTAATGGTGACCAACATAATATGTTTTACCTGTCAATGTCTTAGCATCTCTTACAACCAAGAAATAAGAATCTTGGAACTGTCTTTAACTAGATATAATGAAAAAGAAAATAAAATTATGTTACAACAATCTGGGTAATTGAATAGGCTTACTTTAAAATGCAGTTTATTTCTGAGTTCATAAGGATGGACCTTTCTTTATCGTAAGGGATTCTTGTTGCTCTCTGAGCTTGATTGTTTTGTTGCAGACATTTTATTACCAAAACTAGGTAACATCATCATGAGTACTGATGATGTTGCCTAGTTGGGTAATGAAATGTCTGAAAGAAAACAATCAAATTCAGAGAACAGCAAGGACCACATCATTTCAAACCTGAGCTACAAATATTCTCCTTTATTGGCTTCTTGATCTTACACTAACAATATATTGATTCCCTAGAAAAATAAAGGAAGATTCCAAATAAACAAAGAAAATGCAGAAGTTCTGTGCTTGTAGTATTTTGAAAACTGCCATCCTCTTTTCCAGGCTATTACCCCACTCCCACCCACTCACTTTGCCATTGTATATGCAGTACACCAGGAATCAGGAATCATTGCCATATTGCTTATCCACTGTATTAGATTTACATTGGTTATTATCACAGATTTATTTTGGATGGTACAAATGCAAGCAAGGTATTGAGTTAGAAATACTTTTCACTATACCCCCACTTTATTTTTCATTGTTTGGAGCATGAGCACTTCAAGGTAGCCAGGTGAGAAATGGAGTCCAGGAGAAATACTGAAACAGGCTATATTAAGAGAATATTGAAAGCCTTTTCTCTCTGTCTTCTACCAAAGAGGGCTAGTTTGGTGTAATAGTTAAACTGTTAATTTAGAAACCAAGAGACTGTGAGTTCTATTTTTACCTTAGGCTTGAAAAACTGACTGGGAGACTTTGGACCAGTAATTCTGTCTCCGCTCCACACCTTACAGCTTGATTGTTGTGAGGAAAATAGGAAGATGAAGGAGCATTATTTGTTTGCTGCCTTGAGTTACATATAAAGTAATAAAGGTGGGATGTAAAATATAATTAAATAAATATCAGAAGGTGTAGGTGTGGAAGGGGCATTGCTCCTTTTTACCATTTTGTAGCTAAGCTGCAATATAGGTACCATATACAAGGGAAGAAAGAGCATCTTCAGTGCTTTTTAATAAAAATTTCCTTCCCTCTCACATTTGAATCATAATATATAAGAATGTGGCTTCAAATTTTCTTCTGAAATAATTTTTATATGTTATGAATCTTGGTTTGTACGAGAAGCTAAATATTGTTAAGATAGTTCTTGAGAGCTACAAAATTAGTCATTGATTGCTTTCACCTGATTAAAATGCCAACTGTAAAAATGGAAGATACTCTGGCCTGGGGCAAAGTCCTATAATAAATAACCATGAAAGGAACTTCAGTCACTTCCTGACTTCCTCATGGAATAGAAGGATTATTTTTTCATGACAGCGTTTTTCCAGGGTTTCATTGCCATGGTTTTTTTACACAAGATTTTTCTGAAATGGAGAATTATAACTAAGCCATAACTACTCTTCTAGAGCAGGTAATTTGATTTCACTTAGTTTTGTAGAAGATACGATTTCAGAAATGGATAAATTGTTATTTGGAAACCATCATTGTAAATGGCTCTTACTATCAAGTATTTTATTCATCTATTAATCATAGAGAATTAGCTGCTTGCTTTGAGAATAAGTACAAGTGCTGGGATAAAGGTTTCTCTAATGCTAAAAGTTAAAACCAAATCCTCTAAATTTAGGGGTTTGTTAATTTTTAATACAAATATTTGAATTGTGACATATACTGCATTTAAAGGCTTATGATCAGGCCATGAGCTTCTACAATCCAAAATATATAGGAATTAAATTGAATATTACTATTTTTTAAGATTACATTTTAATATATATGGAGGAAAACAAATCCCAAGACTCTTGGTCAAGACATTAAAAAATATATTTCAGGTTTTTAACTCATTGTTGATTTATTTGTTAATAGTTATTCTACTAAATTAAGTGTGAAATAATGAGAAAAAGTTTGAACAGCCCGGTATATCCATATTTTATTTTGTGGCTTCTGAAATGCATTTTTATCATAATTATATTTTATACAACGACCTTAAGGTGAAGCCTGCCCCACCCCGGACATATCCATATATCTTTGTCTCTGCAAATTCCCATTAAAATTAGCACAAATATTTAGAATACATGCTGAGAATAAAAGGTACTGCTCTATTAAACATGGGGCACACATATCAGCTTTTAAAGAAAAATATTTTTCATTTGTGATTCTCAGAGTATAAATTCATTTAAAATTGTAACCTCGACCATGGTGGGTGTAGCAGCAGCATATTATTATATCAGAACTCTCAATTCTCAAAAAGTGATTACAAACTTGCAAGAACAGAATAGGTATTCTTGTGTTATTTTGCTAGACAAAGATAAGTGTGATGAGCCAAAGAATTATATCTTCTGGAAGAGCCCAAGACTGTTGCGATCCCATCAACCTATGACAGTAGTAATTTAAATGATGATGGAAATATCTGTGCTTTCTTCTTGACCAATTGTGGTATGAGCCACAGGCCACTTCCTCAATGCAGAAATGGATGACATTCTCCTCCCACTCCACTCCATTGCAAAAGCATTCCACACCCATGCTTTTCAGCCATGTTTCAGAACTGCTGTTTTCTGATCTGAGTTACCGTAAGCCCTTCAAAGGAGGCAGTCTCCAGCACTTCATTTCTTTTAGGAGCACCCCAACTCCAATTGGCCTCAGAATTTAGCACATTTCTTCATTTGTAGCAGCTGGTTTCCATCAGCCATCTTGTTCTAGCTTGTTTGGCTGTTACATTCTGCCCTTCACCCCTGAAGCTCATGTCCCTTGCATTTCCCTTTATGTTTCTGCTTAGTAAAAAGACAGAATAAGTGAGTAAAGAATGCTCCTTGTGCTCTCCCACCCCTTGCCCACTCTACTGCAAAGCTTCCCTTCTCTTTTCTTTGTTTTCTAAAACATCTTTAAGTTGTAATATAGGAACAGCACTACTTTATTTCTATGAAGAATTAAGAATTCTTCCTTGCTATAAACTTATTAAGATGCTACAGAGAAAAGTAAAAAGAAAACCAACAAAAAAACCAACAACTGTTCCTATTGTATTGGGTGTTGCAGAATTATGATGGTACCAAAAGACAAAACAACAACAACCCAGTCTGTAGTTTTAGTAGAGTCAATAGAGATAATGAGGGAAGGGAGGAGTGCAGATATTCATGTGTGCAAACATCTGAGAAAGTAAAGGAATAGTACAGAGACTAGTGAGTTAACAATCTCTAAAAGGAAAGATAGGCATTGGTAGATCAGTTCACATAAGAACTGCCTGCAAAGCTTGCTTTCCCTGCACAGTTGCGAAGAGCAAGAAGCAGAGAAGCAACCAATTGGCCTTGCAATGACTATAGCTTGGACTGAGCACCAGCCAGGTCCCATTGCCAATCACTGCAATCTGGACTGGAACTTCTAAAGTTGGCATAAGGAACAGGTGACAGCTGCACAGGAGGCAAACAACTTAGGCTGTATAAGAGTGTTGAATTGCCTTAAATATTTTAATAAAGTATGTCATCTTTCTTCATATTTATTATTATCACTTCTCAAATGGAAGTGAAAGAAAGACCTGCTGTAAATCATCCAAAGATGTTATAATTTAGCAAAAAGATTGAAATGTTATCTTCCGGTTCCAGTATTCTATTCCGTGAACCCCCAAGAATTAGTGTCAATAAAGTATCAGTGGCCTTCAGTCAGCTGTTTCAGAAGGTCTTCAATAACTGAGTTTTGACTCAAGTTGTTTTTAAAGCAGAGGATAAATCAGTGTATTTCAACCTGATCTGTATCTGTCCTCAGTGTGGAAGGGATTGCTGCTCTCGAATTGGCCTTTTTAGCCTGCTGTTTTAGAACTCTTTTCAGAGCACGATGCCATAGTCTTTTGAGACTGAAGGATGCCAAAGATCAACCTGATCTAGTTACATAATGTAATTTAGAATCGGGGAAAATAATTTTAATTTACATAAATTTACCAGGCACTATTTCAGGGTCTCTCTGGTCTTTCTTAGGAAAAATGCATACTAGTCCTATCTGTAAACTTATAACTTACTCATGAATTCCAGATTCTTGTTCATGTTTTTGCTAAAATATTTTAACCTTTTATTGTATTCCTCACCACTATCTCCTGCTTTTCCCCCAAATAGGCTGCAAATAATCACCTTATTAAAGCAAGATGGTTGTACTTCAAGCTGTAAGTCTATACACATTTGCATTCATTTGATATTCATTGAATAACATGCTGTTTGAAATATAAATTAGGCCTGACAAAAACCTATATATATTTAACTAAATGCTGACAGGTGAAGAAGTTGAGACTCAGGTTACATGTATTAAGTCATCCATGAGACTTAAGTTCAAAAGTACAGGCAGTCCTTGACTTACAACCACAATTCAGCCCAAAATTTCCATTGCTAAGCAAGGCAGTTGTTAAGTGAGCTTTCTCCCCATTTCCCCCCTTTTGTAAAGATCAAGTTGTTAAGTGAATCACTGCAGTTTTTAGTAACACAGTTGTTAAGTGAATCTGCCTTCCCCATTGACTTTGGTTGTCAAGAGATCTCAAAAGGTGATGACATGATCCTGGGACACTGCAACCATCATAAATATATGCCAGTTGCCAAGCATCTGAATTTTAATCATGTGACTATGGGGATGCTGCAATGATTTTAAGTGTGAAAAATGTTCATTAATCACTTTTTTCAATGGTGTTGTAACTTCAAATGGTCACTAAATGAATGGTTGTAAATTGAGGACTACCTGTATTTATTGAAGGTAGGTATTTTCCTTACCCCTTCATCCAGTGCTCCCCAGAAGTACCAAACTGAAGGCTAGAAAATCTTTTTAAAATAAGACACTATGGTGTAGCTGCCTGATAGAACAAAGAGTTTCCAGAACAATTAATCCAGCACAGAAAAAGAACATTATTTTCCTATTTCAACCTTTATATTGCTTTCAGATTTCAGATTTTCACCCACTTGTGAGATAAATATTGTACTTCCCAGTATTAGACGCTGGTGATATCTTGTCATCCTAAGTTAGACTATTTTTTTCATTCAGCATTAAGTATTTGGATTTAAAACAAATGTTACCTACAGTGATCCTCCCTTTTACACAGATATAATTTTCAACATGTACACACAATACTCCACTGTCAGCTTATAAAGGTGCTTACCCTTTGGTTTGATTTAAAATTTTGGTTTGATTTAAAATTAAAACAAAAAAACAGTAAATTACAATAAATACATTTAAATTCAATGTACAGTTAAAAATTTAATGAAGAAAAATATATTTTGGTCATTTACCTAAATACTAGAAATGAGGGTCCAAGCACATCTCCCTGAGAAGTATGTTTCATACCCTGCAAAGCAAAAAGCTTCTGTGGGGGCATCTTCAAAATAGCCTCTCCTACTGATCTAAATAATTGGGTAATTCCTAAAGAGCGGGCTGGTCCTGTTCTAAGCCATTTAAGGCTTTAAGGTCAATACCAACATCTTAAATTATACTCAATAGGCAATGGGCACTCAGTATAGCCTTTTCTGTTATAGACATGATGTCTTCCTTGTGCCTTGCTCTGGTTAACAGCCTATCGGTTCCATATTATACCAATTTCACATTCTGTATATTTTTCAAAAATATCCCCATATACAATGTGTTGCAGCAGTGAAGATGATTGAAACTGGGCATGAATAATTGTCTCTCCTGGCTCAAGGAGGGCTGGTGTTGATGGAATAGTTTTAGCTGTGCAAACTCCTTTCTCATCATAGTTGTCTCTTTATATTCAGTGATACCTGGAGATCAAGAACCTCTCTGAAATATTTTTTTATTTTTTATTTTTATTTTTATTTATTTTATATATTTTGTCAAGCATGTATTAGATAACAAATATAATTAGAACATGATTATGATTACATGAAATAGGTACAGATAAAAGGGAGACATTAGGACTGGGACGGTAGGCACATTGGTGCGCTTATGCATGCCCCCTACAGACCTCTTAGGAAAGGGGTGAGGTCAATAGTAGACAGTTTAAGGTTAAAGTTTTGGGGGTTTGTGGAAGAAACCACAGAGTCAGGTAGTACATTCTGGGCATTGACAACTCTGTTGCTGAAGTCGTATTTTCTGCAGTCGAGTTTGGAGCGGTTTACCTTACGTTTGTATCCATTTTGTGTTTGTGTATTGTTGTGATTGAAGCTGAAGTAGTCATTGACAAGTAGGACATTGTAGCAGATAATTTTGTGTACTACATTTAGGTCAGACCAAAGGCAGCATAGTTCTAAGTTTTCTAAGCCCAAAATTTCAAGTTTGGTGGTATAAGGTATTCTGTTGCAAGCAGAAGAGAGGAGGACTTTCTCCATTGTGAAGAGTGCAGCCTCATCCTTGTCTGAATTTAAGTTTATTCCTTATCTTTCACCCACTTCATTAGCAAAATTGGGGTATATTCAAGGATGTTATTTAACTAGGAGCTTTCTCATAGTTGTTATATAGTTATAGGATAATATAGTTGATGGTATAAAAAAAGCACCAAAAAATCCCAGTGAACTAATAGAAACCCCAATTTCTGTGTAGATTTACTGTAATTTAATTTAGTTCAGTTTAAGCACACCTGAATTCTAGAATGATTCTGGGCAGCTCACAATATCACAATGAGAAAAAAAATGTAATACAATTAAAAAAAGAATTAACAAAAACAAATAAGGTAAAAACAAGATGGCAAATCTTGCCTACAACATAAGGAATATATATCAAAAGCAGTCATAGTATCATAACCTGGATAAAACTCCAAATGAACTAGGTCCAGGAAATCTAATTCATCCAAATGCTTTTGGAACTGTAAAACCAATTTCTTGATCATTTTACTCATGCCTAGAATATTTGACACTGACCTATAATTGCAAAAATCTTCCTAGTCAAAGGAGGGCTTTTTTTAGTAAAGGTCATAACCTGGTAGAGATCACATACTACCCTCAAGTAGGTTCACCTCCCTTCACCTCCCTTACAATCTGGCAGATTTAATAGAGTCAGATGGGGCAAGAGTCAAGTAAAGCAGATAGTTACTCTCATCTTTTCACATATATTGACTCTGTTATAAATTATATAAGCTGGAAAAAATCCACATTGACTGAACAAATGATTGCCAAAATTACATTCCGGTAATCACCATATTGTAAAATTGATGAGAATTGCTCATGGTGAGGCCGTGGCTGCTCTTGTCTAACATCTTGATGAAAGAGATGTCATATCATACCGAGAAGCATTACTTGCCTGTTCTGCACATATGCAAGGGATGTAGAAAAGTATGTTCTTTCAATGCATCCATTGCCATGGACTAGGATTTGAGATGAGTCTTAAAACTTACTCTGTGCCTGCTTAAGCATAAAAGTTGGTCTTAAGGAGCAGGTGTGGGCACTTGAGAAGAAGGATGAGGAAGTCGACAGTTGTCAGAGGACAACACTGGGAAATTTACAGAGAAAGCATTTGCTGGATTACCCTTATTGGGCCTCTACGAACGCGCCACTCTTCTACGCTGCCCTGGCTGTGACTCTAATCATTGCCCAGGTAAAGAAGATAGCTGATTCTCAGTCTGGTGTGTCATCCTCAGAGCAAAGGAAGAGGTCAGAGACTACACAACTAAGGAGTTGCTTATATACTCACAGGTGAATTTGGAAGCTGTACTAACTCTTGGTACAAGACTAGGAGAAGAAACCTCTAACAGCTTCTGCAAGAAGAATTTACTCATTTGGTTAGATACTTTATTTTGAATATTACTTTGAATTCTTAGTTTGATTCCAAAGAGTTTGTTTTCAAACCCAGTTCCTGAAACTCAGTGGACTAGAAAGAGTAAACTTCAGCTTTTTTCTATACCATTGGAGAATCCAATATTTGCCTTCTGTTATTCTCTAGTCAGTTTTCCACTTTTCTGTCTACAAGAATTGCTGGGACAGCACGTTTACTTTTTGAAATACTAACATTAGCTTTTATTATTAAATAACGTGCAGGAATAGAACTGCTCTATTTAATGTTTGTTGCCTGTATATGACTTATATGTGCAGTTTTTTCATTTCAATTGAAAACCATGAATCTGTTGGATTTGGCAGCACACAAAGCAAAAAAAAATTAGGTAAGTCAGAACAAGGAAAAGCATAAGATCTTTTATAGAATATTGTTTCTCTTAGGGTGATTATGTATGGCTGGAATCCCATTCAGGCAAAGAGTTTAATGTGCCCATTGGGGCAGTTGTGAAAGTATCTAACTCAGGACGATTCTTGCTGGAGGATGATGAAGGCAAGGTAGGCTACTTAACACTTTCATCTGTACCCAATTTTTGTATATGATCTTCTGCATCCAATTAAAGAGCTGGATGGATCTGTAATTATTCAAGGCTCAACAGTACATTTGACCGTTTAGTGAGATGTTTTGCTGATCAATTCTAAAAAGTGAGTGGGATTCCTGTCAAAATGTAAATATGATTTAATCTAAACTTGTATTTCAATTAATGTAATACAACTTATTTAAAAGTGATTAATAGGAGTTCTTCCTATGCATTTAATAATTTTCTTCTTTTATTTTTTTTTAAATTACACTTTGACAACAGCTTTAAGTGGTGCTTTGGAGTATTGTTCATATTTGACACATGCATTCCAATGCTGGAAATAAGTTTGAATTCAGATATAGAGCCAAATTTTTGGATTTTGCAAAGCTCTGAGATTCATAGCCAAAATTAAACAGGTGTTATGCAATGTAACAGGGCAAACCAAAACCTGTATCATGTTTTTCATTGCTGCATTTTCAGATAAGCATACTAATGTTATCTATGGCCTGAATCTTAAGAGCTATTTTCAGGAGCAAACTAAGCTAGTATATGAAATCCAGACAGTTAAATGCACTTATATTTTAGGAGCACTGGATCACAGCTCAAAACATTAGTGCAATGCGACCAATGCATGCTGCCTCCATCCAAGGTGTGGAAGATATGATACATCTTGAAGAGATGAATGAAGCTGGCATGGTACACAACCTATATATCCGCTACAAAGAGAATAACATCTATGTAAGACTGATTTTTTATTAATAATATGTAGTCAAGTCAATATGTAGTCAAGTACAGATTCTGAAGCCCCATTTTTAAAAGTGCTTTATAATGAGAGAATTATATATTCTTTATTGCTTACAAATAAAATCTTATACAGAAAAATGGCTTTAAAAATAAGCAAAATGTCTACAGGCTAATTTGTTTGCAAGAATCTTCTGTATACACACTTTGTAAATATAATATATTCTAAGGCCTTTCACACATTTCATTCAATTCATCCAATTTTATATAGTTTATATTTAGTTATTCTACATTCTACAGTTTTTACTTTTCCTAAGTATAGTCACCTATAATTTCATATATTTATAAGGGGAATAAGATGATAGGAATGTTGTTTGATATTATAAATATTCCTATCAATAACTTATTTTGAGATTAAATGAGATCCAAGATTCCCATATTCATTGGCATAAACTTTTTAGACCTACACAGGCTCTATTCTTGTAGCCATCAATCCATATCAAGTGCTGCCACTGTATACCATGGAACAAATCCAGCTCTACTGCAATAAGAGAATTGGGGAACTGCCTCCTCATGTCTTTGCCATTGCTGATAATTGTTATTTCAACATGCTGAGGAATAAGAAAGATCAGTGCTCTGTCATTAGGTAAGGAGAACATAATGTAATGGAAAAATGTGTTAGTACTGTGAAATATTTAAATAACTTGGAGGAAAAAAATAAAGTATTATAGAGGCTTTGAAAATGATTCTTAAAATTACTATGGAATACTTGGAAGCGCAAGCAGAGGGCATCTAAAGTAGTCACCTCACATGACTTGTAGGGAAGCCTGAAAATGGAAGAATAAGTTTGTTTAATTAATACTTCTGATACTAATTTTACAAAATTTATTCCAGTGGAGAGTCTGGAGCTGGGAAGACTGAAAGCACAAAATTAATGTTGCAGTTCTTAGCTGTTATTAGTGGTCAACATTCCTGGATTGAACAACAGATTCTTGAAGCCAATCCCATTTTGGAAGGTAGGCTACATGTGCAAAGTGAAATATTGAGAACTTTGCTTTACATCATTTTAAAATACTCTTATAGCATATTTCACTTTCCTAATAGTGGCATTAGAAAGGTGATTCTGGTTTTCAGTCTTAGTTTGAAATCCAATTGTATAAGGGCACATCCTTGCAAGGATTTTTTTTGTGGTTTTGGCCAATTTGAAATAAATTCAGACATGAACAGTGTTGGAAGATTGAGCTGATTTATTCTAAAATAAACAGGTTGCAAAATGTTGGTTTGGTTGGTTTTGTCTGGTTTTGAGACACTATGGCTCCATTTCCCCTTCAAAGGGTACTCATTTCAATCTTCTAGTTTCTGAGCCAGGTTAAGGAAAAAGGGGGCATACACAAGGAGGAAGAATGAAATGGTCATTTTCAGATGACCATTTCATTCAAGCTACAGTTTTTGTTTATTTATTTGATATTATTTATTTTGTTTGTCACCATCTCACCACAAGGTGACTCTGTTGGTCTAGTTCTCCTTTGTTTGGAATAAGGATGAAGTTATTCTTGTTATTGCCCAACTTAGAACATTTGGGGACAGGGTGGTGATTTTCCCTCCTTTAAGGCAATTCAAGTCAGAAATTATGGCCATCAGGAAAGTACTTGAAAATACCTTTGAACCACCCCATCCCAGGAAACCATTTCTTACCTCAGAATGTGCCTTTGTACCTCCCTGCCTCATCTCCTGGTATGGGTCAAGCCTTTCTGTATCTATCCCACCCCCTTTCAGCCAGAGATCAGTCTTCTCCTGCCCATTCCTGCATTACAGATATGTCAGCAAAGCATTCTGTACTATTCTATCTGTCTCTCTCTGCCTATCAATCCCTCTCTCAGACCCAGCTTTCCTTCCTTCTATAATAGTATTAGTGTTAATACATCTGCTACACCTAATAATACTAACATAGCTTGGGAAGCAAGGAAAGTATTATAGGTGTATATATTTGTCAGCCATACACTAGATATACCAGATCAGGAAATCAAATCCATATAAGGACTAAAACTGCTTTTGGCTATAAAAAACAGAATTGCAAGTTTGATTGTGCTCCCCCCACACCTTCTTATACTGCAGTGAATTAGAAAGGTATCTGCCTGAGTTGTTTTTGAATGTTATCTCATTGTCTGGGCCCTTTCTGCCTAGGTAATGGTTCTTGCATATTTATATCAAAGCCATCTTTCTTACGTTACAAGGCTTATGAGTTCTGTCTGTAGCTGTATGCCTGCATGGGACTATGTGCATAATTTCCTTGCTTGATGATCCCTTCCACTTTTTCTGTTATGTTCCCCTGTGGCCCTCACTTGAAATTCTGCTCCTCGGGTTTAGGTTTTCAAATGTGGAAATATTTTACAATTTGCTTGAACATTGCATGTTGATAAGGGTATTCTTTAGCACCAAAATGGAAATCCAACTGCAGTTCTGCTAACAGCAGAAAATCAGTGAGGTTTATTTTGTTGTTAGCAGTAGTTTATAAAGAAAATTTTTCGATGTTTTAAATTATTTCCAATATTTGATTTCTTTTTTTTCCTGTGTTGCACTAACTTTCTCTGTGTGAATTATTGAACTGGATTATAATGTCAGCCTTTATTCATATATCAGATTACATTCATGAAGATACACATTTCCTTTAAAATCTTTTGAATCTATTGTTCTCCTGTTAAATCAGTTTTATTTTTGAAGTGCTCAACAGAAAGAAGAGCTAAAGCCTCTAATCACCATGGCTCTATTCTATAATGGAGGAGATGGTTCTATTGGAAAACTATTTGGACTTTTACATTTAAATACCAGAGAGGGGGGACAAATTGTGAAATCCTTATTTTTTTTCCTGTTGGGTTCAGGAGGTAGACATCAGGTATTACATCTCCTGTTAGATATGTGGTGGCAGCAGGAACTAAGAAACTGCTATCCCAAAACAGGAGGAGGAGGGTGTAAGTTCTTCTGGGAAAGGATGTTGGGGGCCCCAAGCATTATTACATAGATTACATTTTTCTCCTTTTGCTTCATAATATTGTCTCATCTCTTGCAGCCTTTGGCAATGCTAAAACAATTCGAAATGATAACTCAAGCCGCTTTGGGAAATACATTGACATTCACTTCAACCAAAATGGTATAATAGAAGGAGCTCGAATAGAACAGTTCCTTCTGGAGAAGTCTCGAGTGTGTCGCCAGGTAAATATATATATAAATAAATACATATAAATAATGAAATACTATTTCATTGTGGTAGCTTTTCTATTTCTTCTGTTAGTAATGTATTTGTGGTCTTTCTATTGTTTTAGCCTCCTGAGGAAAGAAACTATCACATATTTTATTGCATGTTAATGGGGATGAATCTGGAACAGAAAAAAATGTTGAATCTTGGCACTACTTCTGAGTATACTTACCTAACTATGGTAAGGAATCAAAAGCTGGATATGTGACAATGGCACCTTCTAAAGTCTTAAACATTATATCAGAATTGTGCATCTGTGTTCCAATGTATTTTTAAAAGGACTTTTAAAATGTTGTGATGGGGAAAAAGATAATTATGTAGTCCTTGCTTATCAACTGCTCATTCAGTGACAATTTGAAATTACAACAGCACTGAAAAAAAGAATTACAACCAGTCCTTGAAATTACAGTTGTCATGGCATCCTGCTAGCCACATGATCATAATCTGAGTGTTTGGTAACTGATGATTATGTATGATTTTTGCATAACAGTCACATAATCACCATTTGCAATCTTCACAGTTGACTTCAACAAACAAGGGAAGTTGCAGAAAGTCATAAGTCATAAGTCACGGCCAGCTTAATAACTGCAGCCAGAACGGATGTTATAAGTTGGTGCAGTCACTTGGTGTTTTACTTAGAACCCAATTGCAGTCGATAAGTGAGGACCCCTTATCATATGTTTGTGTATATGTGTGTTTACTCATTTTTTCCTCTCATGGAATTTAAAAATGTTTTCTTTTGAAATACATGATGTAGGCATTTTAAGTTATATTATGAGTGTGTGTGTGTGTGTGTGTAATAAACAGTATATAGGAGCATGATGGCTCAGTGGTTAAAAACATTGAGTTTATCAGCTGGAAAGCTGACAGCCTGGTTCGAGACCCAAGTATATGAGACAAAGTGAGCTCCCTTTACTTGACCCAGCTCCTGCCCACTTAGCAGTTTGAAACCATGCAAATTTGAAAAGATAAATAAGTACCACTTTGGTGAAAAGGCAGCAGCGTTCCATGCACCTCAGCATGTAGTTATGCTGGCCACACAACCACATAAATATCTTTGGACAATGCTGACACCCTCAACTAAGAAATTGAAATGTGCACTGGCCCCTAGAGTCAACACAGGGAAACCTTTACCTTTACCTTTATATTATGCATACTGTTGTATTTGAAAGAAATGTCTTGCATTATGGCTATGCTGATTTGCAGGGCAAATGCACTTTCTGTGAAGGCCGTAGCGATGCCAAGGAATATGCTCATATATGCTCAGCTATGAAAATTCTCATGTTCTCTGATTCTGAGCAGTGGAACATAAGCAAATTGCTGGCAGCCATTTTGCATCTAGGAAATGTAAAATTTGAAGGTAAGCCTAGTACATGTGTATATTTACAGACGTATGGAACATTTTTGTTATGATATGTACAGAATAACCCTTGAGTAACAAGGATATGCACATGGAAACGTTTATGAGAGTAGTTATGAATAATTATTCAGCCACACACAGATACACTAAATTGAGTTAAAGTTTACTCTAAGAAATAGCACAGTCCAATAAACAGTCCAGGTCATATACATTTAACAGTCCAAATAATATCCAATTACAAAGTCTTTTTACCGATTGCAAGTCATTTACAGTAAAGAAAGATATCAAAGCACAGCATAAATACAACAGAGAACCTTAGACAGCAACAGAATGTCAGAGAGAGCAAGCTATGACCTCTAGCTCCCTCTTATAGTAATTTGCAATATAATCAACCAATCGGAATATAGTATAAATCAATACAGTGATTTTTTCTTAAAGCTACAAATATACATTGTTGGTTTATATATTGCCAACCCAACTAATTTGTGTACAGATTCCTAACAATTTTCACACAACTAATGTTTTGTATCTCAAACCTTCACAGTTTTACTACACAGTGATCTTGCCTTCCTCCTGAGTTACTTGAGTAGACCGCTGTCCTTTTTAGTTGTCCAATAGAGCAGCACAAAGAAGTATCAGCCAGCCATTTCCCCCATTTTTTCTTTTTCTCAGTGCCTTGTTTTCCTAGTGAGAAAAAAGTGCTGATAAACCAGCCATTATACATGGGAAGAGATTAATTAGGATTAAGAAGGACAGGATGATTTCAAGGTACAATGGCACTTTAAATTCACAAGGAGGAGGAAGTTCTGAGGAACTGGGATGAGATTTTCCCTATATCCTTCCTATAGTCTTACAGAAAGCTTTTTTTGGTACACTGCTGAGTTTGCTTGTGGGGAAGAAAATAATATCTCTTTCTGACTTCTCCTCTACAGCTTAATTGATTAAAAGAAGCTAAAGCCCTTTCAGAAAATCAAGCTTTTATTATGTATATTATGGATAGAGGATTAACTACTGGACAAAGGGATAAAGGAAAAGAAAAATCCTAAACAGTCAATTTGATATGGCTTCTCTTGGCTTCCTCTGCCAGGTTCACACATAGACACAAGAGAATTGAATGCATAGCAAAGATTATTCATAAAACAAAATTTAAAAATCCTGTCCTGGATCTATTTTCACTCTTCCCTTCATTGCTACATTTTCATGATTCTCCAGTCCTCTTTCAGTTTCCTCAATGGCTTTTTATTTTTGGTTTTCCTGGGCTTGAATTGCTTCTGCCTATAGCATCAATTGACAAATTCAATTTGACTGATATATTAGATTTAGCTTTTTCCTTTAACTCTTTCAAATATGAACCTCTTAGGATGTCATTTCTCTCCTTTTCTTTAAACAGTTCTTGAGAGAAGATAAGCGTTTTTCAAAAGATTCTCTGTGTTATAATGTTATTCCATTGTGTAACTAACTGCCACATTTAAATGTGTTAATTTTATATTAAAAGAACCTAAGAATAACTTCCAATTTCAGCTCAGGATAATGCATAATATTATTGAATAGGATAACACTATAATGTTTTCCAGAAACTAGAAATTTTGTTCTTAAATTGTCCTTTACTTTAGCAAAACAAGTGCCTGAAATTGAAATAAAATGAACAAATGCTGCACTTTTTACTTATTTTGAATAAGACTTACTGTTTTTCTATAATTAGGTGTTGTGTATGAAAATTTGGACTGCTCTCATATTCTTGACTCTGTACATTTTTCCACCGCAACCAAACTGTTAGAGGTATTGGCTTTATTTATTATATTTATTGCAATTACTCCATGGAATTTAAAACAGTCCCTTCTCACTTTACTTTTGTGAATAATCTTTTGCAGTAAGTTTAACTGAGAGATGGTATTGTTTTTGTGTCCCATTAATAAATTTATCTATTCCTTCATTAGATATAGTTCTATATATTGTAGTTCTCTATATATAGTTCTTTACATTGATAAATCTTTTGTGTCTATATAAAACCATCAATATCAATTCCCACAGGTGGATTCTAAAGCACTCCATAAGAGCCTTACAAACCATTCCATCATCATACGAGGGGAAAGTGTCTCTACGCCCCTAAGTGTGACTCAAGCAGCCGATGTGAGAGATGCCTTTGTCAAGGTAAAAGAGACCAGCTCTGTTTTTTCAATAATATTTCTTAGGGATAGACTTCTTGTATAATGTCACATGAAGGGACTGCAATGCAGGTTAAATGGTGGAAAATTGACTAGCCCTATTCTAACTTCTAAGGAATTAAACAGAGATCTACCCTGACTTCTCTATTATTCAGTTTTTATATCAAAAACTGTGGGAGGCTGTAGATAAGCCACAGAGTTACCTTGAGATAAGATGAATGGCTTATAAATTTTATAAATAAATAATAAATATGTATGCTGCTGCTGTTGTAATATTGTAAATATGGCAGTGACACAGCATTCATGCTTCAGCATCGTACTACTGATGTGAAATGCTATAAATCACATGAAAATCAAAATATTTGTATTAATCAAGCAGAGTGGTATATTCATCAACCTCCATATTTGGAAGATTAATAACTACCAAATGGAATAACACCTCAATGACTCTATCAGGTAGATACAATGAAGCTATCAAAAACATTCGTGCATTTGCTCAGACTTTAAAAATGGAGAGGGTAGCATGTATGCTTGGGAATGTCCTGTTTGCTACTTTTGAATGGCAGAGTTAATGTTACCTCTACAAACTTTTTAGCCCTCATATGGCAATCATGTGCTACCTACTAAATGGCTGGTCATTAGAATTGTAGTCAAATTTTGAATCATCGCTGTGACAGAAGTTTCTGCACCTGATTGGTTCTCCTGATTGGTTCCCCAGATGCATCTAGCACAGGCATGAATCGGCTTTTATTGATAGCTTTTTTTTAAAGCTCTATGTGTTTAGTGCATGAACGTACATTTTAATAATTCATATATAAAACCTAACTTCTCTTTATTCCATTTCTAAATCTAGGGGATCTATGGATTCCTCTTCATCTGGATAGTGAATAAGATCAATGATGCAATTTGTGGTCCTTCTTCTCCAGATGCGAAAAAAATGTACAAATCCATTGGTCTCCTGGATATATTTGGCTTTGAAAATTTTAACACTAACAGGTATAGTCCAGAGAAGTTTAGGGAAGTAGCATTTCAGAACTAATTCTTAGTGCTATCAATCAAAAACATAGTTGGTGGCACTAAATAAATTCTTCATAGTAAGAAAAAAAAAACAAAGCCACAAAATGGGGAGCAGAGAAATGTATAAATAAGAGATGTCTAATAGAGTACATTTTTGTATTTTCCATAAAATGAGGTAGCACTCTAGTGTATTTACTTACCTGATTTCTAGCTTACCTTAGTTTCCAAACTGAACCTTCGAACTGAATCCAATTTTAATCTTAACATGCTGCAAGTCATAACCAGATTCTGATATTAGTTATTTTTCAATAAACAATCCCACTCAAAATGACAGATTGTATTGTATGTATCACACTGAAATATATAGTGTACCAAAAATCAGGACCTGTAGGTAATTAATTATATAAATTACATTTAATATTGAAATTGGTGTCATTTTCTTCTAAACACTTCCATACTTGTCTGAGACATGGCTTTACAACATTGCTAAGCACAGTAACATTTTTTCTGAAAAAAAAACCAAGCATATTATGATTTGCCTTTGGGTTCTGACTTTTCATACATCCTGTATGTTTCTGTTGGACACTAAATAATAATAATACCATCATCCTTCATACAATCACAATCCATCATTTGCAAAAGGCAGCTTTCACTGGAACACCTTACATCCTCTGAGGATACCTTTCATATTATTAAACAAAAACATTTTGCCATCCCAGGTCCTTGGGAAGAACTCAGTAGGTGGATAAAAAATGCCAAATCTAGTCTAAATATCTGGCTGACAGTGAAACCAACTATAATAATAAATTACCCTAATCTTAATTGTAAAAAAGACAACAAAAAATGCTCTGGATTGTGAACATTGCAAACCTGGAAACAGTAGAACAGAAGAGAAAGAACTAGAAACAACAACAAAATATAAAAACCTGTAAATAGAAGTAGAATGACTGTGGCAAAAGAAAGCAAAGACAGTAACCATAGTAATAGGCACCTTGAGTGTGATTGAGAGACATCTGGAGCACCACTTGAACACCATCAGCATTGACAAAAGCAACATTAGTCAGTTGCAAAAGGCAGCTTTTACTTCAGGGTATATCCTGCACTGATACCTTTAATATTGTTAAATATCTGCCTATGGGAAGGACTTTATAAATAAACAAAAATGCCAAATCCAGTCTAAACATCTGGTTAAATTTGCAACAACCATAATAATAACAATTCCTTCTTTATAACAAATGGCATATTAAAATACTGCAAATGTCTAGTTCAAGTTAGCTCTAGAACTGACTAATTAGTCTTACAATTAGTAATTGTAAGGGATACAGGTAATCCCATTGTTTGTTTAATGATGACGAGAATCTTGAAAAAATGATTTACAACCTGTACTCACACTACCATCGCGATATTTTCATGGTCACATGATCATAGTTTGGATGGTTGGCAACTGGCTTGCATTTACAACCAGTTACAGTGGCAAAAATTTCTGACATAAAGGGCCCATTGCAAAAGCTTGATTCCCTTAATCCTTTACATGAATCCGTTAATGTAAAAATTGTTATAAAAATCAGGCCCAACTCGACTTATGAACATAACAATTTATGTTGGAAATTCCAGTCCCAATTGTGGTCATAAGTGGAGGATATCTCTATTCTGAAGTCAAGCAAAGGTTTCCTGACCTGGGCTGCAAATTTTATTTTATTTTATTATTTATTTATTTATTTGATTTGTAAATTGCTTACAAGATAATAGGTATAAGTATAAACATGAGTAAGAATGCAGGAAATAGGTACGAATAAATGGGGACAATAGGACGGGCAGTAGGCATGATTGTGCACTTATGCACGCCCCTTGCAGACCTCTTAGGAATGAGGTGAGGTCAGTAGTGAATAGTTTAAGATTAACAGAGTTGGGGTTAGAGGATGTAACAATAGAGTCAGGTAGTGCATTCCAGGCATTGACCATTCTGTAATAACCACTAGATAGGAGCAAAGAAATACAGAACACTTTTTCTTTTTGCTGCCTTCTAGAGCAATTTTTCTCAAATATAGCAGCATGGCTGCCTGGGGAATTCTGAGACTTGAAGTCCACACATCTTAAAATCACCAAGTTGGAGAAACACTGATCTAGAGCCTTCAACTATCATCCACAGCCTTGCAGTCTAGATCCTGTTAACCAATGGTAGCCAGCCAGAATTAATAGACCAAGCATCTGGATTATATCAGATTGTGGAAGTCTGAATTATTGGCCATTAAAGCACTATAAGTATTCATTGATATCTTCTATTGTCCAAGAGTCAAGCTTACAAATGAGGCAATTGTGAAATACAGAATATATATTTATTTATTATGGTTTAATCCATGCAGTACCAGTTGTTACTATGTATTATTGATATCATTACTTTTTTGATGGACCCCTGACTTTTAATATTTGTATTTATTTATGTAACTTTTATTTCTTGAGTGGAGCCTTTGAAACACATTTTCAGTGAAAACTCTCCCTACAGTTTTGAGCAGTTTTGCATCAACTTTGCCAATGAACATCTCCAGCAATTCTTTGTACTCCACATCTTCAAACTGGAGCAGGAAGAATACTTAGCTGAGCAAATCTCCTGGAACCATATTGATTTCAAGGATAACTGTGCCGCTTTGGAAGACATTGTACTCAAACCCATGAACATCGTTTCACTGATTGATGAGGAAAGCAGATTTCCCAAAGTAAGTATTATTTTTCCTTAAGGCTTCTGTGGGAATAAAACTATTGATTGTTGGGTGTTGTAGCAAATAGCCTATATTTCATTGAAAATACTGATTATCTTGTGTTCAGTTACATGTTTTTGTTGTAGGGTATTGATAGAACAGAAATCAATTGCATTTCAAAACTGAAAAGAAAAGAAAAATTGTCACCCTGTCTTTCTTTTGCATTATAGCTAGTGGCTTGTGGTCAACAAAGGAATATTTTTATTTTTATTTGACTAATTTAGCTTTATTTCTAGATTTTGTTCTTTCTTCCTATCTCTGTGTCATAAAAGAGTGACATATTTGCACTATACAGATAGCCCTCAACTTATCACTTGGTGGTGCAGGCTGTTAAACGCCTAGCACTTAGTTCCAGCTGCCTGCAATTAGTGCAGGCTCGAATCCCACCAGGCTCAAGGTTGTCTCAGCCTTCCATCCTCTCAGGGTAGGTAAATTGAGGACCCAAGATGGTTGGGGGCAATAAGCTGACTTTGTAAAAAATGCTGCTTAGTAATAAGCAAGCATATACAATGGAATGAAGGCTATTGCTGAGTGCATTGGGTTGTGCTCCAAAATTGTAAGCCCTGAGTCTCGGAGAAGAGTGGCATATAAATATGAATTAAAAAAAAAAGCTCAAAATTTCCATTGCTAAGCAAGACTGTTATTGAGTTTTTTCCTATTTTACACCTTTTCTTGCCATAGTTGTTAAGCAAATCATTGCAGTTGTTAAAGTAGTAGCACAGTTGTTAAGTGAATCCTGCTTGCCCATCGATTTTGCCTGTCAGAAGGTTGCCAAAAGCAATCACAAGACCCCAAGTCACTGCAACCGTCATAAATATATGCTAGGTGCCAAGCATTAGAATTTTGATCACATGACCATGGGAATGCTACAACAGTTGTAAGTGTGAAAAACAGTTTTAGTCACTTTTTTCAGTGCCATTGTAATCACAAATGTTCACTAAATGAATTGTTGTAAGCCAAGCACTACCTGTAAGAAACTGGCGGAAGTTGGAAGTCACTCCTGTCCCATTATTTTTTTGCCTGGCCATGGTCATTCTGTCTTTCTGTTTAGGTAAGGGAATAACTTTGAAAACAAGACCCAGTGGATCATGGCTTGTCTAGTAATTAATAAAAGTGAGGATACTTCGTTTGAACCCACCATACCTCTTTATGGGTCAGATTTGGCTGTTGTTACTTTTATCACAAATTTGTTATTATTGTTGTTGGTCATTTTAGCATAGTAACATAGTAAAGAGTGACTCTATTTTGCTTCAACTCACATTTTTGAACATTCTCAGGGGACAGACACCACTATGCTAAACAAAATCAATTCGCACCATGGCAGAAGCAAAATCTACATTCCTCCAAAGAATGTCCATGATACAATTTTTGCTATTAACCATTTTGCTGGAGTTGTTTATTACCAGTCAAAAGGTGAGTTTCAGTACTTTTCCATTGGTTAATAGATCCTTCTTTTGATTAATACCAAAAAGGAGATTATAGATGGTCCTCAACCTATGACCACAATTGAGCCCAAAAGTTATGTAACTAAGTGAGAAATTTATTAAGTGAGTTTTGCACCATTTTACAACTATTCTTGCCACAAATTTTAAGTGAATTACTGCAGTTGTTAAATTAGTAACACGGTTGTTAAGTGAATCTGGTTTCCCCATTGACTTTGCTTGTCAGAAGGTTGCAAAAAATGATCACATGACCCCAGGACACTGCAACTATCATAAATATGAACCAGTTGTCAAGCATCCAAATGTAAATCACATGACCATGGGGATGCTACAATGGTTATGTGTGAAAAATGATCATAAGTCACTGTTGTAACTTTGAACAATCACTAAGCAAACTGTTGTAAGTTGAGGACTCTCTGTATTTGACTATAAATAGTTTTATTTATTATTACTTAAGTCATTTCCCCACTAATGATTTATAGCATCTTTGTAGAGCTACAGGCCATTTTAAACAGTTGTGAAGCCTGATGTGTATATTGTTCTGGTTAGATGTTCTAGAAAATGCAAGAAACTTGGGTGGTTCTTCATTAGAAACCTCTTTTTTTCTGCTGGAATATTTTTTTGCCTCACCAGCACATATCAGAAAGAGCATAAAGAGTATAAACAACTCTTAGAGTAGGGTTTAAAATAGGTTTTTCCTCTTGCCCTGGCACATCTGTTTTTGCACATAGGATCTAGCATACTTCCTGTTGACTAGGGCAGGTTTCAGAATCTGCTTCTGAAATAGCTTCTGTTGGCCTCTTGAGGCTGCTGTGGGCATTTCTGTTCCTTCTGATGGCTGGTTGTTGTCTTCTAGAAGTGGTATGGCTGGAGATGCAGAACAGACTGGATACCTGGATGGCAAACAGGCATCTGCCCATGTAATGGATGACTAGCAATTTCTGAAGCGCTTGTCAGGTCACATGCAGGCTCCTTAAAAACATGAGTTTATTGATTTCTTAAAAGAGTGCCAGTCTCTGCATAGCACAGGAAATTGATTTAAAGTAGAAAGGAGAGCTTAGTTATGGTAGTTGCATATTATTACTTCTGTCTTACAGGTGCTTCAGCTGAAAGGGGCTTTGTGTAGCTGTACTTTTTCCTGGTTTTATTATTTGTATTAAGCACCCAAGAGTTTCATACAACTGCAGTTTCTAAACCCTCTATTTGTACAACGTATCATACTTATATCTTCGTTAGTGTGGAGGAGAAGGCAGGGGCCATTTGGGCACTCTGCTCGGGTGTTGGCAGCATCAGATGGTGTGAGGGCTTTATGCCAGACACAACAATAAATTTTGACTCTCCAGACATTTAGCTCCATATTTAGGAACTAGAAACTTTCTATGGCAGAAGCCGACAGACTTCACGTGACTAGATAAGTTTCTGTATTGCAGCCCAAAAAAGCCATATAGAGAAGGGAAATCTTCTTTCAGCAGTACTTAGAAATCAGGATGTGTCCATATATGTCCATATATGTATGTATGTGCTCCAAGATTTAAAGACTTTTTCTCCAGTCCTTTTTATTCAATGGAAATTTGACTGCTCTATTTTTGGCCTTAATATTAGAAAGTATTTGATCAAAGTTTACATTATGGTTCAGTCTTATCTGAGAATTTGTCAGGCAACAGATGTGTCATGAGTAGAGATCACTCAAACCAAGAACATTAGGAGCACTCTCTGCTATTTCATCCTGTACTCCTCCCTCCCTGCTATCAGTAGAAGATGGGTAGCAAAACTCATCTGCTCCATCCCATAAGGGAGAGTGATTGGCACTGTTCTTGTCATTGTCATGTATTTGATGAGAGTAGAAACAAAACCAGGAGAAATAATCTTTTTAAAAAAATTATCCATCATAAGTGAGGACAAAACAATGTTCAAGGCTTGTAACTGGCAAAATATGTGTTGGCGAAATATAGGCAATATAACCAATATCAGTATACCTTTTTGCTAGCTCCAGACTGATAATTAGTGCTTCCAAACTGCTCATGAGAAAGAACTGTACAATTCTTTCATTTGCAAAGGGTTAGTTTAAATGGAGTGCTAGCTTTTTGTGCAAGGAAATGCTTAACCCAATAAAAAACATGAAAATGCAATTAACATCAAATGGAAAGAACGCATGTATTGTGTTTCTTCCCCACAGGTTTCCTTGAGAAAAATCGTGATATGCTTAGCTCAGACATAATGCAACTTGTTCATTCATCCAAAAACAAATTCCTCAAAGAGATCTTCCAGGTAGACACAAACATGCATGTTCTGCCTTTTGGCCGTGGGACCATTAAGCACCTTGGAAAGATTCCTTGAAGGTTAGATTGATGAATGGATGACACTTTCTGTTCCCACTTTGATAGATTTATGTATCAAATTTAAGTCAGCTGGTGCTCAGGGCATAAGTTGAGGTCTGTGGTTCACAAGGCAAACTTTTCAGATGACAGGATGACAGACGCCAGGTGCTGAGCCTCCTAGGCTCCAGCAATTGAAGGTAAGTGGGAAAAGGGAAAAAGAAGGATTATTCAAGGTATATTAGGGTTGGTGACACTTGGCGATATAGGGTATTTGGAATTGGGGTCTTTCCCATTTGTGCAGTTTATCTTGGCTATTATGAAATTCTTTTCTGTTATTCCATAGAAAGAAAAGAAGATGACCAGATCTATGACCAAAGTGACAGGAAAAACATGGGTTAAGTGCATAATGAGGAGGATGAATGAACAAAAGATGTATTCCAAATTCACATAAGGGGAGGGCTTAAAGAACCACCAGATTTACAAGACTCTGGTTTTAAGTTAATAAAAATAGTTTTGCTTTTTGTGTGACGGAACTTTGTGTTGATTTCTTTATTTGGTTTTCATAGTAGAGTTCACACACTATAAGATTATGTAATAATGTAGCATTTTATATCTCACAAAATTTAAGGAGAAATAATACACATCCTTCTTTCTGCACATGCAAAATGATTCCACAGCATCTTCTCATGTATTTATCTTCTTTAGATTTGGATTGTCATATAAGTCTTGCTGACAATGGAATAAATGAATACACTTTCCCCTTTTAATTTTTTCTGGTCTAAATGACTTAGTCATTTTTTCTAATACAACAACTACTGTAATTGTATCACTTACTCAAAAATATATGAGTTACTGCTTGGTAAATACAACCTCAAAGTAAGTTAAAACTTGATTTAAGTCCAGGACTCATTGTTTTTCTTGCAGTACTATCTTCTCACTTTCAGCTAACAAAGTGATGTCATCTGCATATCTCAATGTTTTAACTGCAATTTTAATCACTGCTGTATGATTTCTTTCAACTCTGCCACAATATAATTAAATCAGTATGGGGACAATATACATCCTTGTCTCACTCTATTCCCTTTTATGAATCACTCAAGTCTCCAAATTCAGTCCTTACACTAGCTTTTTTATACTAAAGATTCCTCAGCCTTCACAGTCCAGTATGATCTACACAAAGACTTTGATGTAGGGAATGAAGAAAAGGAAAATGGATATATTCTCTTGATCTCTCCAATATCAATCTAATTTTATATCAGAACTTATGTCCCTCTGCCTTTTCTGAAGCCTGCTTATTCATTTGGCATTTCTTTTTCTGAATATAGCTCTGTTCTTTATATCATCTTCAAACAAAGACTTGCCTCTGTAAGTTCAGTGGTTTGATACTTTGTGTGTTGTCTTGAATTTCCTATACTGAATACAGTATAAACTTTATAAACCAAACTTTTCTAAACTGTAGGCAATCTTGTTCCATATTTGTGGGCATTGTTAAACCAAAAATAAACCAAACTTTTCTAAACTGTAGGCAATCTTGTTCCATATTTGTGGGCATTGTTAGAAATTTAATGGTCTCATCTTCTGCAGATTTAAACAATGTAGTGCTATTTTGTTTGTGCTTTGTGCTTTCCTCTTTGACAGTTCATCTATCATTTTGCTATCTAGTGAAGTTATTTCCTGAATGTATCCTGCCTCTAAAAATATGTCTGTTGTTCTATAATCACACCCAATATGGAGTCAGTATAACCTTCCCACATTCTTTAATCTCATCTTGCCTCTTTCACATTTCTTCCATAAATACCTGTTTTAATATTCTAATCTTAGGCATAAATTACAATGACCTAATTGGAAAAAAACAAAGGACAAACCTGAAAAAAGGGCAAATCTAAAAATGGTTAATAAAGATTTTAAAATTAATTGTTCATGTTTATAACTTTTTATTACAAAGGAAAATACCACCTGGCCTTGGGGATCAGAGTGTGGTGAAAAGCCCATAAAATGGATGTACTGTTTTTGAATTATTATGGTCACCTGATGAATGTATTTCATAGTTTTAATTATTTTTATTACTTTCTACACACACACACACACACACACACACACACACACATATCACTTGATTGCATTTTGGATGCTTGGCAATGGGCCAAACTTTACAGCCAGTTGTAGCATTCCACGGTCACATGACTGCAAATTGTGACATTTTTAGTCTGTTTCCAATATTTACTTCTGGTTTCCAGCAAAAACCACCTATTTGGGAAGAATGTATTCACTTAAAGACCATGGCATTCATTTAAAAACTTTGGTATTTGCTTAATGATTGCTGCAAAAAACCTGAAAAATTTGGACCCAGTTACATGATGCCTCAATTTATGACCACAATGACTTACGATCATACTTATAATTACAGTTATAAGTCAAGGACTATCTGTCCTGTTTGCATTGTTGTTTTATTCTGTGTGCTTGGTATTGTTTATGTTTTAATTGTAAGCTGCCCAATGTCACTAATGTGAGATAGGTGGCTATATAAATTGAAATAAAACAAATAAAAAAATTGAAGAGCAAAACCAAGAAAATAAATAATAACTTAAACTAGAGGACAGCTTTCTGAAATAAAGGACTATCCTTGATAATAAAGTATGATCACTGTGATATAAATTCACATACAATTTTTTGTTCTTTTTAAAAATCCCTAATTTCTTATATTCTTTTATATGTTAACATACTTGATTAAAATATTTTTCATTGTTCTTGCTGGCTTGTGTTCAGTTATAATATTGTTCAAGGTTTTTGTTCTGTCTTTCCCTATCATGACAGTTTATTATACAGATAACAGATAATCAGAGTTGGAAAGGAGCTTGTAGGTCATCTAGTCCAACCCCCCGCCCAGGAGGGAAACCCTACACCATTTCTGACAAATGGCAGTCCAATTTCTTCTTGAAACTCTCAAGTGGTGACACTCCCACAACTTCTGAGGGCAAGCTGTTCCATTGGTTGATTATTCTCACTGTCAGGAAATTTCTCCTTATTTCCAGTTTGAATCTCTCCTTGTTAGGTTTCCAACCATTATTCCTTGTCTGGCCTACAGGCACTTTAGAAAACAGCTTGAGTCCCTTGTCTCTGTCCCTCCCTCCCTCAAATATTGGAAGACTGCTATCATGGCTCCCCTGGTCCTTCTCTTTACTAGACTAGCCATGCCCAGTTCCTGTAACTGTTCTTCATATATTTTAGTCTCCAGTCCCCTAATCATCCTTGTTGCTCTTCTCTGTACTTTTTCTAGAGTGTCAACATCTTTTTTATAGTGTGGTGACCAAAACTGGATGCAGTACTCTAGGTGTGGTCTTACTAAGGCTTTATAGAGTGGTATTAGTACCTCACTTGAATTCGATTGTATCCCTCTGTTAATGCGATTGCATTAGCTTTTTTGGCTGCTGCTGTACACTGCTGGCTCATATTTAGCTGGTTGTTCACTAAGACTCCAAAATCCCTCTCAAAGTTACTGCTATTGAGTCTGGTTTCACCCAGTCTATATGTGTACTTTTGGTTTTTCTTACCTAAGTGTAGGACTTTTCTTTTCTCTATATTGAATTTCATTTTGTTAGATACGGCCCAGTGTACTAGTCTATCAAGATCCATCTGGATCTTGAGCCTATCTTCTTGGGTGTTAGCTATTCCTGCCAGCTTAGTATCATCTGCAAATTTGGTAAGTTTCCCCTTCTATTCCCTCATCTAAGTCATTAATGAAGATATTGAAGAGTACAAACTATCTGAATTTTTTTCCAGTTTGCTTTTCATAATACAGGTTTTCTTCTCTCTTCCTTTTTACATAAAGTACTGAATCTCTTAACACTGATTTTATACTCTATGTTCCCTGGGCCATATCTTATTAGCATTTATATCCTCTTTTATTTTCAAAGTATGATCTATATGTATATGCAAAATTATTGGTAAGGTACAATAATCTGCAAAGTTGTGTACTGCAAAGGTGAAATTTATGCTGCTTCTTTCTCCTCTGAGCATTTATACAGTGGACAAACAGTGAGCTTATATGAAACCAGAACAAAGAAAAGGGCAGCTTAAATATGCATTCATTAGCAAAGCATCTAGAATATTTTACATGGAAATGTTACTTCAAGAAAGATAGAAAAAAGCTTTGCTGCAGGTATATATATCAGGTTCATTTTGAATTCCTTTTAATACTGAGAAAAATGAACAATTAAACTTGCAAAGTAAACAATGCCTTTGTATATTTGCATTCAACCATCTATGTCCTATATTTTTTCCTGTAAACAATTTACAGTATTGCTATAAATTGTTTGCTGATGGTAATTTGGCATTTATGCCATTTCTTACTTTCTGCCCTCAGGGTTCAGATTCTGGCAAACGCTTGCCTACACTAGCAGGACAATTCAAACAGTCTCTGGAGCAATTGATGAAAATCTTGAATAGCTGCCAGCCTTATTTTATCCGCTGCCTTAAACCCAATGACCAAAAGAAACCAATGGTAAACTTCCATTATGCTCCTCATATGTCATGCCATATGACTTCAGGAGGGGGGAATTAATTTTGTAATAATTATATAATTGATTAATAATGTACTTCTTAGATTTTTAATAGTTTCCAGAAGACATAGTTATATTAGTCTGTATGCCAGAATATGTCATGATAAATTCCCCAGAATTCCAGGAGCTGAAGTTAACACATCTTAAAGTTGCCAAGTTTGAAAAACGCTGACCTAACCACAAGTACAATATATTGCACTTTTAAATTTTCCTTATATAAAGGATATTACCACATGAAAATATGTATAATAAAATTGCAAAATTAAGTAAGTAAAAATTTAATATGTTCATTCTGCATTTGGAACATTCTTGGTTAGTTTAAGTCAGCTATCATAGCATTTTCAAGACATGCCATATCCAGGAGAAAAGTAATGATGAAAATGTGCTTTTTCTTGTTGTCACTGGATTGTTCAAATTGTAAATTATTTTCAGGGGAGAAGACCATTTATTCAGAAATTTTCAGGCAAGGGAACAATTAACTTCATTTTACATTACTTTAATGATGATACCTGTACAGATGATACATCATGTACAGATATGCTAACTAGTCCTCATGAGTGGCAGCATCTAGATGAACAAGGCTGATCTCAAAAAGCTAAGCAGGATAAGACTTGGTTAGTACTCAGAGGGGAGACTACCAATAGCAGGGCAATAGTTCTGACCAGGATATGGAAAAATAACAGAAACAAATTATTGCCATTTTGTTGCCAAGAAAATGAGATGGCTGACTTGATTGAATCAGAAGTCACATTTGATGCAAAGACTGTTTTATTTCAGAACTATACTTCTTTCTCTGTACAACCAGGTGGGTTAGACCTACCTGAAAATATGATTTAAAAACAAAACAATATTTTCATTAAATCAAGTCTGGATTTGGTTAGTTAGAGAATGTTTATGCTTCCATGGTAAATTTGGCATTTCTTTAATTTTCAGCAATTTGATAGAGAACTCTGTATCCGACAGCTGTATTACTCTGGCATGATGGAAACCATCCGGATAAGGAAAGCTGGCTATCCAATTCGCTATAGCTTTGCAGATTTCTTTCAGAGATACAGAGTCCTACGGCCAGTGCCAGTTAGGGAACAGGTATCCTTTCAAGATTGGTTATTGTTTTATAATAATAAGTGATAATAAAGCAGATCGATCTGTTCTAAAATCTGTTCCTATAGCATTTATTAAGTGCAATATCAGCATCCATATTAAATTCTATAAGGAACTATAAATAAATTTGAACAGCTCACATTCTGCTAGAGAGATGTTCCCTGGGGATGGGCTCCAGCACGAGTCCAAAAGCTTAGAATGCAAAACCTCTGGTCCCGGTGATCTACCCAGATTGGATTTACAAATATTCTTAGGTTTCCTTTAGTACCTAGCAATCTATTTCTTTTATTTTTGTTGAACAGTAATTATCAAACATTTTGAAGTATGTGAATAACATAAATCTGTGGAAAAAATAGTAATTGCTAACACTTTAAAATCTTAGATACTGAACAATTAAGATGTTTCTTTAATCAGCTTATTAGAAAAGATTGCACATAATCTTAGAATAATGAAACATCAGAGGCAGGAACCAGAGTACTTTCGATTTGGGCTGGTGTTACATGTAGTAATTTATTATATGGTTTAATGCTTGGTGATATCTCATTTCTCCTGTTATGAGATATTATTTACAAATAGACAGGAAAAATGTATAAAAAGGTACTTCCTAAGCACAGCCACAGATTGAAATGTCAGTTGTTAAAAATTCATATAAATGTGATGACTCAGTAAATAAAATTATTTCTTATGTAGCCTTTGTATTTTTACTCTAAATTAAATGAGATTTGTTACCTTCCATTCCAGCTGAAAAATGATGTTCGCCAGAGTTGCATTTGTATCTGTAAGAAAGTAATGGAAGATGAAGATTGGAAAATTGGCAAAACCAAAGTTTTTCTGAAAGTAAGTTCCACAGTTCCACATGCAGATACTTTTCATGACTAACTGTGCAAACCTATTTTTGTTTCCAAGAAACAAATCCAATTGGATTCAGTGGAGTTTATGGTACGCCCAATTGCATGTAGGCTGATGGTATAATGCATTTTTACTTGAAGTATTCAGATAATTTAATTCTTGGTTAAAAATAGGACCCAGAGCCCCATTCTGTTTTGTGGGATAAATCCAAGGCCATGCTGAAAAACGAGAATATCCAAGTGGAAACTAGAGATAGGTAGAATCAGAATAAAAAATGCAGGGCATAAATTGACTTTGAAGATATAAAATAATTATTCTATCTCTGATCAAAAAATGCTCCCTAGATGCCAGTGGTGGTATTCTACCAGTTCAGCTGAACAGGTAGTTCCAAGGATCATCTGGGAGCAAACTGGTTCGCTCCAACGATCAGCTGCTGGGCCCGCCTGCTCGCCCCAGCTCTATACTGACCTTTATTTCCTGCTTTTGAAGCTCAGCTGCTTCGTGTAGCACAGCAGATTGCCGCATGTCAGCTGTTGAACACACAGGGACAATGCAGGATTGCAGGAGAAGGTCAGTAGGAAACCTCTGCACGCACACAGAACGCACACCCAGCAAGCCAGCCTCCTGAACCAGTGGTAAAACAATTTGAATCCCAACACTGCTAGATGCCCAAAAAAGGATCTGCAAATCATAATATATAGACAACTCATATACTTTTACCCCACCTCTACATTTTTTTCTTATAGGTAAGATTTATTTATTTATTTATTTTAATTACATTTATATGCCGCCCTTCTCCGAAGACTCAGGGCGGCTTACAATTTTTGGGATACAACCCAATGCGCTCAGCAATAGATAAATTGCTCATGATCAATAATACGTAATTTTGAAAAAACAAAAAAATCAGGATGGTGAAATACTCCCATGTACATATGTACTCATTACTTTATTCCCTTCTGGATAAGCAATGGTATGTGCAGCACAGAAGAGGAGTAAGACATAGTCTTCCCTTTTTGAGGATCTCCTCAAAAGTTTTCCATACACGACTTTCTTTCTTTTCTCTCCATTTATTCTGTTTTAAAATATTTGTTTTGCAGCTTGATCCTGATTCATGCTTTTTATAATCAAACCCAGTGGTACGATGGAATTGAATTATACTGGATGGCAAAAGCTGACAAAGGCTGAGCCACTATGCATGGCATGCAAATTTGCTGGTCTATGTCTAGTAATGTGGCAGCAGCAGCAGAGCCAGCAGAACTGTTTTTTTTTTAATATTTATCAGTGCACCATTGATCAATTGCCAGTGGGTTTAGTAATAAATCAAATTGTTAAGAAGAACAGCTACATCCACCTACTGTTGTGTATATAGAATCATTTAACCTGTTTTGCTTCAGCTTCAGCTCAAATAGGTGAGCTTTTATTTTTCTCAAATCTTTAATAGGATTATCATGATACGGTCCTGGAGGTGCAGCGTGACAAGGCATTCAGAGAAAAAGCCATTCTAATTCAGAAAGTATTGAGGGGATTCAAAGACAGGTAAACATATTTAATGGTAGTAACAAATGTGAATTACTAACAGTCACAGTTGTGCATTGTTTAGATCAGGGTTTTCAAACTGTGTTCCATGGAGTCCTTGGGTTCCTCAAGAACATGATGTGGTTCTGTGACAGATTAAAAGAGAAACAAAAAAGTTCACTTTAGTGAAGTCAGATTTCCATGACTGGAGCTTTGACTTTTGATCAGCAGTTTCCAATATTTTTCAAAACCAACAAGTTGTGCAGCCTGAAAAACCTTGGAAACTCCTGTCTAGAATGCAAGAAGGTCCTTAAAATGCAAAAATGGGCCAGAGATGAAAAGTTGGAAAAGAAATAGGAAATGTTGATGAATGGAACACCATCCATGGGGTAACAGGATCATGCATTTAAACAGGTCATTTACTACTGTTTGTTGCAAGCCTTCTTGTCTACAGTAATGGAGCTACAGCAGATATCTAATCTCCTTTAAAACATGCTAAATCACTAACCCATTTAGGCACTTGAACTTTTCTCTCTCTAAATTTATGGTACATTGAGCATTAAAGTGTTAGCATTAAAGGAAAAACTACTTGGAGTAGGTCATGTCTATTTAAGACAATTCCAGTACCTCATAGAAGAGAGAGTTCACATGAAATCACTTGGCCTTGATATAATTAGGGTGCTTTCCTGATTTGTTTTTTTAGGGATAACTCATTTTTTTCTCCTTCACCTGTTTCATTGGGTGTGCTCTGAACACTCCTTTAATATTCTTCTTCTTTGTTGAATAACTTAGTTGTGTTTGTTGTTATTCTTTCTCTGTAAAGGAAACAGTTTCTGAAGCAGAGACAAAGTGCTGTAGTTATACAGGCAGCCTGGAGAGGATACTTTGCTCGGAAAAAGTTTAGAATGGTAAGAATTTGCCTTTAACCCTGAGGTCCAGCAACAGAAGATGTTTTGCACCACAATTAATGTCAGGCTGTTCTTTCTCCCATATAGCTCATATTGGGATTTGAACGTCTGCAAGCCCTTTTCCGGAGTAAACAGCTTATGAAGAAGTATGAAGAAGCCCGTGGCAACATGATTAAGTTTCAAGCGTTGTGCCGAGGTTACCTGATGCGCCAGAAAATTGCTGAGCAGCTGAAAGCTGTGTGTGTGATACAGGCTTATGCCAGGGGAATGTTTGTTCGTAAGACTTTGCACAAAATGAAGAAGGTAGGTAGTATGATTGGAAGCATGAAATAGGAATCACAGCATAAGTCTTGTCCATAGAAATTTTGAGAGAGTAATTTTGATGATAGAATAAAATAGTTATGCTTCCAAAGTGAGTTAACTAGTTATAGCTTGTTTACTATAATTAAGGTGGAGAACCTGGGAAATCATAGCTAGGACATGAGAACATTAGTATTATAGCCAGCCTGTTTCTGTATTAAATGCTTAAAAATAACAGTCAAAATTACCTAAGATTATTGCCAATGCAACAATCCACTATTACACATCCCTGACAGATGGCAATTTGGCATTTACTTAATTTTTTTCAGAGAAAGAGAGTTCACCCTTTTCCAAGATAGTTGGTTTTGCTAGTGATTAGCTAACCATCAGTACCTGTCTTAATGTCCAACCAAAATCTACTCCCCTCCAGTTAAAATTGATACCTTCTTGTCTTATCTTCTAAAACATCGAAAAAAAATTGCCCTATCTCTTATATATGACAATCCTTCAATACCTAAGTTGTTGAATAATCTCAGTTTTTGATTTGGTAGAAAATAAAAATGTGAAAAGTTTTCTTCTACAATTCCTTGAAAAGAGTGAACTCAATATTTTGCTTTAAACTGAGTTTTAAGGTGTAATAGGATGTACTTGAAGGCATACATACTTAGGATGTGGTGTGTGTATGTACTGCCTGAAGAGGAAAAAAGTTGCAATACATCATGTGATGATGTGTCATCGCGAGTTTGACACACCTGCTCTAAGGCCTCTTCCTCTGCAAATCTTACCCATGATTCTAAGGAGAGCTCATTCAGTAAATGCTACCATCAGGTACTCTTCCACAAAGAAATACTTTCTGGACCAGAGTTACTTGGGAGTAGTCAGCAGAAGGAAAATACATATGATGCTATTAAAACACTTTCAGAATGGAGTCACACAGTCAGTAAGAAATCAAGTCTATATCATGTGTTTAATTTAGTTAAGGAACTAAAAAGTTGAAAGATCAAAAGGAAAGGAGAACAATAATAAAATAAAACTGACTTCTGAAAAGATTATCATAGTAGCAATTCCTTTAACCAGGAAGACAGAGACAGAAAAACAACAAGGTATAATAAAGTCATCAAACCCAAATAATCTTCTGTACAATCAAATCCAAATATCAACCCATATCCAGCTTCACTATTTCTTAAATTGCAAGTCTTTTCTTAGATTTCCCACCTGGTTTCTGGATCTGGGCACTGCTTATCTTTTTGAGCCAGCCCTTGGCGTGTACTCCCATTCCCCTATGAAAGGCAAGAAAAGGACAATATCTTAGTTCATTAGTGTTTGATTTTTGCAAATTTCAGAGTTCTCTGCCCATGTACCTGTATCAATGTATCAGGTTTTCCTTTCTGAATCTCTTGAGTGGGATTTCTTTTGCTTAACTAGATGGGGCATTTCACTGGGCCAAAATAAAATAAATAGCTTTCTGTTAACATTTCAACAACTCTCAGTTCCTTGAAGCAATTTTTAATAAATTGCTGGGAATAAAATTATTTTTGAAGTTTCCAATGTCAAATCATTGAATAGTAACTAATTTTGTTACTTTGTTCTGATGATGCAGGAGTAGCTATAAAGTGCAATTTGTACATATAGAATATAGAATTCTTTATTGGCCAAGTGTGATTGGACACACATGGTGCAAATGCTCTCAGTGTACATAAAAGAAAAGATACATTCATCAAGAGTCATAAGGTACAACACCTAATAATAGTCATAGGGTACAATAAGCAATCAAATCATACTAGGAAACAGTCAATATAAATCGTAAGGATACAAGCAACAGTTACAGTCACAAGTGGATGGGTGATAAGGAGTGATGAGAAGATTAATAGTAATAGTAGTGCAAACTTTGTAAATAGTTGGACAGTGTTGAGAGAATTATTTTATTTATAAAGTCTTAACTCAATCCCCAGTTTAATGGATACCTATCATTTATTTATAGGAACACTTGGCAATTCCAGAATCAGAAGATTATATGAAGAAATTAAAAGTAAAGGACTCTAAAGAAAACAAACATGAATCAATGTATGATGCCATCAGTGATCAGGAAATGGTGGACAGAGTATTTGGTTTCTTGCCTTCTTTCATTGGGGGGCAAGAAGGCCAAGCTCCTTTGGGCTTTGAGGTAAGAAGTGGAGAAATAATGAAACTGAATATCTATTGTAATAGTATGTGGGAATGACGTTCTGAGGCAGGAGAAAGATAACAATCTGGTAAACAAAATCTGAGTCCAAGGGAGAAAGTGGCAAAAGCATTTAGAGGGCCCCTCCCTAGTTTTTGGTGAGTAAAAATGAGGTACCAGAGGGGTACTTTCAGGCTTGCAAACTTCTGTTAATGTAATCTTGTAATTAAAATAGACCTAGTATTCCTGATTGTGCTTCTTGAACAATGAAGTAATTTTGAGGAATTAAGCACATTTGAAAATTTCAAAATATATCATTAAAATGGCTGCATTGCTGATTATTACCAAAATAAAAATAATGATTTACCAGAAAGCAAAGTGATAAAAGATTTCATGTGACCTCCTTTATCCATCACCTCAACTTACAGTTGCCCTGTTTCTGGACAGTGAATACCTTACAAAAGCAGAGCAATGGATTTCATCCATTCATCATTTTTATTTTTATTTTCTGGGAGTCATTATGAAGTTAATTAGAAAATCCCCATTTCTTAAAAGCCAAATCTCTGAGATTGCTGTAGCAATTTGAGCAAGATGGCTGTCCCCTCAATTCCCAGAGCTATAAACCTGCTGGAGACTGCTGCCTGTCAATCTCTTTATTGGGAGCAGGTGTCTGGAGCTCTTGTCCAGAGAGGCCTACTTGCTGGTTCTTCATTCCACTGTGGTCATAGGCATCAATTTTTGTGAAATCATCTTCTGTCTACCATTTCTTCCCTGGAATGCAATCCCTGAATGCTGGAGAGGTCCTTATGTAATGGTTTTCTGCCTACAACTTCAACATCTTCTTATGTCAAGGTGGAGAACAGAAGTTAACAACACTCAGCAAATAAAAGCAAACTGTTTTTCTACTTCTGTGCCTTGTAGGACCTGGAGAAAAAAACACAGAGGCACAAGCTGCAAGAGGTAGACCTGGATATGATCCCCATAACAGTAGAGCTGGATGAGGAGGCAGATGACTTGGCACAATACACCTTCCCCAAATTTGCAGCAACTTACTTCCAAAGATCTGCCACTTATACACACATTAGACGTCCACTGCGCCACCCTTTGCTTTATCATGATGAAAAGGATGATATTTTGGTAATTATTTACCTTAGTTTAATGTGTTTTTAAAATCAAAACTTCCAGTTCCTTGAAGTAATACTTAATAAATTGCCTTCAGAATAAATTTGGAACAGCTTATTTTCTTTTCCTGATAACAGGCAGAAAAATTAAAACAACTGTTTGTTACATAGCCTTCAGGGATTGAAGAGTAAGTTGTTCTGAATCAGACCATGTTTTTCCTGATAATTTGGAATGTGATGCTGCAGACTGTATTGAATATTACAGAATGGATGTTAATGCAGTGATGTGGATAAGAAATGTTTGGTAATGTTGATTTTTATTGTGTTTATTTATTTATTTAATTTATTTTTTGGGATTTATATGCCGCCCTCTCTCCCAAAGGACTCAGCACAGCTCACAATCATAAAAAACAATACAAAATTCAGAATTTTAAAAAACTATTAAATCAAATCCCAAAATTCTAATTAAAAGTGGCAAACAGCCAATATATAATAAAACAATAAACCCCTCCCCTTCAGTCCAGGTCGGCCTGTTGGAAAAGCCATGTCTTCAGGCTGTGACGGAAGGATCGCAGGTCAGGGGCCATCCACAGCTCCACGGGCAACTGATTCCACAAGGTGGGTGCACCCACAGAGAAGGCTCTCCCCCTGGGGGTCAACAGGTGACACTGTCTGGCCAACAGCACCCCAAGGAGGACCTGTCTGTGGGAGCACACGGGACTCTGGAAGGATGTTAATGGCAGTAGATGTTCCCGTAAATACCCCGGCCCTAAGCCATATAGGGCTTTATAGGTGATTACCAGCACCTTGAATCTCACCCGGAGGGCAACCGGCAACCAATGCACTTCACGCAGGAGAGGTGTAATATGGGAGTATCGGGATACTCCCATCACAGCTCGCGTGGCTGTATTCTGCACCAGTTGAAGCCTCCGAGTGGTCTTCAAGGGCAGCCCCATGTAGAGAGCATTGCAGTAGTCCACATGGGAGGTAATGAGTGCATGAGTAACCGTACGTGAGGCATCTCGGTCCAGGTAGGGGCGCAACTGGTGCACCAGGCGAACCTGAGCAAATGCCCCTCTGGCCACGGCTCCCACCTGATCCTCCAAACTAAGCTGTGCATCCAGGAGGACACCCAAGTTGCATACCCTTTCTGCGCGGGGTAACACCTCTCCCCCCACAACTAAAGATGGAACATCCTGGGCAATCCGAGATGCCAGTACGTACAGCCACTCGGTCTTGGCTGGGTTGAGTCGAAGCCTGTTCCTCCCCATCCAGATCCGTATCACTTCCAGGCATCGGGACATCACGTCGAGGGCATCACTGGATTGGTTTGGGGTGGAGATAAAAAGCTGGGTATCATCAGCATACTGGTGATACCTCACCCCAAAACCATGGATGATCTCACCCAGTGGTTTCATATAGATGTTGAACAGGAGGGGAGAGAGGACCAACCCCTGAGGCACCCCACAGGAGAGGTGCCTTGGGGTCGACCTCTGTCCTCCTGCCAACACCGAATGCGAGTGATCCAAGAGGTAGGAGGAGAACCACCGCAAAACAGTGCCTCCCACTCCCAACCCCCCGAGGCACCACAGTAGGATACCATGGTCAATGGTATCAAAAGCTGCTGAGAGATCTAATAGGACCAGGATAGGGGAATAACCTCTATCCCGAGCCCGCCAGAGATCATCCACCAGTGCAACCAATGCCGTCTCCGTGCTGTACCTGGGCCTGAAACCGAATTGATACGGATCTAGGTAATCCGCTTCCTCCAGGAACAACAGGAGCTGTCGGGCCACCACACTCTCAACAACCTTCGCAAAAAAACAAAGGTTGGAGACAGGACAAAAGTTATTTAAAATAGCTGGGTCCAGAGCAGGCTTCTTGAGGAGAGGCCTCACCACCGCCTCCTTCAAGGTGGTGGGGAAGGATCCGTCACTCAAAGAAGCATTAACCACTGCCTGGAGCCAGCCTCGTGTCACCTCCCGGGTGGCATAAACCAGCCAGGAGGGACACGGGTCCAGTAAACACGTGGTGGTACTCAGCTTCCCCATGATCCTGTCCACTTCATCCGGAGTCACAGGATTGAACTCATCCCAGATGATCTCCACAAGATCCATTGTTTTCCCCCCATCCGACTCTAACCAGTCGGAGTCCAGACCAGCCCGGATCTGAGCGATCTTGTCCGTCAGATGCTGACCAAACTCCTCAGCCCGCCCCTGCAAAGGGTCATCCCTCATCCCCTGATTAAGGAGAGAGCAAGTGACCCTAAACAGGGCGGCCAGGTGATTATCTGCGGACACGATGCGAGTGAAGTAAGCATACTTCGCCGCTTCCATCACAGCAAGATAAGACCTAGTAAAGGTTCTTAACAGCGATTGGTCAGATTTGGAACCACTAGGCCTCCAACTGCTCTCTAGACCCCTCCTCCAGTGCTTCATCTCCTGGAGCTCTGTGGAAAACCATGGAGCCAACCGGGATCTGCACTGGGTGAGAGTTCACAAAGGGACATCGCGGTCAAGAGCCTCTGAGGCAGTCCTATGCCAGGCGTCCACCAGGGCCTCGGCCGGGCTGTGTATAAGGGAGGCAGGAATCAACCCAAATGCCGTCTGGAACCCTTCTGGGTCCATCAGGTGCCTAGGGCGGAACCATCTAATCGGTTCCGCCTCCCAGCGATGTGGGGTGGCATACTGGAAGGCCAGCCGAAGGAGGTAATGAGCGGTCCATGATAGGGTAAAATAGTTGGTGCTCCCCCACTCAGAGCATTATACCACTGCCCAGAGATGAAAACAAGCTCAAGTGTATGCCCCCCACCATGAGTTGGACCCTGAATTATTTGGGTCAGGTCCATGGCCATCATGGAAGCCATGAACTCCCGATCCATCCTCGATGCTCCATCTAGAGAAGGCAGGTTGAAATCCCCCAGAACAATAAGCCTGGGGAACTCATTCGCCACCCCCAATAGGACGTCAAGCAGCTGGGCAGGGATGTGTCACACAGCTGAGAGAAAGGTACGTGAGCAACAGGCCCAACTGACCACCAGGGCCAATCTCAGGAGAAGGGACTCACACCAGCCAATCTGAGGAACAGTGGCCTCTGCGGGCAAAGGGTCTCCCTAATCACAACTGCCACCCCCCGCCCCTAACCTGGGCTCGAGGTTGGTGAAACACATGGAAACCTGGCAGGCACAACTCAGACAGAGGGACTCCCCTCTGGACCCAACCAGGTTTCCGTAATGCAAGCCAGGTCCGCGTGTTCCTCCTCGATCAGCTCACAGATGAGGGGAGCTTTGCTAACCACAGACCTGGCATTTAAATAAACCAACCTGAGCTCAGGAGCCTGATCTCCTGAACCCCCAGGGAAATGGGTGGGAGGGTCGGAACGCGCCACCGCTCGAAGATAGTGAGGGTGCGCTCCAGAACTACGATACGACCCTCTGCTCCTCCATCTCCTGCCGTTCCCAGTCACCATGGAGATTTCAGTCCCCACCCCAGCCACTAGAGTCATGGAGCACCCCAGCCCCATCCTCCCCCCGTCGTGACCCACGCCAGACCTGGACTGAAATTGGACCGGTGGAACCCCCCCAGGTTCCAACTGGGCCCCACATCCCCCCTCCACCCCTAACCCCCTTAAAAATTTAGATAAAAAATTTAGCAAACCATTAAAACCCCTCTCTTTACACGATTTAAAAACCCCTATGTGCACTATGCCACCTCTGTTTGCATATTGAATATCCTAAGTATATTTTAAGGCACCAGATTAGAAACCAGGAGACTGAATTTTAGAACCACTTTAGGCACCAAGCCAGCTGGGTGACTTTGGGTCAATTGTTGTCTCCCAGTAAGCCCTAAGAAGAAAGAAAAGGAAAACCATTTCTTATAATCCTGCCAAGAAAACTGCAATGATTGCAGTTGCTAGGTGTTAACACTGCCTCAAAGGCAAAAAAAAAGTAAATTTAGAAGATGTTATTGTTATGTATGCAGGTTTGAATGTCATTGGTTTAGTTTGAACTGTTCTTGTAAAATGTCAGAAATGATTGGTTTAAAAAGTGCGGGAAAATCCTGCACTCTGATTGGCTGGCAACTGCGGCTGCTGGCTATAAGTAGCAGCCGCAGCCCAGCCAAATCGGGTCTGTTATGAGCTGTAGTCACTAATAAACTCTTCACTGAAGCACTCTGCATCTGACTCTTCATGCAAACTTAACAGTTATCATAGCAATTAATGGTCATGGCCTTATCTCCTATAAATTGGTCTTTTTCAGTCATCTAATAACTGCAAATATTAAAAGTTCAATCTTACTTCAATTTTAATTAATCTTTTATTTACAAAACAGGAAACATTTGTCATCCCAAGCTCAGTGAAAAAGTTACCAACAATATAAAGATCAGAAACAAAGGAACCAACCTATCCTACCATGACAAGGAGTTCCAGACAATTGACGCAATGGTCAAATTGTCTCCTTTAATCCTCATTTTCTCATTTTGTCTAATTGCTGAAAGACACAAATCGCTGCAGTTGAGGAATGCAGTTTGTCCTCAGTTTTTTCAAGATTTATAGGCAAATTGGCTCAGGACACATAAGCATCCTTTGTAGCTGTTTCAAAATGAATCAGAGGTGGTATTCAGCAGATTCTGGCCAGTTCTGGAGAACCAGTAGTGGAAATTTTGAGTAGTTCAGAGAAATATCAGCAAATACCACCTCTGACTGGAGATTTTACAGTATCCTTCCCCTGCCTCGCCCACCAAGCCACTCCCATAGAACCAGTAATAAAAAATTTGAATCCCACCACTGAAATGAATATTCTATTGTTTGGCAGATGAATTCTTCAGTAGATGTTGTTTTCAAGCACTTTTTAAGGACAAATCTATATGGAAAACTAAAGACTTAGACCCTGGTAGAAAAGTCTGCTGTGGTGTTAATCTTCTGTATACCTTATTACTCTGTCAACCATCCTAAAATACTAACATCAATCTATTTGGGCCCTGAAGGCTTTAAAGTATTCATTTGTTACTAAACTATCTAGTTAGAACTATTTGTTTGTCAGTTAGTTTAAAATCTTTTCATTTAGCCAAGTTTGAAAACATTAACTGTATTTAACATGATCATGTAGAAATACTGAGGCATCATTTCACCATCTCTCTTGCAATTTGAAGGGCTAGCCATTAAAAATGGCACATTATGATACATGATTTATTTATTTATTTGATTTGTCAACCACTTACGAGATAATAAGTAGTATAAACATAAGAATACAGGAAATAGGTACAAATAAATGGGGAAATAGGACAGGGGTGGTAGGCACGTTTGTGCACTTATACACCCCTCTTACAGACCTCTTAGGAATGTGGTGAGGTCAATAGTGGATAGTTTAAGGTTAAAGGAGTGGGGGTTAGAGGATGTAACAACAGAGTCAGGTAGCGCATTCTAGGCATTGACCACTCTGTTGCTGAAGTCTTACTTTCTGCAATCAAGTTTGGAGCGGTTAACATTGAGTTTGTATGTGTTGTGTGCTCTTGTATTGTTGGCAGTTGAAGCTGAAGTAGTCATTGATTGCTTGGACATTGTAGCAGATAATTTTGTGTACTATGCTTAAGTCCAACCGTAGGTGGCGTAGTTCAAGGTTGTCCAAGCCCAAAATTTCAAGCCTGGTGATATAGGGTATCAGGGGAGTGTAATACTCTTCTCGTGAAATACTTCTGGACTCGCTCAATTGTATTAATGCCTGATATACAGTGTGGATTCCAGACAAATGAGCTGTATTCGAGTATTGGTTTAGCAAATGTTTTGCATGCTGGAATTAGCAATTCTATATTTCCGGAGGAGAAGCTTCATAAGATTAGATTTACAACTCTTAATGCCTTTTTGGCAATGCTGTTACAGTGAGCTCTGGTGCTTAGGTCATTAGATATGAGTACTCCAAGGTCCTTGACAGAGTGAGGGTCATCAACAAGGTCATATCTGCCTAGCTTGTATTTGGTGTACTGATTTTGTTTACCAATGTGTAGGACAGAGCATTTGTTGGTCAAGATTTCAAGTTGCCAATTGTTTGACCATTCAGACACATAATCAAGGTCACTTTGAAGGAAAGTAGCATTGTTGGTGGTGTTGAATAGTTTTACATCATCTGCAAAGAGGATGCAGTTGCTTATAAGGTGATCACAAAAGTCATTTATATAGAGTTATAAAGAACGTGGGTCGTAGAACGGTGCCTTGGGGACACTACGGGACCATCTTCTACCGGCAGCGATTTCCCAGCGCCTGGTACGCTCCCACAGACAGGGCCTCCTTAGGGTGCCATTGGCCAGATAGTGTCAGCTGGCGGCCCCCAGGGGGAGAGCCTTCTCTGTGGGAGCACCCACCCTGTGGAACCAGCTGCCCTTGGAGTTGCGGTTGGCCCCTGACTTTCGATCCTTCCATCGTGACCTGAAGACATGGCTCTACCAGCAGGCTGACCTGGACTGCGGGGGCGGGGTTATTGGCTTTTATTGGCTTTTATTGTTTATTGTGGGTTTTAAATTTTGTTGGGATTTAATACTTTTTAATAATTTAAATTTTTGTATTCTATGTTTTTTATAGTTGTGAGCCACCCTGAGTCCTTCGGGAGAGAGGGCGGCATATAAATCCATTAAATGAATGAATGAATGAATGAATGAATGAATGAATGAATGAATAAATAAATATGCAGCAAGATGATAAGTGTAATTTAGATTAGCCTTCTCCAATTTGCATATTCCATGTCTTATAGTATTTTTAGACAAAATTTGTGCTCATTTTTCATAGTAAAATTTATACAATGAATTATTAATATTTGTTTCCACATTTTATTTTGGGAAATATGCCTTAAGTACAATAATTGTATTTAATTCAAACCATATACAGTTTTCTCTTTCCTAAATGTTGGCCTCAAAGTAAGGAAATAGTGAAATTGTAACAAAATTGATTTGATTGGACACAGTGGCAAAATGATCTATTGAATGAGTAGCCAGTGTTTCTCTTACCACATAATGTTTATTATTATAACTGTATGGTAAACATAGAAGTGCACTAATTCTCATAATATTCAATAGGAATTAAGTACATTCATATGCTGATGTACAAAAACCAAGAAAGTTAATTTCTGTCCATTCAGCTAATAAGTATTTGTTAATCAAATGCAACATAATTGCAAGGGCAGTATGTCTACTATCTGTTCTCACTAGGCATCTCTAGTTGTATGGACCATCATTTTGCAGTTCATGGGTGATTTGCCAGAAAGAGTGCAGAATATCAACAACAAGAGAGGTTCCAAGGAGACCCAAATTTATGAAAGCTTTGGCAAGAAAAGCCATCCGCAGCCTGTAAGCAGTTCTCATGCAGATATAGTAAGGAAATATATTTTTCATTGCTATAAGCTTATTTAAATAGAAAAATCAGAATCCTAATTATTTATTGCTCTATATTGATTTATCACTAATTATTATTTGCCCACCAGTGTTACTTGCAATGACAGTTTCTGGGGAAGGATTCTCAGACGAATAATTTATTGTGATGCTGGGAGCCCCTCACTCTCATTCTCACTTCCTCTTCCTGAAGTGCTGATTCGGATTAGGACTGTCTGATCCAGTTCAATAGAAACATGTAAAGTGCAGAGAAACTGTTGGAAATTCAGATTATGCTTCATAATTCTATTTTGCTTTGCAGCATGCTAGCTTCCTATAATTTTAATTAAAAAGATTGAACATAGGACAAGAAGCCTAAATAGCAGCAGGAGAGGTATCAGATGTCACTGACCATGTTGGCATCTGTGATCTGGGCAAGTGCTACAACATATAGTTCAGTGGTTCATAACATCGGCATCTGTGTACAGTTTGAAACCTGCAGCCAACAGAAGGGCTTGATAATGCTCATCTTTTTGAGGGTTATCAAACATTTGAAGTGTCATCTTGTGTACCATTTACAAACCACAGACTCTGGGCTTCAGTGATTTCAGAAATATTTGTTCTGTCTTTGGGAATTAAATGTTAATTTTTTTCAGTTACAGTTTGCTGATTTGAACTAGTACAATTTACTGGGGACAGGGTAGCTGTCCGTAATTGTTCTATTGTTAATTGTGAGAAGTTTTGATTTAGCCAGAAAATTGGGTCAAAATTTATTAGCAGTCTGTTTAGTGAAAAGAAAGCACTACATTCCATTTGCATGACGGAAGGTATAATTCGTAAGACTGCCAGGAAGTTAGTCTAAAGTGTCTACAAAACACTAGAAAGACTCAGCATGATCCTCATCTTGTTCTCCATAAGAGAAAAACATCTTACTAAAATGGAAGCAGACTCAGTTCAATTATTTCTATATGTTCCATAACAGACTAAGAAACCTAGTTCCATTCCATCAGTAAAATAAGATGAGAATGTTTTGCTGCCACAAGAATTCTTAAATTCAATCTTCTCACTCTGTAATGTTTTTGACTTTAAAATTTCTTTAACTACACTGGTTAATTTTCTAAAGCTTACTGTACATTGCTAGTAGAGCAGTAATGACTTAGAATGTATAGCATTAATGTCTCAGAATGTGACATTTTTGTAACATAAATGTCTATGACAAATTTATTGAGTCTAATAAAAAATGTAACATTTTGTTAAATTCCCCACTCAAGGTAGCCATTAATTAATAGCTATTACTTAACCAATTACTTGTTGCAACTTTTCCGCCATTCCATTTCTGAAGACAAGTGACTTAAAATACTAATTTAAAAAAATCACAATATAAAAATAATACCATAATCAGTAATACCTTGATAGGTAATTACTGTGATACTACAAAAAGGAGAAAAAAGTTGCTTTCCAAAATTATTTATTACAAATAACAATAAAAAATAATGTTTGAGACTTTTAAAAAATGATTTCTTCATATAACCCAATGCTTATGAGTGCTGGCTCCCCTTCTTTTTCACAGTTTCTATCGGTTTTGGGGACTCAAACTAACTCTTTTTTTCTTCTTCATAAATTGGATAACTTAGGTAGACATCAAAAAAGCTAACAAGTTCTCCAAGGTAATTTCTTCTGTGAAACTGAAGCGCAACTCCAAGATGGCTGATAAGGTTTGTTGCATATTTTCTTCTCACCATTCAAAAGGCATTACAGTCTCCTATTGAAAATATACTTTGTGTGGTTTATTGCAAGGCAAAAACTTTCTGATAAAGTAGCAGACTTAGGCAGATGTTTCCCCCTCTTCTTTTATCTCAAATATAAAATGAATAATGTCAACAATCTAGATTTCAGGTGAACAGACAGATATCTCATGTCCAAAGCAACACAGGATGAATGGAACATATATCTTGCCTACCATAGGAACCTCCTACTTTGTTTTGAGATTAGTCTGGCCCAAACATTTAAAGTGCACCAGGTTGGAGGAACTATGCTGATGTTCCGTTCTAGCATGGATTGGGTGCCTTTTAAAACAATTCTAATCAAAAGAGGGTGAATGGTTTTATGCTTATTTTAGATAAAAAGCCAGTTGATGAACGGGGAAGATATATTTCAGGAGGAATCCTCTGAGTCTGAGAGGCCTATGTCTAACCTTGAAAAAGTGCAGTTTATCATTGGAAATGCTATCCTGCGTCCTGCCATCAGGTATTACATTTATTGAATAATACCTTTATTTCTAATAGCAAATGCACAGATCCAGATCCAGATGTGCATCTAAAATGGCTTGAGTAAAACTCAGGTTTCCTTCAGGTATTGAAATCGTGTATGTGTACGTTTTGTGCAATAAGGCTGTATAAAAAGCTATTCTTCAGAGGTGTTCTGGTATCACTAATTATGTGATTGGTAGCTGTAACACTTGTTCCTTGCATATCTGACATCTTTTTCTGATAGCCTATGTTGTTGTTTTTTCTTTTTTTTGCAAGAAGCTTGACACAAAGTTTTTTCTATTGCTTTTGAGCTGAATTTCAAGATTTTTAAATATAAAAGTATATTATACTGTTTATTTTTGTATCAATTGCATTTTTAAACAAAAGCCATAAAATATTTTGACTTAACTTACATTTAAGTGAACAATATAATGTGTGAGGTTTAAAATCTCTTACATTTCACCAGAGTTGCTCCATTTTTTGTTCCATCAATTTCATAACAAGGGTGAAGTTTCACAACTCATCTAGAGGACTCATTGGTTTGATTTGTTTTCCCTTCGTGATAGTCAAAGTAAACATTGTTATAGGTAAAACTGACATATGGGGCATGAAATAATCCTGAAAACCAGAATGCATTATAAGAAACAGAAAATGAGAAACATATTCATCACTTCATCCACCTTTCCCCCTATGACTCTTCGACCATGCATTCATTTTGTTGAGAAAGTATTTGGGTTTTTAAAATCTATGATTCTGCTTTTTTCCCCTATTATGCAAAATAGGAATGTCATTAAATCCTACATTCCCAAAAGGAGGAAAGGCAAACCTTTTGGCTCTTCATCCCTGCTGCAGCCAACAGAGAGCACAGTCCTTTTTTAAAAATGTAATTAAATGTGATTTCTGGCCAGAAAAGTTTGCTAGCCTTGAGATGGTGAATTTGAAACATAACAAAATGCCTATTTGTTTTCTATAACAGGGATGAGATTTATTGCCAGATCTGCAAACAGCTCACTGAAAATAATAATAAAACTAGTTATCATAGAGGTTGGATCTTGCTGTCACTCTGCCTTGGTTCTTTCTGCCCTTCAGACCAGTTTGTGAAGGTATTGATTCTGTAGTTGTTTGCTCCTAATAAAAGCTACCTTGCCATGTGTAGAACAAAGCTTTAGCCCCAGGGTGACAAATGTCTTCAGTGTAGGGGCCAGAGGCTAACCATTCTGGAGTATTTTTGTATAAGTTGCACAGAGACAGCCAGTGAAGCTATAGCTGAAATGGTTGCCTGGGGAGGCAGCAAACACCCTTTTGGTGCATGTGAGGTAAATATATTTCATTTAGGGGCATGGGCTAGATGAGCGGCCCCAACCTTTGGGGCACTAGGGACCAGTTCTGTGGAGAAAGGTTTTCCACAGACCAGAGGGCTGTGTTTTCACATGTCTGCATCCCATGAATGGGGCTTCGCTTGTTTGCATGGCCCGGTTTCTAGCTGGTCCACAGGCTGGGGATTGGGGATCCTTGGGCTAGATGGTTTTGGGTACAGGTTGCTCTAGCCCATAGTTGCCTAATGCAAAATTCAGTAGCAACTATTCCCTATTCTTTCTGATGTTTCCTTTCTTTTTGTATATCTTGACCTTCTTCCACTCCCAATTCCTGGCTGCTTTCTGTCTTAGTGCTATCCTAAAAAACATCTTACTGGCAACATTTGGATTTTTATATCATTGTGAAGTTTGTTTTGGTCTTATACACTGAAGGTTGACATTTGCAGTTTTCAGACACAGGCCAAATATTTTCATGTTTGCAGCCTAAAGAATGATTTCATCTTCTACTCTGTCAAGCCTATTCTTAAAGAGTATTTAAAGAGTATCATTATGCTGAAGACATGATATTCAAAGTGCAAAAAGTAACATGAATTGACTGTAAACATTTTCATTATGTTCTACTTACTGTTATAGAAGATCCTAACAAATGTATGTGATCATATGCTTTCAAATAACTTATTTTACTTCATACTACTATAGTATCTACTAAATTTCATTCGGGGTGGTCCATTATTGTATGCACCATATTGTTCTGAACGGTTGAGGCGAACTTATATGAATGGAACACGATCTGAACCACCTAGCTGGATGGAGTTGCAGGTAACTTTACCCAAATTACATTACATTTTATCTTCCCTTTTCTTACATCAAAAATTATGGTATGATAGGATATACGATAGACAACTCTAATTATCTAAATTAATCTTTTCCAGTCTGATATCCACAAGCTATGTTGGATTAGAATTGCCATTGTCCTCACCAGAATGGGCAATTATTTTGCATCCTTTTTCTGGTGTCTTAGTTTGCTTCCATGCCTGAAGTCACCTAGAGTAGGATCCACATTAGCTCTCTTGTTTCACTTCTTATGAGGAATCCAGCTGACACCATTTAGTTAGATTTCTTATAAATTCCATGTTCTCTTTCTTTTAACAGCCTTCATTTGAGACACATTTGTTGCACTAGCCATTCTAAGTAAGCAAATAAAAATCAGTATTTTTTCCAGAACTGTCTTTAAATTGCACAAATACAAGTGTCAACTCATAAAACATTTTGTATACACATTTTATAGTTGACAACAGAAAGAAGGGAGGGGGAGTTTCAAAGAGCAGGCAACAGTGTGGAATCGAAAGTACATTCCATTCGTATTTTCTTCAAAGACTGATTAGATGGCTGAAGCTTCTGCTGAGAAAAAATCTAATTGGAGAGCATGATTGATGACTCTTGGCTATGGACATTTTTCATTGGATGATACACCCAGAGGGGGGGGGAAAGTAGGAACAAGGGTGACAGTGAATTACATATCTCAGAGTTGGCTACACACAGGTTAGTGCTGGATGTAGAATTTTAACTTCAAATAAATCCTCTTTAGTTTTGGGAGTGTGGCTCGAGGCTCATGATTTAATTGGAGTAACTGCCGGAATCCTGACAAGAAGTTCATTTTCTGTGAAAAAATTAATTAATTACTGATTATTATTTTTCCCTCAAAATTGAATTTTTGCTATAAAAAGGGTAAGTAAAAAAGCTAGCAATTACCTTTGTCAAAAGCATACAAAATGGCTGTGGGGGAAGATCAACTATTCAAGAGAGAAAAGTTCTTACTAATCTTTTAAGAGAACAGGAAAGAGTTGAAGGAACAACTATCAAACAGAAAAAGATTAACATTGGAAAGGACTTAAGTGGAGGTAACTTTATGAATAAACATCATAAATGGAACCCGATGATGAGAAAGAACATCTCTGGATAATACTATTTACACTTAAACATAGAAAAAAGTACTTGAGAGCAGAGCTTGTGGGTTGGTTTCCAAACATTTCATTACCAGACTAGATAACATCTTTAGCAGAGTTTAAGGGATGTCAGTGTCAGTGTTCCTCTGTTAATAAGGACTTCTTGTGGTCAATAGGTCTTGTGATGGGAATGTCTCATCAGGTGAGGGTCTTGTGATGGGGAGGTCACATCAAGTGAGAGTCATTGTGAGATGAAGTGGGTGATATGGGGGGTTTTCCATGGGTTGATTTAGGGTGCTACTGACATGATCCACACCTGACCCATCATAAGACTCTCATTTGATGCAATCTACACTTGACCCATCACAAGATCCTCACTTGATGTGACCTCCTCATCACAAGTCCTATTGACCATATAAACCGAGGAATACTGACACCCCTAAACTCCACTGAAGATGTTACCTAGCTTGGTAACAAAACATTCAGAAACCAACCCACAAGCTCAGAGAATGAACCTCCACCCTCATCCTGCACCCAAGCTACAGATGTTTGCCATCTTTTTAGTGTTGAGGCACTAAAAGGCATGAAAAAGTTAAATAATGATTAATATATTCTAATAGTTTCACAAAGCCTTCCCTAACTAGATGATGATCAGTTATATACACTATTTTGTAAAAGTTGAGATTCAATCTTCTTCATTTGTGGAATAGACTTCTATTTCTTAGTACTTTTGTTTTTTAGGCAACCAAGAGTAAAAAGCCAATTACACTTAGTGTAATCATGATGAATGGCAACAGTACCAAAGTGTTTGCGGATTCAGCCTCTACTGCAAAGGAGATCTGCCAACTGGTAGCTGATCAAATGAACTTGAAAGACACATTTGGCTTCTCTCTCTACATTGCTCTGTATGATAAGGTAAAATGAAATTATGTGTCATGCCAATTTAAATGCTCTGGAAATGCACACTTTTAAAAATACTTTGTTATTTTTGTATCCCAGGGTGGGAACATTACTTCATAAAACACTTACCAGGGACTTTTCTTTTGCTGCCAGTCCAGGGCTCTAGATGAAAAAATGCAGTTTCCATCTCTTCCCAGATTTCACCAGATGTTTACCCTTTTCTCACATAAATATCACTAAGAGGTTTTATAACTTAAGGAAATTCACATAATCAGAATTGGCAGTTTGCTTTTTTAATTGGTGCAGTCAGAGGATTTTTCCCATGTATTTTTCTATTTAATCTGGTCATATGAATGTCATTGTGTGAAAACAAAATAACCCTCATGAGCCAAAGGACTGTGTATTTTTCTCATATATGTCACTATCATGCTGACCATGTATTTAATGTTCATTTTAATCAGTCTACATAAGTAACTCATTCTTTGCACACTCAATCTGAGTAATTTTTTTCCCAATTTCCTCAATATTTACATAGAGACCCCTTTGGAGTTGAGGTTGTGAGTATTGTTGGAATTACTTATTTAATAGATGACCATAGACTGACAGAGTAAAGAAGTTAATGAGATAGACAGACAATATTTGAATCAAAGCAAAACCAGTATGATGTAGGTAATAAAACTTGACAGAAAGGTAAAAAGTAAAGGTGCAGGAAGTCAGTTGGCACAAGGCAGTCAACAACTGTGAATGCAATTGGATAAAGAAGCAAAACAAAACCAGAAACAAAATATTGGATTTACCTAGTTGTAGAATAAAGCCATTGATGCCTAAAGACCACAGCTATGGTTAAGAATTCTGTGGCCTTCTTAAATATTTCAGGACATTGATCTTATCTCAGCTGATTTATAATAACTTACTACGGTAGCTGAGAAAGCTTACTACTAAGTACTTCAATCAGATCAAGGCACCATCTGTGATATAGGGAGTGTACTGGTAATCCATGTGCCACAAACTGAACCTCACAAGTGTCTCTAATAAGGAATGTATGGTACTTACCTGTACTAGTCATTGAAGACAGGCATCAAATAATGCTAAAATAAATGCCTTTAGAGTGTGAAGGATGTGATAAAAGTATTTCAGGATGAGAAAAGGAACATCCAAAAATTTGCAGTAGTGAAAATGTCATTTCCCCCCTATCTTTTGGGATACCTTAGTCCAAGATTCTCTGCCTGAGTCTTCCAGGGCTTTATCTCCCCCCCCAGAGTATACAGCTAAGGGGGAATAGGCCACAATCTATTTGCTTTTTCAAGGAGGAGATGTAACTATCCCAAAGTATAAGTTATTCCAAGGACTCACCCCAGAATGTTCCTTTTAACCAGAATTTAACTCAGCAGAGTTTTAGGTTGTCCTCAAGATAAATACAGTCAAGTTTCAGTTGACATTCTTGGAATTAAAAAAACTGAGTTGTGTAATGAATGTTAATGCAGCTACATGTGCCAGGAAATTTATATATAGCCTTACAATATTTATAGTCTTTTTATCACTTCAAATATATATAATTTATTTATTAGATTGTTTTTTAACCTGCTGCAGTCCAATATCCTTTTAATGGCATTTTTTTCTTTGTTTACACAGACATATATAGGAATGTTAATATAATGTAACTTCCCAATTTGTGTCAGTTCAGAGACTGTTTCATCCTGCCCTACAAATAATGTGGAGGAATGCACTGTATAATGAGTCCATCTCTTCCATCCTATTTATCCGCACAATGCTATTAATTATTTATAATTTTTGTGCAATTTTCATTCAGTTGTTGTTATATTAAATTTTTCAAGGCAATTTGTACTTCTTTAACTGAACAGACTTTTTCTCCCTTATTAATGACCTTAGGTCTGGTCACTGGGCAGTGGATGGGATCACATCATGGATGCCATTTCTCAGTGTGAACAACAGGAAAAAGAGAAGGGCGGTCACATACAGTATACACCTTGGCGTCTCTATTTTAGAAAAGAGATCTTCACCCCCTGGCACAACTCCAAAGAAGATCCCATCAGCACTGAACTCATTTATTGTCAGATAATACGTGGCATCCGGTTTGGAGAATACTGCTGTGAAAAGGTAGGTATTTTTTTGGTACTCTGGTTATGAGGTCCAAGCCACCTAGAGAAAAAAATGACTTTTTAAGGGCATATCTCTGCCAAGAATTATTTATCATTCTAAATCCATTGCTCTATGTACTGTTTGTTTGTTTGTAAAATGTATTGGCCATCCATTTTACTACAGAGTAAGTCTAGGCAGCTTACAATTTTATAAAGATACAAACTATCCCAAACCTAAAAGACATAAATAAAATGCTGTAAACATCCAATTATTGAGCACAGTTAAAAGATGTGGAGGGAGGGAGTAGGATGAGAGGGGTGGTGGTGGTAGGATCTGTTATTAATCTGTCAACCACCTTTCATGTGAAACTCCTCCATTGGAGTCCCAAGTCAACTGCAGAACCAGGTCTTTTAAGTCCTTGTGGCAGGTCAGGAGGCCTGGAGCCAAGCTCACGGAAGGGGTAGGGGTAAAATATTCCAAAAGGCAGGCACAAAAGTAGAGAAGACTCTCCTCCTGGACACAGCCAGTTGAATTTCCTGGCCAATAGGGCCCGCAATGCCTCCTTTTCCAGTATTCAATCCCAGTGGGATGAGAAGATCCCTCAAGCATCCTGATCCCATGCCGTGAAGGGCTTTTTAAATTTTAAGCTTATTTCTTTTGGAAATACATTAATATATCATTTGTTTGGTCTAGCTAATGAGGCCTAGGCAATGAAGGTGGATTAAGAACTCTTCATGAAAACTGACTAATCTGATTAATTATGATAGGAAGAGGACTTGGTGGAGATTGGAGCCAAATACTGTTATATCAAGTTTGGAGAGTCCGTCCAAAATGAGTTGGTTCAAAGTATTCTCCAAGAATGTATCCCGGCAAAGCTACTAAGATCCAAATCCCAAGAGAAGTGGGTGAATCTCATCACATATGCTCACGCTAAGGTATGAACATCCAAGTGATGTAGGATTTGACATTAATATTAGCTTCTATTTCTATTGCAGCTCTGAAGTCAAGTGTGAATGGAATGCCTAAATTCATTTCCATTGTAATTTTTTATCTGTAACTTGCTGATTAAACAATAAATAGGTGAAGATTGTTGGAGGTACTTTAGGGCCTTTGGTGCAATGTACTGTATTCAAGAAACATACCCATTGAACTGCAATATATTTCTTTTATGTTGTAGGCGGCTTACACACAGGACCAGATTTCCCCTCAATGTGTAAAGGAGCAGCTGGTAGACTTTGCCCGTGATCACTGGCCTCTGCTCTTTTCTAGATTCTTTGAAGTTACTAAATTTTCAGGTACTGTGATGGTAACATACTTTGTGTAGAAGAAAGTATAGTGAGAGGTGGAAAAAGTCTAAGATTTATATTGTGCTTGCAGGGCCCAGTCTGCCAAAGAAACATTTCATTGTGGCAATTAATTGGAAAGGTGTATGTTTCCTAGATGACACTGAAAGAAGACTTCTAGACTTGTCTTTTCCAGAAATTACTGGCATCCATACCAACAGGTACTGTTGTTGAACATACTTGACTGGAAAGAGCTCTTTGTCAATATTTAGGACAAATGATGTTCAGTTTATCATTGTTCATATTTGATTCTTCTGTTATTGTGTCATAAGAACTGAGAGAGTTTCCATGTTCTTTGATTTGCATAGCTTTTTCTCCCTAAGGAATAAACCTAGTGAGTTTGTTTACTCAAAAAGTATTTTTCTAGCCCTAAAATGTCCTCTGGGTTGAGAATCTAAGGCAATATAATTCATCTCTGTAAAGAGAGACGAAGATTGAATTAACTAAAGGAATTCTATTTCAGCTTCTAGGAGCATTACAATCACTTTGATTATACAAGTATATGCTTTGTTCACAGGATTTTACACAGTATCTGGACTTCCATTTTTGGCCTTTCTGAATTTCCATTTATAACCTCCTGCATTACATACCATATTATTTTTTCCTGTACAAAAATATCTATAAATAAAGAAAAGCTACACAATATTTTTTGTTAGCACTAATGGCTGTTGATTTGGAACACTCTATATTTAGAAATGTTTACTCCTTGCTTATGTTAGATATTGAAGGATACCAGACTATTGTTTTCTTGCCATTTTAAAACTGTTTTTTTAAATACTTTGTGACTACAGGGGAGTCAAGACATTTGGGCAAAGCTGCACCCTTAGCACACTGCGTGGTGAAGAGTTTGTCTTGACATCTGTCAATAGTGTTGCAATTGCAGAATTAATAGTCATGTTCCTGGAAGGACTGAAAAAGCGATCACTTTATGCGGTGGCAATACAAGACAAAAAACCTCAAGGTAACGTAGATATACTTTATTTATTTAATCCATAGCCTGGAGAAGAAAAAATTCAACTGCATGCTGTGCTGTAAGACATAACAATTAACAATATTTATTTTAAAAATAATAAAAGACAATGCAAATTAAACTCAAAAAGAAAAAGAATAGAAAGTGCAAGAGAAAAGAAAAAAAGGAAGAAAGATGAAAAGAAAGTAACATGTGCAATATGTGGATCCATTCTGATGCCATTATTCACTGGGCCAAGTAATATAAGGTAGGCAGAGTAACGTGATGCAAAAACAGCTACAGATGGATCAGATCCTTATCATAATCTATCTTTTGAAAGAGTTTGCCTATACATTGTTTTTACACGTTTTTCTCAAGAAACAAGATTGGCGAGAAAAGTTTGGGCTCTTTCTCCCAGTTTCTGCCAATTGATATTGTTCTCTTATCCAGTTTCTACTTAGGCTTCTTTCAGTTTCTTTCTTCATGAGGAACTTGCTTGTTATCTTTGTGTAATTTGAATTTCCTTGTGGTGTGCACTATCAGTTGCAGAGAAAAGTTCATCAGGCTATTTCTTTTCCTAGTAGTGCTAGTAAAAAATGCAGTCCTTTTCTACATAGCAGACATTTTGGAAATGAAGAAAGATGAAGAAGTGGTAGAAAACATTGATGATATTAACCATGTTATAAGCACTTATGATATAACCTGTGGTATCCATGCTTACACAAAATAGAGACAATGGTATTTTGTCATTGTCAGAAAGATGACTCATGCATCAATCAGAAACATCATCATACATTTTTAGATTTATTGTATAATAGCTGAAATAATATGCTTCAGTTTTTGTTTTTCAGGTGACACTACCATTTTGGCCTTCAAGAAGGGGGACTTGTTGATTTTAATCCAGGACAAAAGACTAGGAGAAAATCAAGGCTGGATTCCTGCTCAAAATGAGCGAACCAATGGTTCTGGGCTTGTGTCATTAGAGACCATCTATATCATCCCTACAGTTACAAAGCCTTCCAGTCAAATATTGGTAAGGATCGAATAATGAAGGTGCAAAGGTTGGTTCTGCGCATGCCCAAGATGGCGGTCCGCCCTGAGTAGGCTCCTCAGGGTGGACCGGAAAACATTCGGCAGTTACACTGGGGAACTGCCCTCCTTGCTGCTAGACCCCTCGGGTTCTTTTCCGGAGGGTCGGAGGCGCAGCGCTGAGCTGTTTCGGCTCGATTTGGCCAGGGGCGCAGCGTGGCCAGAGAGGTTTTTCTCTGGCGGCCTGGAGGCGACTGCAGGCAACAGGGAGATGGCATCGGCATCGGAGGCGATGCAGATGGTGTCGAGGCTGGTTGTTGTAGCGACGGCCGGCTTTGGGAAGGGCAGTTGCAGCGGCGACAGTCTGTGGGTGCCATGGGGGCTTGGCTGTGGATTGCTGAGTGGCTGGCCGTCTTCCCTGATGGTCATGGCGGCATCTTTTCTGGCGGCCCGGCATGGGACGGGGGTTTGTCAGCCTGGAAGGCCTCAGCAGCCCCAGTGGCCTCGGCAGCTTCGACGGGAGCCCGGATTACAACAGTGGGGCATGCGGCATCATTGGGGGTATTCCCCCCAGGATCAACTTCGAAGCTGCTGCCCCCCCCAGAGGTGAGAGCTTCGGGGGAAGAGGGCTCCACGGAGACAGCTGTTATGCTGGACATTCTCTGGGGCGAATGGGCCGGCGCCGGCCTGGCGGGGGGTTGGAATTTGTTGTGTCATCGGAGGAGCGACCCCCCACGGAAAGCAGGCGCTTGGGACTTTGGATCCTAGACTCTGGACTTTTGTCTTGGGGTCCTGGCATTAACAACTATGCGTGCCGTTCATCTTCCTGGCTCTTGTTTGTCCCTATGTCATCTTTGTCCCTATGTCATCTCTGGACTTATGTTATTCTTGGACTCTCTTCTGCCCTACCCCTTGTTATGACTGTGGTTTTGTCCCATCTGCCCGGACTATTCCGTCGCATCCTGGACATTTAGTGGTGGTCCTGAAATTGTTCGGGACTCCTTTCTTCCCCATTAGGGTCTGGTCCCGGCCCCGTTGTTGTGATGTCAATGGACTCAACTTCACTTCTGTGAGAGGTCAGTGGGGTTGATTTTTGTTCAGTGTCAAGACCCCGACCCACTGTGGTGTGAGTGCAGTGGGCTGGCCAGTTCGGCTCTGGTCCCCCAACAGCTGTGAGAGAGCTGGGGTGTGTGGGATTTTGTGGACATTTTGCCTGGACCTTTCCCTTTATGCACTTTACATCTATGCACTTTACATCTATTTTATCATCTTTACGCCGAATGTTCTTCTTTTTTCCACCAGTTTCCACCTTTGTAACATGCTCATCTATTCACTGCTGGAATTATGGGCCCTCCAGACTGTTCCCTTGTCTTTGGGGTAGCCCTTGGGGTTATCAAGAGCCCACCTTAAGGATGGATCCTGGGATCCCGAGAGGTGGCATCACGCATCCAAGGGGTTAAAGTGTAAATATGGTGTTAAGGGATCTCTTTTAAATTTTTAATTCGGTGTTTTAGTGGAATAGGGAGGGGGGAAGGAAATCAACCCTTGTTACTCAATCATGGTCTATCCGGGCCGGAAACGGGTCTTGTTGCGGGGGGGCGGGATGAGGGGGCCGTGGGGTCCACGATGGGCAGGGTGGAAGTAACAATTCCCAGGGCGATCGGTAATGGCAGGAGGGGATGAGACAGAGGGCCAAATCATGTTTCGGGAGTGCATCCCCGCTGTTTGTGTGCAGTGATATGCTCCAACCCTCAGGTCTCTGCCTGCTCCCCTGGGGTCTTGGGAGACGTGGTCCCTGGGCTTAAGCTGGTGTATGTAAACACCAGATCCATTGCTAATAAGTCACCCTTCCTTCGAGAGCTTATCGAGGTAATACATCTGGCGTGTATTACCGAGACCTGGTTGGGACCAGAGGGGGTGTCCCCCTGTGTGATCTTTGTCCCCCAGGTTTCCGGGTGTTGCACCGGCCTCCAGCTCAGGGAAGGGGTGGTGGGGTAGCCATAGTTATCAGGGAGACTCTGTTTCCAAGGGAGGCCACTTTTCCGCAGATAGGCGGGTGTGAGTCCCTCCTCCTGAGATTGGGTCCGGGAGGTCGGTTGGGTCTGTTGCTGATGTACCTGTGCCCCAGCTGCGTGGCAACAGCCCTTCCCGGGCTGCTTGATGCTCTCTCGGAGGTGGCGGTGGAGTTCCCCAGGCTTTTGGTTCTGGGGGACTTTAACTTGCCTTCTCTGGGGGGGGGCGTCGGGATTGGCCTGGGAGTTCATGGCAGCCATGGCAGCCATGGACCTGACCCGGTGATTCAGGGACCCACTCATGAGGGGGAGAACACACTCAACCTTGTTTTTGTCTCGGGACGGTGGTGTAGTGATCTGGGGGGCGGATCTCCGATTACGCTACCCCTGTCATGGACAGATCACTATCTCCTGTGGCTGGTCTTCCAATCGGCTGCTCCCCGCTGCTGGGATGAGGAGCCACGATGATGGTTCCGCCCCAGACTCCTGATGGACCCCGAGAGGTTTCAGACGGTGCTGGGGTTCTTGCCTCCCTCCCTTGACCACAGCCCGGTCGAGACCTTGGTGGCCGCCTGGCAGCAGGCGGCCTCAGCGGCCCTCGACCGGGTTGTCCCCTTGCGGCCTCTTCCTTGCTGAAGACCCAGGTTGGCCCCTTTGTATTCCGAGGAGCTCTGGGGGATTAAGCGGCGGAGAAGATGCCTGGAGAGCAGATGGAGGACCAGCCGTTCCGAATCTGACTGTGTCCAGCTAAGAGCCTATATTAGGACTTACCTGGAAGCGATTAGAGCGGCGAGGCGTGCTTACTTCTCCGCTCTGATAGCGTCCGCTGATGATCGCCCTGCCGCCCTGTTTAGGGTTACTCGCTCCCTCCTTCATCTGGAGGAGAGGGGGGACCCTGTGCGGGGCAGAGCAGAGGAATTTAGCTTACATCTGGTGGATAAGATCGCTCAGATTCGGGCCAGCTTGGACTCTGACTGGCAGATGCGGATGATGGGGTGGCGACGAGTCTGGCCGATTCTATCTGGGTTGAGTTTGACCCTGTCTCCCTGGATGAAGTGGACAGGATCATGCGGAGGTTGTCTTCCACCACGTGTTTATTGGACCCATGTCCTTCCTGGTTGGTTTATGCCTCCAGGGAGGTTACACGCGGTTGGCTCCAGGCAGTTGTCAATGCCTCTTTGAGTGAGGGGGTGTTTCCCACCGCCTTGAAGGAGGCAGTGGTCAGACCCCTCCTCAAGAAGCCTGCTCTGGACCCAACCGTTTTAAACAACTATCGTCCAGTCTCCAACTTTCGCTTTTTAGCGAAGGTTGTTGAGAGCGTGGTGGTTCTGCAACTTCCGTTGTTCCTGGAGGAAACTGATTATCTAGACCTTTACCAATCAGGCTTCAGGCCTGGACACAGCATGGAGACAGCATTGGTCGCACTGATGGATGATCTCTGGCGGGCTCGGGACAGAGGTTTTTCCTCTGTCCTGGTCCTTTTAGATCTCTCAGCGGCTTTTGATACCATCGACCATGGTATCCTTCTGCGGCAGCTTCGGGGGTTGGGAGTGGGGGGCACCGTTCTACAGTGGTTCTCCTCCTACCTTTCGGGCCGCTCGCAGTCGGTGTTGACAGGAGAGCAGAGATCGGCCCTGAAACCCCTCACTTGTGGGGTGCCGCAGGGGTCGGTTCTCTCACCTCTCCTGTTTAATATCTACATGAAACCGCTGGGCGAGATCATCCGTGGTTTTGGGGTGAGGTATCACTAATATGCAGATGATACCCAGCTTTACATCTCCACCCCAAACCAAATCAGTGATGCTCTCTCCGTGATGTCCCGGTGCCTGGAGGCGGTGCAGGTCTGGATGGGGAGTAACAGGCTCCGGCTCAACCCAGCCAAGACTGAGTGGCTGTTCTCACCGGCATCTCGGTTCTCAGCAGATGTGCCATCTTTGGTCATGGTGGAGAGGTGTTGCCCCCCGTGGACAGGGCGAGGAATCTGGGCGTCCTCTTGGATCCATAGCTCAGTTTAGAGGAGCAGGTGGGGGCTGTGGCCAGGGGGGCTTTTGCCCAGGTTCGGCTGGTTCGCCAGCTCCTCCCTTATCTGAGCCAAGATGCCCTTCGAATGGTCACTCATGCGCTCGTCACTTCCAGAATCGACTACTGCAATGCTCTCTCTACATGGGGCTGCCCTTGTGGACCACCCGGGGGTTGCAGCTGGTGCAGAATGTGGCCGCGCGGGCTGTGATGGGGGTGTCCCGATACTCCCATGTTATACCCCTTCTGCACGGCTTGCACTGGTTGCCGGTTGCCTCCCGGGTTGCCTTCAAGGTGCTAGTAACGACTTATAAAGCCCTAAATGACTTGGGTCCAGGGTACTTGCGGGAATGTTTCCTGCCAGTGTCATACTCCGATCGCCCTGTGCGCTTCCACAGGAGGGGCCTCCTTGGGATTCCGTCAGTTAGACATTGTCGGCTGGCGGTTCCCAGGGCTAGAGCCTTTTCTGTGGGAGCGCCCACCCTGTGGAATCAGCTCCCTGTGGATCTCCGTTTGGCCCCTGATCTCTGCTCCTTTTGCCGAGACCTGAAGACCTGGCTATTTCAGCAGGCCGGTCTGGACTGACCCGGGGGTTGGTTATTTTTAGGGGTGGGTTATTTTAGACGTTTATTTAAATTTTAATTAATTGTTTTTAGGCTTGTAGTTATTTAATTATTTTTTTATTGTAATTTGTTCAGTTTTTAAAATGTTCGCCGCCCTGAGTCCTTAGGGAGAAGGGCGGCATACAAATCTAAATAAATAATAATAATAATAATGCTTAACTCTGACAAATGACTGCCACTTTATCCTCCGAATAATAAAGATAGTAAACTAATAGTGGGAAAAAAGAAGAGTTATGGGGCACTCTTATAAAATGGCTCTTTGTCAATCTCTAAGATGCTCTTTACCACTCCAGCTTCTTTCTCCTGTTTCTTTCTAGCCAGATGACAAACAAGGCATAGTACTTCAGCCATTAGCTAGGTTTAGTTTGTAAGAATACCTAAGCCAAATTCCCATTTCATTTTTTCATTACAATAATTTCTTTTTTAAAAAGTCACACTGAACATAATTTTTCATTGCAGTAAGGGAGAGGTATCTTAGGCTATCCTGATGCCCAGTCACCAGATTAAAAGAGATTGCTGTTTAGAAGAAGGGTCCCCAAACTTGGCAACTTTAAGACTTGTGGACTTCAGTTCCCAGAATTCCTCAGCCAGCTCTGGGAGTTGAAGTTCACACGTCTTAAGGTTGTCAAGTTTGGAGACTTCTTATTTAGAAGCTGTCCTGTTCCTTCTAATGATGTTTGTCTAATCCCTTTGGATAGCCTGAATGAGGCTTTCCGGCAACCATAGAAATCATTCCTAAACTTCTTATCTGCATCTTTTCAAATCTGATAACTTGGAAACAATCTTCTAAGGATTTAAGAGATTAATCCAAGTAATAATATTGTCCCTTTCTTTTCAAAACATGGAATATCAATCTTTTTAGGGCTTGATAGTCTTTGGTCCCCAAATCTTTGTACAGTTTCAGCTGTTCTTTCTAGCTGCCAGTTTACGTTTGGATATTGAACTATTGCAGTGTTTTCTGTAACAGCAGATTTACTATCCTCTTGGAATTTTCCCTTTAACTTGGGACCTCAATACTGTATTTTACTGTGGATACTCAGAATTTATATATGCAGACAGATTCCCTTTTTTTTAGTTCTTTGATCTTAAAACTTAACTTTGCCCTTGTACTAATTTTCCTGCATGACTTTATTTAACAGCATAATCAAGCCTGCACAGAAAATTACTGTAATTCATAGGTAACTAATATAATGAGTTATACATGTGATTATTCTTGTTATGATTGTTATCAGATATAAAATAATTAATTGCTAAATTTCAAGATGTGTTCTTTTGGTCTTGTTGAAGTACAGCACTAGTGCCTTTAAGAATCTTTTTGGAATGAATCCTCTAACATTAGAAAAATGCTGATGTGCTTCTTTCTTTCTCTTTTTCTGTCAAACATCTTTGAGCGATATGGTAGAAAGAGAAGTCCTGCTCACAAATATTTTCCCAAAAACCCATACATGGACTTAATTTTGTTAGTTTTTATTGTTTTTTATTTTTATTTTTTGTTTTAAATATGGTTTTACATTGTGTAAGCCGCCTCAAGTCTCCATGGGCAAATAGGTGGCAATATAAATTAAATTAAATAAATAAATAAATAAATAAATAAATAAATAAATAAATAAATAAATAATTTCTAATATTATGTTGCTGCCATGACAATAAGTGAAATGTCTTCAAATAGCCGTATCTTTCCAGAGCTTGATGATGATGTCACCTGAACAACGGAGGTTACTATCGCTAAACTCTCATGTGGAAGAACCCGAGGAAGAGAATGAAAATGTGAAGCCATATACTCTGGAAGAATTCTCCTATGAGCACTTCAGGTATACTTTATTGTGTTTTATACAATTTTTTACATTTCCTTGAAAAATATGTGTGTGTGTGTCGCCTTTTAAGTCTAATTGAGGAAGAAACAATGAGTATTGCATTAAAATCTGTATTAGTTATTAAATTCTATTTTGTCTTCCATACTGGTCCTCAAAAAGGATATCTGGTTCATGTGTGATTGTTGTGTGTGAAGGACATCATTAAAATAAATTGTTATACCAAAAAAATAGAGTGAACTAGACAAAGAGCTTTCCTGCATAGCAATACTAAAGTGCTATCTTAAAGTTTGCTTTCATAAACTAATACTGGCTGCACTAAGAAATAGCTACAAGTGCTACAAGGGAATAAGTGCAACAAGGGAATATTAGCATTAAATAATCACAATGCCCAAAAGGCATTAGAGGGAGCAAAATGGTGCTCTTTCACTGCATTTACAGGGGATATTCCTCTGTAGAACATACAAACTGGATTGGGACAACTCACCGCCCTCACCTTGCTGCTGCCACCTTGCTGCTGCCACCTTAGCACCACGTTGGGTATATTGAAGAGAGAGACAGATCCTCTATTATCTTCTAGTCCCATTCATTACAACCATGTCTATAAATTAGAAAGACTGATCTGTTGTTCAGTCCCATGTTGCTCTCTTTCATCCAGACCATCTCAATACCCATAGTTCTTTAATTTCAAAGCCCGATAGGATGGCACATTTTCTGGATCCTAGTTCAAACTTTCAAGTGTTTTTCCCCACTCCTAAAGATCTCTTTTGCAAGAAGGAATTGCCATTTGACAACATGGTGCATATCCATGTTAACTTTTTAACTTGCTTGATTCTTTCTGATAGATGTTAACAGAGAGGTATTAGATTTTTCTGTATGAAAATGTCTTTGTCCTTTTGTTACTTTATGAATTAATTCTAATTCTGTGTGGTAAGTGGTGGTAGGGCTACAGAATCTTAGGGAAGATCCAGATTCTAACTATATTAGCCTGCAGGCAACTGATATGAGTCATTTGTCTGTATTGATCAGACTATGGTTTGAATCAGTTTTATGTTTCTTCAGAGTACCTGAGAAGGAGTCAATCAGCAAGGCTGTTTTACCCAAGTCCCGAGGGCGGAGTCATCTGTGGAGTCATTCTAGGGAACCCCTGAAAAAGCCTTTGCTAAAGAAGGTGTGTTCTAATCCAGACCTCTGGGACTTTGCTTGCCAGACCTTCAATGATATCCTTCATGCTAAAGTCAGTTTATTTGGTAATGGGTAGAATATAATTATTTTCTATAAACTGGTTTCTACACTCTGTCCCTGACTTGGAAATACGTTTAATAAAAAGTGAACAAACACATAGGTATTGATAAATCCCTCTACATTTTTGTTAATTGTTTGACATAGTTTAATTTATTTGAGTGCAGAAAATTAAGAAGAGGATGAAGAGTGGATCCAGATTTTAGGTGACCAAATTGGATAATCCAGAAAAAAAATTACATTAATGGTGATTGCCAGAGCAAACAAATGATGATTGCCAGAGCAAACAAAATTATTATGCTAAGACAATTTGAGAAAAACAAAAAGTTTTGGACAACAAAATGAGTTAGTTAAGATAGCTATGTAAGAGAGCACTATGTTAATTGTCAGATCTAGCTTCTAGTAAAGAGCATTCACTAAGTAGTTACTTGCTGCATCCAAAGGAGTTTTGAGTTGGTTTGTAGTTGGTACTTATTTTTTTGTTAAATCTTTCCTTATATTTTTTGCTCACCCATTATGAAATACATGGGAGATTATCCCTCAAAGCAAGAGAGGTCTCCTGTGGAACTTACTGACCAGATATTTTTAGTGGCAATCCAGGAGGATACTCTGCAAGATGAGGTCTACTGTCAGGTCTTGAAACAGTTAACAGAAAACCACAACAGGTAACGAAAAAGTATTTTCAACCAAATGTTTCAAATTGATGTGACCATTTTGGCTGGCTCTGGAAGTGCCAGGTTGGAGTATTAGGTTGGGAGTTTTCTCAGTAGGATACATTTTATATCAGTGGTTGCAACAAGAAAAATTACTAGCATCCCTGTAAAGAAAGCACAAATTAAAAAATTGGTCCAAGTTGCCTAATAGATTTCTAAGTCTGAAGAATTTTTGGTTTCAGTTGTGGATATTTGTATGCAAATTTTGACATTATTCATCAAATTGGCAGGTATAGCCTGAATAGTGGTTGGCAGTTACTGTGGCTCTGTACAGGCCTTTTTCCACCTAGTAAATCATTGCTGAAACATGTTCAGAAGTTCATTGAGACTCGTCTGAAGGAGAATCTGGCATTGGAATGCAGACATAGGATCCAAAAAGTGATGAGGTACAAGGTTGTTTTTAATTCTCTGGGATTGGCTTATGCTTTTTATTCTTTAAGCAATTACAGAATGCTAATCAGTTCTATAGAATATATATAATGTATAAACTAATCTAAAATCATTATGAAGAGCATAATCTTCCTTTCCTGAAGAGAGATTAATTTAGTCTCCTCATCCTTTAGTGGTTTTGTTTTCATTAAGGTCTTTTTGTGAATGCAATTTGTTTTCTCTCCATTCACATTCTGGTGAAAAAAATATATTTTATTGCATATATGGGTAGAAACTGTGTTTATGTTTTTAAAAAAACCTTCAGCTTCAGTTGTTTCTATCTTTACCCCCACCTTAACTACCTTTCCTGTGAGACTGGTGAAAATTGACCATCTAGTGCTAGGAACTTCCCCATCAAAGGTAGTTCTAAGAGCCATTTGTATTTTTGTTCTTCAGGAGTGGCTGTCGGAAGTGGGCTCCACACAGTGTAGAAGTGGAGGCAATTCAGAATAATATCACCAAGATTTCTCACAAGGTTCATTTTCCAAATGAAAAAGAGCAGGTGAGGTTAAGTTCTTTTATTTTCCTATTGATATATATTCCAGGTTTAAGAGGACACGTCTTTAGGGCCAGTCATCTCTCTCATCCCAACCTACTTCAAAGGTTTGTCATTATGGATGAGAGGATGGGAGTAGGAGGCAGGAGTAAAGTATTCTTGCTCTCTTGAGTTATATATAAAAAAGTGGGAAAAAATTTCATCATCATCTGTGGAATGAGCGGGGAAGAGAGAAAGATAAAAAATCAGCTTGGAAGAAGTGACTTTTGAGAGAAATTGTTATGGTGAATCAGAGGTAATAGAGTTCCTTGAGGTAAGATGGGCAACCTATAAACTCACTCTCTCACTTTTCCTTCCTTCCTTCCTTTTTCTTTCTTTTCCTCCCTCCCTCCCTCCCTCTTGTTCTATCTAGGCACACCTGAGCAAATAATAAGGGGTCATAATGGTAATAAACATCTTCTGTTGCTTTTTTCAGAATCTGATAATCACATTGTGTTCTTAAATATATTTTGCTTCATTTTCCAGTTACAAACAGCCAAGCAGGAAGGTAGCTTACTTTTAACAGTCTATACACCTGTGAAGTGGCACCTATTATTTTTTCTTCCAGACTAGTCATTTTAGCTTCTTGTTCTTATGTTCCAGGTTTTTGATGTAGGAACAAACACAAAAGTATGGGATCTGTGTCAGATGATTGGCAACAAGATGGAATTGAGCTCCTTGGATGGATTTAGTCTCTTTATCAAGATTTCAGATAAGGTAATTTGACATTAGTATATCAGTTCCATTTGATGAAGAGATTTGGAGAATTATTTATTTATTTATTTATTTATTATTTGCACTTGTATGCCGCCCCATCTCCGAAGACTCAGGGCGGCTCACAATTAAAACATGAAACAATAAATTTACTTCCAAAAACTATTTAATATTTAAAAAATATAAAAAATTCTGTCCTCACCATAAAAACATTAAAACAACGTCCCCACCAGGTGGGGTCACACCATCGAACAAAATTGTTCCAGAGGTTAGGGGTCACAGAGTTCCCAGAGGGAGATGCATAGAAAAGGCTAAAATTAAATCAGCACTGAGCAATTATCCTATGTGGCTTCTACAGGGCGGCGCTCTTATTGGGACCTAAATATCCCATGTAAGGACTTTATATGTTAACACTAAAACCTTGAACCTCACCCAGCAACCAATGCAATTAGAAAGTTTAAGTGGCTCTAAAAATATTTTTGCTTCTTATTCCTCAAATATCCAAATGGCTTTTTATCATCTTGTTCTGTGCGAGCTCCACTGTGCATCATTTCCATCACTGCTCTGCAGTTTTTGTTTAATTTCTGTTCTTTATTTTTATTCGAAGTTATATTCTAGGGGATTGTTGTTGATGTTATTATTTTAATTCAGTGACTTTTATTTGCCACTCAGTCCAAGAACTTTTAGTTTTAGATAATTTAGAAAAATATATAATAACATTCAGTGTATCAAGTCCATGAAGATAAGCAAGTTAATCTTTGTTAACAGATACATTTTAATCTCCCACATACATTGAAACTGAAAAGAGGCCACCTACAACTTTTATAATGATTGCTTTATACATGTGTTGTTTATGTGATTGTTGTTCACTTCTCATAGTAGCTTTTCCTGATGGGTAGCTATGCATATTTGATAAATATATAAATAAATACATGCATACATAGAGCTTCAATTCATTAATTCCCTATGTTTGGCTTCAGTACAGAAATAGTAGAGTTAGTTGCTGCTCTTAAATGGGGACCTAGAAAAATTACCCAGTTAATGGTGTAAGAGCAGAAACAGACTGCTTGTGTGGGGAAATGATCCTGATATAAGAAAGCATCTTTAATTGTGCCAGAAAGGCAGCTGACAGTTTCTTATGCTGGCTTTTTTCTGGAATCTTGTCTCAGAGCACTGATAAATACAACTTTTTGTAGTAACTCAGCTTCCTTTTATTGTCTATTCTAGGTGATCAGCCAGAATGAAGCAGATTACTTCTTTGACTCCTTAAGGCAGGTGACAGACTGGACTCAGAAGAACAGGCCAGGAAAAGAGGGTATGGAGATGGAAAGATGAAATATGGGGTGTTGACATTAACCTAGAAGCTGCCTGTACCTTTATCAGAGGGAAATAATCCATCTGAGAGTTCAGAACATAACCATTTTTCATAAGATTTGTCAACACTCTCAATTACTGAAAATGAAATAGGCAGTACCTACAGTACATTTGATAACTAAAAAAAAATAAAATTTAACTTTGCTCTGCATATCTATAAAGCAGTAGCTTATAATTCTTGTTACAAAAAAGTTTCTAAAATAGTAGGGAGTAACTCCATCTATATTAGAGGTCTTCAAACTTGACAGCTTTAAGGCTTGTGGACTTCAACTCCCAGAATTCCTCCTCCAGTCATGTTAGCTCAGGAATTCTGGGAGCTGAAGTCCACAAGTCTTAAATTTGCCAAGTTTGAAGACCCTTGATCTATATCCTACTAAAGCTTTTGTTCCTTTAACTAGGCAAAACAGTGCATCATAAAGCAGCAATTTTTGAACCAAAGTACCTCAAATGGGTTAACTTATAGAGTGTGTTTGGTCAATTTTATAAAACATTTTATGACATAAAAATAATCATAAAACAGTTTATGAAATGATGCAAAATATCACAAAGTTTTTCTTGTGCTAATGTTTGATTGTGCTATATAATTCAACATGGACTATTTTCAAGCACATACATGTCTTGAGTGTATCTCAACTTTTCCAGTGAAGGCAATACATTAGGAGTTCCATCATTGTTGAAAGCATTTAGAAATCTGATAAGGAAATATATCTAAAAGGATGACCCAACGGGTAGTGGATTATTTAGTACTATATTTAGCTCATGGACTACTAAATTAATTCAAATTGCCACGATGCATCATGGCAGTTTGAATGAATCCCTGCAGACAACGAAAATTGCCTCAGTTTAAATAATAAAAGATTTACTACTTGCAAGCTATAGCCACCAAAAATATATTCAATCTCTTTTGAAAAAAGCTGAGAATTGTGATTCTCCCTTATAACAGCTGCTTCTTTTAAAATTATTAGGTTCCAATTGAAAAGCAGCAAAAACTCTCCAATTCAATTCCTGTCCCCCTTTTTTTTACTTTTTATAAAAATTAATATTTACAGTGTATGTTTTGCATGTCTATTTGGAAATTAGCTACTTTGTCTAACATGGCTCTTTCAGGTAAATGTGCGTAAGATTCACTGAAGGATATATAAGTCCTTTATGGCTTCTAATCATAATAGCTATAGTTTCATTCTAGTATGAGTGGCAGTAACCTGATTAGAGGGTATGTTACATGTTACTTGTGGGGTTTCCAAGTCACCCCAATCCAAGTATATTGGAATAGATAAGCTTGGCTCAATACATCAAGCTTTGACTGTATTCACAATAGATGAACAGCAAAGAGCTGGATGGCAGCTAATTATCAATAAAGGGATACATAAAACTGGGAAGTGAGGAGAGACACTTTTTGGACCTAGTTTTATTAAAGGTGATTTGCAGTATTTGAGGTATTTTTGTATAATACAAACGACAAACAAAACAAGATAAAAATGAAATCTTCCTAACCTCAAGCTTCTTTCTACAGATTTCTGCAGACTTTGAGTTAACTATTGTACTGCTGTAATACTGCTATTACAAGTCAAGCAGGCAGTGAGGCAGTCATTTCCTGTCATTTCTTTAGTTATTTAACTATTAAATTGGGGCAACCATTTCCCATGAGTTTCTTCATTTTGTAGCTGTTAAATTGATAGAGGATACATTTTTGTGATAAGGAAAAATCACTCTAAAATAATTTAACACTGTATCAAGAGACATCACATGTATGTTTATTTATTTATTTTATTTTATTTGTCAATCGCTTACAAGATAATAGGCATAAGTATAAACATGAGTAAGAATACAGGAAATAGGTATGAATGGGGACAATAGAACGGGGACGGTAGGCACGATGGTGCACTTATGCATGCCCCTTAGGAATGGGGTGAGGTCAATAGTGGTGAGTTCAAGGTTAAAGGAGTGGGGGGTAGAGGATGTAACAATAGAGTCAGGTAGTGCATTCCAGGCATTGACCACTCTGTTGCTGAAGTCGTACTTTCTGCAATTGAGTTTGAAGCAGTTTACATTGAGTTTGTATCTGTTGTGTGCTCTTGTATTGTTGTGATTGAAGCTGAAGTAGTCATTGACTGGTAGGACATTGTAGCAGATAATTTTGTGTGCTACGCTTAAGTCTAACCGTAGGCAGCATAGTTCAAGGTTGTCCAAGCCCAAAATCTCAAGCCTGGTGATATAGGGTATTCTGTTGCAAGCAGAGGAGTGTAGTACTCTTCTTGTGAAATACTTCTGGACTCGCTGATTGTATTAATGTCTGATATGCAGTGTGAGTTCCAGACTGATGAGCTGTATTCGAGTATTGGTCTGGCAAAAGTTTTGTATGCTCTAGTTAGCAATTTGATATTTCCGGAGGAGAACCTTCATATTAGATTTACAACTCTTAATGCCTTTTTGGCAATGCTGTTACAGTGAGCTCTGGCGCTTAGGTCATTTGATATGAGAACTCCAAGGTCCTTGACAGAGTGAGGATTTCAGAGTGAGTTCCATCAGCTTTCTCTCAACTGCAACTCTCATAAGGCTGAGAATGCTAATGCTCATATTGGCTGAACATTTTGGTGGAATCATGGACAATCTCAACCCATGGCTAGCAAGAAGGGCTATTCCGTATTGCTCATCTCTTCTTGAAAAAAATGTACTGAAGTAGATAGACATTTATGCAGAAATGTCTCCTGCTGGCATTTTGCTCCAATCGCCTGGTACGCTCCCACAGGCAGGGCCTCCTTGGGGTACCATCGGTTAGACATTGTCGATTGGTGGTGCCCAGGGGTAGGGCCTTCTCTGTGGGAGCACCCACCCTGTGGAACCAACTCCCTTTGGACCTTCGTATGGCCCCTGATCTCCGCTCCTTCTGCCGTGACCTGAAGACCTGGCTTTTTCAACAGGCCGGTCTGGACTGACCGGGGGGGGGGGTTGTTTTAGAGTTTTAATTAATTTTAATTTTATTATTTTATTGTATTAGGCTTGTAATTGTTTAATGGTTTTTTATTGTAAATTTTGTACTGGTTTTTACTGTTAGCCGCCCTTAGTCCTTAGGGAGAGAGGGCGGCATATAAGTCTAATTAATAATAATAATAATAATAATAATAATAATAATAATAACAACAACAACAATAATAATAATGTGGATTTATTACATATTTATCACCTAAAGTATAATTGAACTGAAAAATAATTTTTCCCCAGCTGCTAGAAAGCTTATTTTTCCTCATACTCTGGTTCACTGTAGTTTATATCTATATGTTTAGGAATATCAGAAGTAGAGGTAAGAATTTTAAGCTGTACATGCCTCTTTGAAGTATTCTACTTAAATGTCTGACATTACTTTTCTAGCATTTCCCACCACTATGAATTATCAAGTATATTTCATGAGAAAGTTGTGGTTGAATGTGATACCTGGGAAGGATTTGAAGGCTGATTGCATCTTTCATTATCATCAGGTAAACAGGATTGATGATAGCAACTAGCTGATCTATTATCTTAATGTTTGCATCAAAGCTTGGTTTGTTATAATATATACATTTCGCAGCATATATGAAATACTGGTTATACAATATAATTGATGACAATGAAATAAACCCCTTGGATGTATAGGATCGATCAAATGGAAACTAATTCAATTAAAATATCACAGTTTTCCCCATGATAGCTGAACAAAAATGAAAAAAAAAGCATTTTTATACCTAACACTGCAAAGTAATTTAAATAACATTTTGAAACCAAGCCTTCAGAACATGTCCAAACCAGAGATTTTCTACTTCTAGCTTGATGTTTAGTGCAAAACAGAAAGCTTGCAAAAAATTTCTAAAATAAAGTCTAGATGGTGCAAGACAGCAAATATTTTCATGTTTTCATTCATGCACACATCATTTTGAATATGCAGATAATTTCAGTCAATGCTAACCTCTTGTGTGTGTGTGTGTGTGTGTGTGTGTACATGTACATTTTAGACAAACTACAGAATGGGCCAATGTACTGATGGTCTTTGTTTCAGGAACTGCCAAAGTATCTGCGAGGCTATCACAAGTGCTCAAAAGAGGATGCCATTCAACTGGCTGGGCTGATTTTCACAGTTCGTTTCAACAGTGATCGAACACAATACGCTGCAATACCTAAAATACTGAAGGAACTAGTGCCTGACAACATGATTCCAATACTATCCCCAGAGGAGTGGAAACGGGTATAAAGAATCTTACATTATTTTAGTATTGTATATTATTTAAAACTTGCATTGGACTTCCTCTAAGTTTTCCTTGTAAAATTTATCACAAATACAATCATTTCAAAAATTCTGCTTTCTGTTATAGTTGTTATACTTCTGTTTAATTGTTACACGTGCCACACTTCACTCATTTCTTTGAATTCTTATTTGAGACATAAGGAATAGTTTACAGTGCACAGTGCCATCATTTCTGCCTATAGCAAAATATACTATTTTTAATCCTGGAGTGAAAAGTTCTAAAGTAAATCAGTTTGTGTAATTATGGGCACAAGGAAAGGCTACTTTCTCCCTTCCCAAGAAAATAATTCTAATGGTAAAAAAACCTGTTTAGTTTTGACTCATGTTGCATTACAGAATATTATTTCTGCTGTCAACAAACTTGGACAAAAAAGTGTGGATGAGGCCAAAGTCGCCTTCTTGAAGTTCATATATCATTGGCCAACATTTGGCTCAGCCTTCTTTGAAGTGAAGGTCAGTTCAATGGTTCTAGGGATTTTTTTGGGGGGTGGGGGAAGGAGTGCCATCATATGAAGTTGTTTTCTGCCTAAAAGAAATCTCTTACTGATTGTTCACTTTTGTAAATTCCATGAGGACTCATTCTCATGGCCTTAACCAATTTCAGTTGCCTCTCCAAGAGCAGCTTTTCACCTACACCTATTTCTGAAATAATTTGTTCCATAGCTCTGGTGATTCCAGTGCTTAATAACAGAATGGCAATTAATGTTATGATATGAAAAAACAGCCCTGTGATCCCATTCTGCCTTCTTCTATTTTACTAGCAAACATCAGAGCCAAATTTTCCTGACATAGTACTGATTGCTATCAACAAACAAGGAATTTCCATAATACATTCAAAGACCAAGGTAAGATTTTTTTCAAAAATCTCTCTTAATTATAATCTGGAAAAGGTGCACACAATTGATTTATGCTAGAATTAATTAAATGAATTTCTTAGGTAAAGAATTGTGAGTGATTGAGGCAGCCTAGACATTTTACAAGTAAATAATTGACCAGGCTGTGGAACAGTTCTGCTGTTATTTCTGTGCGGAATATATATTGGATAAAACAATTTTTGAAGCCTGAATCACTTTCTTTACTGCTCACATTGGCTCTCCAGAATGCTTTCTTTCACAGAAAAATAAAATCAATCAAAACATATTTTAATATTTCGGTCTGGTGAAGCTAGGAAGGAGAAACTTTCTGCTAAATGAAGTTAGTCATGAGATGCCTTCCAGAAAGGGAACCTCCAAGCTGAATTGTAATGACAATAGAAGGAAGTCAAACTATGATTAGAAGAATTTGATCTAGGGGCAGCTGTCCCTAAAAACAATCCATTTTAAATCAAAAGACATTTGCAGGGTAATGTGAAAAAAAAAAGCCATCATGAAAATATTGTTTCTTAGAAGTATCTGATCTGATGTCCCCAAATAGCCATAAGTCCCTTTTTTAACAAATACCAATCTTACATGTATCATTTATGTTGTCCTACAGGAAATCTTAGCTCTTTATCCCTTCAATAAAATTTCTAACTGGAGCAGTGGTAGCACATATTTTCACATGACAATAGGGAACCTGGTACGAGGAAATCGAATACTTTGTGAGACATTTTTGGTAAGAAAAACAGAACATTTCAGGTTTGCTAAAGATCTTGCATTAAAGAGGGAGGAGAAAACAATTGGATAATGACTTATTGAAACTGTAATATAGTACAGTACTTAGTCCTTTTTATTGCTCTGCTCTAAAATCAGGTGATTGTATGAAAAACATTTCTACTAATTTTCTGTATAAAAGGCAAGAAAAATGAAAGCTTTAGGTAAGCTGTACACTCTCCCCAATTGTCCAGAAATGTATGAGTTTTGGCCTGACCAACCAATGTTTATTACATCACAACAAACCAGCTACAGGTAGTCCTCGACTTGCAACAATTCATTTAGTGACCGTTCAAAGTTACAACAGCACTGAAAAAGTGACTTATGACCATTTTTCACACTTACGATCAATGCAGCATCACCATGGTCACATGACCAAAATTCAGACACTTGGCAGCTGACTCACATTTATGACTTTTATGGCTTTTGATTGTTTCTTTTGAATGGTATATAGATGTTTATCTCTATGTTGTTTTGCTTTTTTCCAAGGGTTACAAAATGGATGACTTGTTAACATCATATGTTCATTTGCTAATGAACATTGTAAACAAACAGAAAAAACCCAATGTCCTTGCCTGAAGATGCAGCTATCATCATGTAAAGGTTGTGCCTGATTTGCAATATTTGCTATCTTGGAAGAATTGGGACTTGGTTACTTTGCTGTTTTTTTTTGACTGAAATTAAGAGGACCGTAAGTGTGGGCTTATGCTGACTGCAGCTTGATGGTATCTGGCTTGGCTACAAGTTGTACTTCAGCATATCAAGATTTTGCCCCAAACTATTATCTTTTTAATATAGCCTCCTTCCTTGGAAATATTGAACACATTCTTACTGTATTCTAGCCATCAGCAGTACAGTGCAAAAAAAATGTTTGCTTTTACCATAGTTATAAATATATTACATTGAAAGAAAACAGCATGCTTGTGAGTTGAAGATTTCATTGTTGGAGGACTGTCTGAACGTCATAAAGTATACCTCTGTATCATATATGCCTACTGGCCATTGGATTCAATATTGCTCCCCTTGCTTCCTATTTCTGGAATAATAATGCTTGCATAATGTTATTATGAATGAAGACTGATATCTGCTTAAATAATTCTGTAAATTTACCTAATATTTATTGTTTGAGAGAGAATTATAATTGTATTTTTAATACTATTTTTTTTTTCTTGCTTTCTATGATCTGTATACTATTGGCTATGCTTCCACAGTGGAACTTTAGCCTACATAAACATACTTAAAATTATGCTTTGTCAGATCATTTCTGACAAAGCTGTAGATTCCACCAAACACAGCCTTTGTTCTTCTTGCCCTTTGCCACCAATTCTTTTGGCTGAAAATTGCTTTCTTGGAATAGTTTCATGTAAGAGTAAGGAACTAATATCCATGGTTGATACTACAATGTTTTGTCTATAAGAGGAGACACTGAAGTTCTCTAAATCAGACATTTATGAAAAATCATAGTGTATTTGTATCTGGTTCCTGAAGTATCTTTAGCAATTGATGGCAGTCAGCATGTTGGCCATTGGCTGTTATTTTGCCAAAGTAGTCACATATTCTCTAGTCAACCTAGAGGAAGGTATACTGTTCTGCACTTAATAGGCATATATGTGACCGGAATGGGACAACTTGCTGTGGCCAGCTCAGCGCTGCCAATTCACTGCGTCCAGTTTGTCACCAAATCGCCTCTGTCAACTCACTGCTGCCAAGTCACCAGACAACTCCAAATGGCCAGCTCACAAGGAGACACTCTCTGGAGCAGATGGAGAGAGAGCTGGGCAGGCAAGCAAGCAGTTGAACAAAGCGCAGAGCAGCAGTAGCTGCCAGGGGGTTCCCATTTTCACACCCAAACCTGCTGCTGCTGCCACCGCTGCAACCAAATCCGGGCCGAAGATGCCAAGGATGGCAGCAGCAGTAGTGAGCAGGTGGTGGCTGTGAGGGGCTTCCCATTTTCACACACACTTGTCACCGCCGTCGTCTCTGGCCTCTTTGGCCCAGAGCTTGGCAACAGTGGCAGCACCATGGCAGGATGTATGAAAATGGGAAGCCTCTGGCCACTGCCGCTCTGCCCTCTGCCCACCCGTTTGCTCACCCATCTGTCCTTCTGGCTGCCTGCAGGGAGTTGTCCCCCAGTGAGTTGGCCATGTGGAGTTGTCCTGCGGCAACTTGGCAGCGGTGAGCTGACAGAAGTGACTTGATGGTGGCAAGCTGGCTGTGGTGAGTTGACTATGCCAAGATGGCCGCAAATTATCCTAAACCTATGTATGATAGATTACTAATGTTTCTGTGTAAGCGAAATTCCATACTTATCAAAATACTATTTTTTTAAAAGAATAAAACGCATAAATATATTTTATGAGCTATGTCTGTTGCTGATACTGGTTGCTGTGAAATTATCAGGATCAAGGTGACAAGGTCTATACTGCAGAATTTCTGAATTCTAAATATAAATTCAGCATTATGTTGCAACTAAATATATTTGCATATTTGTTTTATGTTAAATGTATCATCAAAATATTTTCTCCATTTTAAAACACAAATGCAGAATAAATGCAGTTTTGTTTCTTCCAGAAAAATATGGTACTAAGCCAAATATAAATAAATTCCTGAATAATCTGTCATAATCTGGTTTTATCAAACTCCTTAATGATTCTGACTAAATCAAAGGATGTCTGTGGCAAAACAGAAGTTAAACAAATAAACAACAGCAGCAGTTCAATCAAGGTATTATATATTAGGTAGTAAAATGCAGGTCAAGCTGTTACTTAAAAGTGAATGTACTTTTATGTCCTAATCAGAGATTGTGCATAAAATGGCAATTTGTTACATATAGATTTATCATGAGGGAGTAGATGCTGCAATTTATTTAGAAGACTCTCACAGTTATCGGGAACAGCACTGCATTCAAATCTGGAAAAAAATCAATCCTATATTTGGGGATATATCTATTTTTGCTAGGACAGCAACAGAGAGCAAATATAATTTGCCTGCAAGCAGGAACTGGTGGGACCACAAAGTAGACTGAGAGAAAACGAAGAAACTAAAGTGTTCTGGGTCTTTAGAATTCAAACATGCCACAAGATAACATACCAAATTTAACAATTGTTTTAAGAAAGAAAATCCAGATAGTGGACACTGCAATACCTGGAGATGATAGAGAAAATGACAAAATATAAAGATCTGCAACTAGAAGTAGAATGACTATGGCAAAAGAAACCAAGATATTACTGATAGTAAAAGACACATAGAATGTGATCTCAAAACACTTGGAGCACCACTTGAACACATCAGCATTGCTAAAGTGACTATCAGTCAATTGTAAAAGGTAACTTTACTTGGAACAGTTCACATCCTGTGACCATACCTTTAACTTCATCAAACAACATCTGCCTATTTCTTGTCCTTGGGAAGGACTTGTTAGGTGGATAAAAATCCAGTCTAAACATCTGGCTGATTGTGTGACCAACCATAATATAATCAGCCTTAAGTGAAATAAAGCATATTTTACTGCAAAGGAAAATATTTTGCATAATACTTGAACGTTACCTATGGAGAAAGATGCAATAGAATGAAGTTCATTTGAAACATCCCTGTGACAATGTTTTCTATTGAACAGATGGAAACCTAATAGAGATAAAAGCAATAAAATGATGTGCATGTGATTTGTAAAACAGTTTTTAATGTTATCTTTAAAGGATACATAGCTGTGCTTATCATTCCAAATATAGAAAATAATTACAATATTTTAACCCAGCAGGGATTACTTCTTTGTTAGAGAAAAATACAGAGTAAAACTATTATAAAATGGGTGTATATTTTGTAAAACGTTTTATATCCATACATTGAAAGATAATTAGTATGTTGAATGAAAACACTCCATCAAATCTTACAAATTGAAGTTGCTTACCATGCTAACAATTAAGGGTTGTCTAAATATTTGAGGTTATGTTTAAGGGACTTATTTTTGAATATATTATTTTTATTTATATATATGTGCTGTTAGTCACAATATTTTAATGCCTGTGGTTCCTTTTAACTGCAAACTATCTCTTGAAAAATATTTAGCAATGCCACAGGATAATGAGTTAGTATGTTACAGTGGTTAATAACTGTGCATTAAGTATTAAGAGTTATTTGCTAACTTCAGGAATCATTTATAAATTTAGATGAAGGAAGTGCACATAAAATATGAAAAAATATTTTACTTTAACAATATAGTGCAAGCAAGTATAGTGCATCTACATTCAAGATATTGAATAATATATGAATCTGTTTGATTGCATTTAAATCTGCAAAATATGTCATGTATTGGTTATGTTTATATGTTTATGATCAGTGAAGAAGTTATCGCAGATAGTCTTTGACTTATGACCATTTGTTTAACAACCATTCAGTCACAATGGCAATAGAACGTATACTTTAGGACCTGTAAAATGCTTTACAAGCACTTGTAAAACATTGCGCTACTTTTACCCTTGTCATATGACTGCATTTTGAACACTTGGCAACCTGTTTACATTTATGACCAGTTGCCAAGTGCCCTATGATCATGTGATTGCCATTTGCAATCTTTGCCAGCTTCCTTAGAAAGACAATGGGGAAAGTCAGCAGGAAAGGTTGCAGGATTTGAAGTCCATTCTTCCAGTGCACAGAGGGACTTTTCCTCCCCTCTGTGCAGGGAGGGGAAATCCTCCCATGCGCTGGAGGAATGGAGCTCAAATCAGGCAAAAATATTCTACTAGCAAACGTTCAGGCTCAGACCCTTTCAGAAAGTCAGCTTGGCTAATGGTCTGAAAGTTTCAGAATACTGAGTCTCAGAGCCTTTCAGAATTCTGACTTCACTAGCATTTTTCTCTCCATTTTCCTCTCCACTATGCGCAACTTAGTCCCCTTCTCTAAGTTGCACAATTTGCAGAAGGATCTTTCTGAATCATTACGAAAATGGGGCCCTTGTACAGGCTGGACCATGATAGGCCTAGCCAGCAGACATCTCCCAGCCAGTAGCAGACTTCCATGTGCTAGTGGTCACCAGGCCTCCATGCCCTGAGGCCATCCTGCACAGTCGCTTACCAACTGCAACAGAAAGAACTTGCAATGCAATTGTTGAAGGAGGTGGCCACATGGGTGCCTTCCTTAAAGACTACAATGAGTTACAATACAGGCTCAATTGTGGATGGATCATGGATCATCTAGAACAGCAGGGGGGGGGCAATCTGAGGATGCTTTTTTTAGATTTTAGTTCTGCATTTAACACAATTCTTCCACATAAACTAGTGTCTAAACTTCTGGACCTTGGACTTTCTTACTCAATCTGCCTTTGGATTATGGATTTCCTGTCTGGCTGCTCACAGAGGTCAGATTAGGTAATCATACCTCTTCAGCCCTTATTCTTAACACTGGTACACCACAGGATTGCGTGTTGAGTCCCTTACTCTATACTCTTTATGTGCATGACTGCATTCCCACTCACGCTAGTAATACTATTACTAAATTTGCAGATGATACAACAATGGTGGGACTCATCTCCGGGGGGATGAGTCTGCCTACCGAGATGAGGTGGACTGGTTGCTTTCGTGGTGTGGAGACAATAACTTGGTCCTCAACACCAATAAAACCAAGGAGCTTATAGTGACTATAAGAGGAACAGATCAGACATCCAGCCCTTGCTTATCAATGGAGACTGAGTGGAGCAAGTGGCCAGTTTTAAGTTTCTGGGTATTACCATAAAAGAGGACCTACCCTGGGGTGCTCACATTGCAGTACTGGTCAGAAGGGCCCAGCAGAGATTATACTACCTGAGACTCTCAGAAAACAACAACTGAATGAAAAACTGCTGGTGACCTTCTACCGCTGCAACATAGAGAGTATCTTAACTTACTGCACCTCTGTATGGTTCATCAATTGCATAGTGGCAGATAGGGCAGCACTCCAGAGGGTTAATGTCATTGCCCAGAAGGTCATTGGTTGCCCTCTCCACTCTTTGGAAGAGCTTTACAGCTCCTGCTGCCTTAAGAAAGTTCAAAACATTCTCAAAGATCCATCTCATCCTGGGAACCCTTTTTTTGAACTATTATCATCTGGCCGATGGTACAGAATAATAAAAAGAAGGACAAATAGGCTGAAAAACAGCTTCTGTCCCAGGGCAGTAGCTCTGTTGAATTCTACTGTATAGTGCAGTGTTGGTGTGATGTCGGGGTTTTCAATTCAATGTGTGGAATGTGAAGGATGTGTGTTTGTGTTTATTTTTATGGTCATGTTGTTCACTGAAGATGGTGTTTGATTTTGTTGTACGAGGTGCAATGACAATAAACTAAACTAATTGTGCTTTTAAGTAGAGAACTGTTTGTATTACATGAGCTGGAAGCATGTCCCATTATGGCACCTACCTGTTTATATCTGTATATGTGAGTAAGTATTTGTAAGAATCAAGCTGTATAGGTATAATTCATGTTTTTCAGGGTAGGATTATGCAACAGGGTGTTTTGACTTGCTTCTGGTTATGATGGTGATATGAGTAGCTGAAATATGTTATAGCACCATCAAGGAGAGAAAAAACCTGTTCAATTTCAGGCTTCTGGTCTATTTTATGGTGATTAAAGGGTATTTTAGTAAGAGGTGTTTATCTAACACTGACCTCATAGGAAAACATCATTCCAATAAATTGATTTATCATTAATATAATGTATATAGCTGCCTCTTTCACATTCAGCTAAACTGCTATATAAGTGCCAAAGTGTTCTGTGTTTTGACTTCTGGCTTATGCCTGTGCATTGTTCTTTAGAAATGTAATCAGTAAGTTCTGCTGCCAAAATGGAGCACAGTGCTTATATACCTCTCTAGGATATCACAAGGGTTTTCCCAACATTATAATAGACTGACAGACAGCATAAACATAATGCTTTGTTTACTTTGCTTAAATGGATATGGCATTTCACAGACACATAAGTTCAAATATCTTGCTAGATCACATAGGAAGGTCTTGATTAAAGTGATTCACTCAATGAGAATGTGCTTTCTGCTCTTATTCTACTTATAAAAATTATGCTAGTCCTTGAGTATTTTTTCCCTTTTCCATTATACTGAAAAGTATGATTTCAGATTTAAAAAATGACCTCTCTTGTGCAAAACACAATTGCTAATAATAAACCAAGTAGGAGATAATATATATTTACTATAATTACTGAAGAGAAACCGATGTTTAACAAATAAGCATCTTACTCTGCACTAATCATTCTGCTCCATTTCATGTTCTGATCATAAGAACACAAGTACTATGGTGCAATGTTGCAAGAACAGACTATTTAGGTTCAAAATGGAAAACCCAAAGTATTAGGAGACAAAGTATTGCTATAATACAGTACAGTACAGGTATTTGCTATGGCATTAGCAGAATCATAATAAAATAAGAAATTGTAAAGTGTAGCATAGGGATTATACCAAATGATATTCACAAAACCTTGTTGATAACCGAATAATAACTGATGCCATTATTAAGCAGGAAGAAAGAGTTTAAAATTCTGAGAACTCCTGTCTCTCCTCCCCACCAAATTATCTATTCTAGTTATATTTGCCTGAGACATTATGTATCAAAAAGTAGAGGCTTCTAGCTAAATTGTTTTGGTCCATTCAGGTCTTATTTTCTGCTGTTTCTAGTTTACAGTGTGAGAAAATGTATAGTAGGTAGGAAGTTTAGCTTAAGCATTAGTATGTGTTTCAGCAGCTGAAATATTTTGTTGGTAAAAGAAAACACATCAGGTTTCACTGTTACAGTATAACCAGTGTAGATTTATCATATGGTCAATAAGGCTTAACTGAAATTGTTAGATCACTACTTATTAGTCCCTTGTCATTTTAAGATAATGTTCATCTCCCACTTCTATCCCTTACTTTAACAATTTATGGAATACTGTGACATATAAGTCTGGCTCTTAATACTGAAAGATGAAAAAAATCACAACACATATTTATAACAAAAGGAAAATAGTGCATCTTCATGTATATCCACAGCTTTCCCCCGCCAAAGGCCAGACTCTGCAATATACCTGAGCAGAAAACATTCCGATTACAAGATGCAACTGGTGAGGTTCTGTGTGTCTTGGGCCCTTTAATCATTCTTGGGTGATTGCCACTTGGGAAAAAGAGTGCAGTGTGAAGGAAGCAGAGACCTGTTCAAGCAGAATTCAGATCTAGAGCTTTGGGTTGTGTTTTCTTGGAAGTCAGCTCAGACAACTTCTTCAGCCTTTTCTTCAGCTCCAAAGGGAATTTCTCATAGCATTTCTTGCACACTGGCTTCATGTCAAATTCCACAAACTTATTCCTTTGAAAGAAATACATTACCATTAAATTCTACTCAGAAAAGCCATGTTGGGTTTGAAAACTAAGTAGGGAATATGTGAGGTACATTTTCTCTATTATTACTATTAATGAGCAAATTTCTCCAAAGTCCAGGTAGTAAATCTACATACAAATAAGTGCCTTATTCAACCTATAGTTTAAAATAGAATACTTAAATGACTATCCAAGCATAAGACGCTATTGGTGTCTGCAATACTGTTAGATATGTTTAATTTTATTATGTAATTAATAATTTTGTAATGATTAGGGGGACGGAGGCTAGAACAAATGAAAAACAGTTGCAGGAATATGTCTAGTTTAATGTAAAGAAGAACTGGTGATGTTTCAGTATCTAAGGGGATGCCACAAAGAAGAGAGGGTCAACCTATTATCCAAAGCACCTGAAGTTAGCACAAGAAACACTGAATGGAAACCAATCAAGGAGAGAACCAGCCTAGAACTAAGGAAAAATTTCCTGACATTTAGAATAATTAATCAGTGGAATCACTTACCTCCAGAAATTGTGGTGCTCCAATTCTGGAAGTTTTTAAGCAACCATTTGTCTGAAATGGTATAAGGTTTCCTGCTTGAGCAAGGAGTTGGACTAGAAGACCTCCAAGGTCCCTTCCAAGTCTGTTATTCTGTTATCATTCTTATGTTTCTCCTGTGGCCCATTGATTCTAAACTCCCAGGAGCAGTAGACGAACCCTTCACTATGAAGGAGGAACCTAACACTGTAATTCTTATACATTTAAAAGAAAAATTTCATTGACTTCTATTTTGGCCTTATCCAGGTAAACCTCCTTACATAGAGTTTTTCTAATTAATCATGTTTTCTCCCTTGCTGTTGGAATGGGTCCTTCATAGATAACCAAGGTATGAGCCAATTATTTCAGCCATGTTATTGTGGCAACCCTTGTCATTTCTCCTTTGGGCCCACAAGAAGAATAAGTCTGCTGGGTTTTGGTTTTACTCGGTGATCAACCAGATCATCTAGAAGACTGCAAGTAGAGGTGGAAACATACCTGTTTCTGCTATTATTCCTGCAACTAGTCTTTGGAGGGAGGCTGATTTCAAATCAGAGGTACAACTGAATATTAAAAGCCCTTGATGTGTAGGTCCTCTCTAGATTTATCCATTCTTTTTAAAGTCCATTGAGTTAGTAGCTATCACCAGGTCTAGTGGTAATACATTCTGCAGGTTAGCTGTGCAGGTTAGTTGTATAAAGAATAGCTTTCCTTTGCCTGTTCTAAATCTTTCAGGCAACTTCACTGGGTGATCCCTGGTCCTAACCTTTTGAGAAAGGGAGGGTGATAAAACTTCTTCCTCTTCACTTTCTTCATGGCATAAATGACTTTACTCTATTAGCCTCTGTTCCAAGCTAAAACATCCCATACTCTGAGAAATTATTCAAGCCCGCCAAGCATTTGAGATGCTCGGTTCTGTTATACCAGCACCCGACACAGTATTCCAGGTGTGCTGGGACCACATATAAAGACATTACTGTTTTGTTTCAATCCCTTCTGAGATAGTCTTTGCTGGCCACTTACTTCAAGGTGAGCTTGATGTTGCAGGTGGAACAGGAGAAGCAGTTTACACACCAAGCTTTGTTGAGAGCAGATACCACTAGTGAGAAATAGTAAAGAATAGGATGTTATCACACTATTGCATTGTTACAAATTCAGCAGACGTATTTGAAAAGAATCATTGAAAATTATGCATGCAGAGCTGCAATGCGTGTATTGAGAGTCTCCAGCTTACCATCCCCCTCAATCACATGGCTGCAGTTGTAGCAGACATCTCCAAAGAGCTGCATAAAAAAAGAACAAAAGCAATAATTTTCATTGAAGGTAAGGAATGTTTCAGTCCTTACAGTTTATTCATTGGTGCCCCAGAAGCGTGATCTTATTGCTCTGAATTTCACCCCCTTCACATCTTTTCTTTCAGAACTGACAAGAATCAAGTTTTAATTCCTAAAAACTGTGTATCTTACACAGTTTTAAAGTACAGAATCAGAGCAAAATCTTTTGCTTTATTTAACTGTATTTTTTGAAGTTGAAAACTGTTGCTCTGATTTTATCTATCCATAACAGATAAAATGAGGACCTGATGAAGGAAGGAGAGTTTATTTGCATGCTTGAAGGGTTTTCCTTCAGAGGTTTTCCTTTCAATCTTTCAGATTATTTTTTTCCAGTTTATACCTAAAAATTAATAAGGATTGTACTTGTTGCTTTGGAAGAACTCATCTAACTTGTTATACAGTTTCTCTCTTTTAGAGCAGAAAAGGTTTCTGTTATGTATGTAGGTTTGAATGTCATTGGTTTAGTTTGAATTGTTCTTGTAAAATGTCAAATAGGATTGGTTTAAATAGTGCGGGAAAACCCTGCACTCTGATTGGCTGGCAACTACGGCTGCTGGCTATAAGAAGCAGCCGTAGCCCAGCCAAGTCGGGTCCATTCGAGCTGTAGTCACTTAATAAACTCTTCACTGAAGCTCTTCGCGTCTGACTCTTCATGCAAACTTAACAGTTTCTCTCTCCAACCATGGCAACTTTAAGCCTGGAGGACTTCAACTTCCAGAATTCCCCAGCAAAGCTGGCTGGGGAATTCTGGGAGTTGAAGTCCTCCAAGCTTAAAGTTGCAAAGGTTGGAGACCCCTGTTTTAGAGGATCTTTGAGAGGATCTTAGATTAACCTAAGCAATTATACATTCTATAGTTAATGGCCCCTTAGCCACATGGGAAGGCTCCTTCAAGTGGTGATAAGTGCTTGATAATAATTGGAAAGTATTCCATCAGTTTGACAGGCCATATTTTTAATTTAGTCGAATATTTAAAATAACTTTAGGTTGACCCTCCCAAACACTAAATACTTAAGAGTGTTTATTTGTCCCACTAAAATCAATGTATTGCAGAGGAAAGAAAAGACAGCAGCTCTGATGTGCAGTAAAAGCCTGTTATATGCTCTAGTCTAGGCAATGAAAAATGAAGTCGTAACAATGCAAGATTTCCCTCAACTCCAATCCCTAATCTGAAATACAGTCCTGAAGAGTTTGCACAATGTGAAGTGACAGGAAAGAGAACTCAATGTGCCCTTTTCAAAAAGACAGCAAACCTCTTTGAGACCCTGGTCTCCCAGTGCAGGGGTGCCCCATAGAGCCAGAGGTGGTATTCAGCAGGTTCTGACCAGTTCTGGAGAACCAGTAACGGAAATGTTGAGTAGTTCAGAGAACTGGCAATTACCACCTCTGACTGGCCCTGCCCCCATCTATTCTCTGCCTCCTGAGTCCCAGCTGATCAGCTGGGACTTCTTTTGTTGCCCTACACAGGAGAACGGAGCTGGAAATGAGGTTAGTGGGGTGGGGAGGGAATGGGATTTTGCAGTATCCTTCCCGTGCCATGCTCACCAAGCCACACCCACCAGGCTGTGCCCACTAAGCCACGCCCACAGAACCGATAGTAAAAAAAATTTGAATCCCATCACTGCGATAGAGCAATGAGAGATTCCTAGAGAATTTCCCCAAACTACAGATTCTCTTGCAGCTGATCAGCAATGCTACTAATCAGTTTCCTTTGAGATAGCTGTGGAAACCTTTGTTGTCTTTAAAGCACCTTTTTGTTTCTTTATAAGGAAGCACAGCACAGTGAAAACTAATCTATTTCTTTCAGCAGTCTAGCTTGCAACAAATAATAAATTATGCCTTATTTCCCACTACAAGACAGTAAATTCTACCTAGGAAACTCTTGGCACTGACTTCTCTTTTTCCTGCCCTTCATTCCGCTCCATACTTATGAATGGCTATTTATGGTTAGCCAACCTAGAGGCAATTTGATTTGCATTTCTGTCCCAAGTGCAAAGTATTCCTAGACATTAAATGCTTATTAAGACTAGTAGGTCTATTATATTTTCAAATTTTATCTTTTTTTAAAAATCAACATTTGTATCTTACAGAAAACATGCCTTGTCTCCCGTCAAAAAAAAGAAAAGAAAAGAAAAAAGAAAAGAAAAGAAAAAGAAAAAAAGAGAAATAAAGTATCTTATCAAGGACAGTAAACTTTACCTGATTGTAATGAGTCTCACAGTAAGCCAGACCCTTTTTTTCATAATGCCGGTGTCCCAGGAATGGCTTCTCACATTTGGCACAAACGAAGTGCTATAAAGTGAAAAGGACATTTAGTCAAAGGGTCTTTTGTCAAAAGAGTTGTTAGGACAAGCATAAGAAATGATATATCCAAGGAGTTTCATTTGGGGAAAAAAAGCAAAGCTAGAGATATCAAGCTCATATTATTTCATTGTTTTGTATATAGTCACCTCCTTCAAGGAAATGTTGTTGTGGAAGTCTTGATGCTTTCAAATAATGCTGAACTAGAAACAAAGGTCTTAAGAAAGTACCACCTTTGAATATATTTCATTTTTATGCTACTGCATACAGACTTCTAAATTGTACCAAATAGCCAAGAAGAAATGGGAATGATATATTCCAGAATCAAAATCTGCAATAAAGTATGTTGGGTTTCACTCCAGAATCCTATGTTACCTTCATTTCACAAGATTAGTGGTGGAATGTCAAATTTCATGCAAAACAAACATTATCAATGGCATTCATATATTTGTCCTGGGCTTGAATTCTAGTGCTTCAAAACATGTTCACAATTGCACCTTTTGAGTCATTGTTACCACAGCAGTCCTAGGTAAATATCTATTGGTTATAAGCTGGGAATATTGTCTTTTCTTTAGACATTTTTTAAATTTAGTAATATTTCTACACTAGGTTATCACAAACACTACCAAGATGAAATACCTTGGTATCAAACATATCAAAACAGAATAATCATAAAATTATCTTAAAATATTAAAAACAACTTGGATATATTCATGAAATATACCATAAAATTTGAATTATATCATTTAAAACAGTATATGAAAATCAGTACAAACCAGTAACTTACGGTCTAGAACCGTGAGGGCAAACCTATGGCACGCATGCTGGAAGTGGCACGCAGAGCCATCTCTGCTGGCACGCGAGTCGTCGCCCCAGATCAGGACCACTGTGCATGCGCAGAGCCACGGGGTGCGAGGTCGCACATGCATTGCATTATGGGTGCAGGCACTCGTGTGTGCGCAAGCACAGGCGCACACTTTTGGCATGCGACAATGAAAAGGTTAGGCATCACTGGTCTAGAACAATATCTTCTAATGTAGTATCAATGACTAAATCACATTGTACGTATGTTCCAGCATTTCCATGGATTCTAGTTGCCTTTCAATCACATTTTAATCTGATACTCTATAAAGCTATGAAATATCTTGATATAATTTATGAAGATGAGTTATTTTTTTCTCTGATTGTCCTATTGAAATTAATATTTGTATTTATTTGTACTTGCTGTACAGTTCTTATCTTTCAAAAGACAAAGAGAGATTCATTACAGCCATCCCATCTTGGAATGTTGGAAACTATTCAGTTTTTATTGTAAGATTTTAGTAGGAGGATTTAAAATAAGAACAATCATCATCATCATCATCATCATCATCATCATCATCATCATCATCATCATAGTGGTCTTTCAGATGTTTCTGAATTCCTCCTCCTCCTATCCTTAATCGTGGATCATGCAGAAATTGTGAACCATAGGTCAACACCACTTGGAGGGACACAATTTTCCTGACCTAATACATTAGCTAGTAAATGTATATTTTAAGGCAGAAAACAGTTTCATCTTATTGTTTTATGCATTGTTTATTATCTATATATTTGGGACAAGACAGGCTACAAATGTAGCTAAATGCAAAATAAAGACTGATTTCATTATAAAGAAAGAACAATGGCAATATCTGTTTATTAAATAGGAAAACACATTGTACCAAAAATGGAAGGGCAATATTAATTTCCAGCAATTGGGGAAGCTCTCACCTCAACGTGCCACTGTTTTCCTAGAGCATTGACCACTCGACCCTCAATAGGCCTCCGACAAGCCCCACAGATTGGAATGCCCATCTTATCATGGCACGGCAGGCAATAGAGCTCTCCTTTCAGTTCCCTGGCATCAGCAGTCAATTCCTTCCTATACACAACATTAGCAATTAAGACTTTGGGACCAATATTTGCCACAAATAGTAATTATGTATCAGTCACTACATAATCTAAAACAGACACTTACCTGACTTCTTGCCAAACATGAAAAGAGGAAAAATTCTTAAACATAAATATACTCCTTAGACTTCCTTTGCCTCATTATTCATTCTTACACATACTTTGGAAGAACCCTTTTTAATAGATTTTGGTTTATGACTTGTATTTTAGAAATCAGAAATAATCAGAAATACTAAGCCATTGTCCATTAAATCTCAGAAATGTAAATGTTTATCTAATTAATTTTGTACTTTGGATATTTTATAACTAGCTTGGTGATTCATGTTCAGAGGAGATTCAATTCAATAATTTACTATGTAAAGGAAGATTTATAACTACTTAGCATATGGCCAACATACCCACAGTGGGTGCAGCTGAAATGGTCTGGATGGTAGGAGTCGTTCCTGAACATAAGAGGCTGTTCATCAATTATCAAGTGACATTTCTGGCAAATGTATTTGCCCAAGCCTTTGGCTTTCTCACGATTGTGGCAAGGCCGACAGAGATGTCTAAAGTGCATTTGGAGAGAGAAATGTTGAGAGACATCATTGAAATAACAGTAATTTACAAACAAATTGCTTGCTAGACTTCAGAGCTTCTGAATCTTAATGAGAATATTAATTCATAAACCATGTTTAGAGCTTGTGATTGCATGAATTACTTTAACACTGAACTGGTTTAGGTAAATGACAGCATTATTTTCTTCAGCAAACTGAATTTTTGTGCATCTACCTATGTTTTTTAAAAAGTCAGGAAATTTCAAACACACACATGCATTTACATTTAATTTTGCAGTTTTCCCTATACAGAACATACTTCATTTTGTTCATTTATAGGGCTGAACAAACAGATAACATGAAAAGCTGCTGATCGATAGAACTGTGCAAAACTGTGCAAATACCAGTTAGAAAAGAGCCAGGCAACTCAAATTAATGCTACACAGTCTCCGAGGCCTCCTGAAAGATCCGAGCAAGGTCATTTGGCCTCTAGGTCCTTATCAATAGAAAGGAGCTCATAATAAATCTCAGTTCCACGAGGCCACTGTGGATCTTGTGTTTCTTACAAGTTCCCAATAGAAAGCCCAGTCAGCATAAGTGGAAAGGAATGTTATTAGCACACTTGGTTCACAAGTCTTCTCTGCTCTTCCTCCGCAAAGCTGAAGATACTAAGACAAGAGCTACAGTTCACAGAAAGAAAGCAGACAGCGTCCCTTTATAAATGGGAGTATGCAGCTGTGTTGCTCTCGGGATAAAGGCATCAATTTTATTCCTCTCTGTGGAACGAAGTCTAATTATACAGGGCAAGACATAGAGACCCTACTGCAAGTGTCCTCAGAAGAATGCCCTCCCATTTTACTGAATAAGGGGCCTTCAGCCCTTTCCACTGATAAACCATTAGCAGCCCAGCTCATTTGGAAGCCCCTGTCTACTATCCTATAGATCCTTGTCCAGTGCAAAGCAAAGGGAGGTCTTAGAATCACAAAGCCGTTACTATGGTAGCCGTCGTCCTCACTCGCATTCCCACCATTATGGAATTATCCCTTTCTGAAATGTCCTGTTGTGTCTGTAGCACTAGTTTTCCCCTCCCCTTCTGCAGTACTCTCCAAGACCTCTAAGGCAGGCAGAGGACTCCAAAGGCACAGTGTAAAAGGCAGAGGTCCAAAGAGAGAGGCTTTAATGAGCAGGGAAAACACTGGAATATTCATAAATACAGTAACAATTAGCAACTCCCTCCTCCAACAGTTGAGCTGGAATTAAGAGTGTCTTTCACAACAGGCATGTTATCTCCCCTCCTCTTCTGTGAGCAAGATGATAAAGGACTATCACACCTAGCAGAACTCTATATAGTGCAGCTCCCTTTTCATTGAACTTCCTACAGTCAACCCCTGAGGGAACTTTTTACAGCTGTGTTCTCTTTCCTAAATTTGCTGGTGTTATAAAGAGCTCAAAGGTTTTCATCACAACTTGATCAGACTGCAAACAAACTGCAAGAGGTAAGAGCTTTGGTATCAGAGTGGACAACATTTATTAGCCTAGAAAATACAGCATCTCCTAACTTGTATCAGTGTTTCCAAATAAACAGTTTCTGTTATTACTGTTCAAAAAGTGCTGTCTATAATGTTAAGAACACAGTTGGGTGTTCTACTTAATATTACTAGATGTATCCATAATACGAGGAAGATTGCTGATTAAATATTACATTTATAAATGAATTACCCACCGAGTTATAACAAATTGATGCAAGTTTATTATTTAATTTTCATAATACTCATAAGAGTATAACTTTGGATGAATGAAGAATGAAAAGCATTGCTGTTCTAGGAGAACAGAATTAGCTGTGATTTCTAATGTATTTTTAAGACAATTAGCTAGGATTCCCTTAATAAACTAGAGAATTGAATACAAACAAAAGACAATCTGCTGCATGCCTAGAATTTGGGAATGTTTGTTCAAGCTTTATTAAGACATAAAGTAATACTATCTTTTTGCTGTAGAGAAAATTATTTTATCTTTTTTTGAATATCTGGAACACTCTGTGGTCTAGTTGCAAAATTAACACTTGCAATTAGTACAAACTGTTTTAAGTTCCAAGTAATACTAGATCCAAATGATATAATTTCTATGCTTTTCATTATGTCTAAAGACTTGAATGAGATTAACCATAGGAACAGAAGCTTTTCCAGTATTTGTATTGCTTTTATTTACAAAGATTTGTCTACAAAGCACTTTGAATCAAGCAAATGGTACATGCAATGCACAGTACATACCGCTTCTGTGGAACTTCAAGTGAAGGTACTTATATACATATATGCACACATACATACATACATATATAAAAATATAACATAATATTGCATATTATGTATAGGGATAATTAGGCTTGTGACTTATGATAAGTAAGGCAATTAATTGAAATATGGCTAACAAAAAATTTAAAATAGAACATCTTCTCCCAGAATTGTACCTAATTTTCATGCATAGTTTATAAAAAGAATAGCCAGGATTCATGTGCCCATATATAATATTTTTGTTTATGCATCTAATTCTCAATTATCTGGAGGTGGCTTTTTCAAAAGTCTGGGGAGGGGGTTATCAGACAAAACCTAATCAACATCCAATAGCAAGGGAAATAAACAGCAAGTTTTGCTAGTTCATATAATAAAAAATAAAACACAGATTTCTTGGTATTGTAATATTTTCATCCAAGTTTATTTATTTGGTATTTCAGGCTCACATTGAAGACCAATTGTGAGGAATGAACAGCCAAGCAGACTCTTCAGATCTGTTATTCAACATTTCCCTGTCAAATTCAGAGCAATGTGGCAAGGAGAGTCCCATGGAAAACATCCTTTTTGCTATTTTCTATCTTCTCGATTTCATCCTAGCCTTTTTGGGCAATGTTTTGGCACTCTGGCTCTTCATTCGGGACCAAAAATCAGATACCCCTGCCAATGTTTTCCTGATGCATCTTGCTGTAGCCGATCTGTCTTTTGTGCTCATCTTACCAACTCGGTTGGTCTACCACTTTTCAGGCAATCACTGGCCATTTGGAGAGCTCCCTTGCCGACTCACAGGGTTTCTTTTCTACCTCAACATGTATGCGAGCATCTACTTCCTCATGTGCATCAGCATAGATCGCTTCTTAGCTATCGTGCATCCTGTGAAGTCCCTCAAACTCCGCAGGTCACTCTATGCTCATTTGACCTGTGCCTTCCTGTGGGTTATTGTTGCCGTGGCCATGGCACCTCTTTTGATCAGTGTGCAGACAGTTGAGATGAATAATACCACCGTCTGCCTCCAACTCTACAGAGAGAAAGCATCACGCCATGCTCTTGTATCCCTGGCTGTCGCATTCACTTTTCCATTTTTTACCACAGTAACCTGCTATTTACTGATCATACGAAGCCTGAAGAAGGGGCACCGCATTGAAAATCATTTAAAGGAAAAAGCCATCAAAATGATAATCATGGTCCTAACAATCTTCTTGGTCTGTTTTGTGCCTTATCATGTCAACCGCTACATTTATATCCTCAATTATGATGGTGTGAAGACTTCTTGTGCAATGCAGAGGATTCTGGCACTTGGTAATCGCATCACTTCATGCCTCACCAGCTTAAATGGTGCCCTAGATCCTGTCATGTATTTTTTTGTTGCTGAAAAGTTTCGAGAGGCCTTGTGTGGTTTGTTTTGCTCCAAAAAAGTTGCAAGATTACCTTCAAGTTATGATGGGAAAACAAATGACAGCTCTTTAAGTGCTAAATCTGAACTGTAAATACCTGAAAACAAAATACTTCCTTAACATAAATTTGCTGTCCAGCATGATTTAATCTCCGAGAAAGCAGATCTGCTTTTCTACAAAAACACAAGATCTAATACTTAACTGCTACAAAGCATATACAGCAGTTCTAACTGGGAAGGGGTACTGAGGTGGTAGATGATGCCATGTTGAAAGCCCTGCTATTCTCTGTTGGCCAGGATGGATAGTATCTCCCCTTTTTTTGCCTTCTCCCTACCATTTTTAAGGGTTTTTTGGGATGGGTGAGTGTGTGTGTGTGTGTGTGTGTAATTACAGAGATAATAGTTACAAAGACTATCAGGATGCATAATTATTTTGATTTCCTGAAATACTCTTTTGAATGTTACTATCAGTGGAAATATTGCCAATAAGATTTTTCATAAGCATTCTTTGGATCTACAGACAATTTATAGGCAGCTTTACCTTATCATAAACATTTCAAGAATCAGATCAGGTTGTGTGAAATTATGAATCTTGTGATAATTTTTGCATAGCAAATAGCAGCAAATAAGAATTCCATTAGGATATAGATTGGAATTGCAGTGAACAAAAGCTTGGTAAATTCTTCAAAAAATAAATGTTCATAGGTGAAAGAATTGACCATTTAAAATATTCAAACAGTGAATAGAGAAGTTTTAGTAATATTCAGCAGCTGTCCAAACCTATTTTGTACAATATGCAATATAACAAGGCAGGCAGGAATTCAGCCCCAAAGCTGTTCAATATTTACATCTACAATGCAAATTTTTGAGAGGTTTATGAATATGGGGTTTAGTTTTAAACAAACTTTATAACTCTCCCACCATAGGCTGGCGGTCCCCAGGGCTAGGGCCTTCTCTGTGGGAGCACCTGCCCTTTGGAATCAGCTCCCCGTCGATCTCCGTTTGGCCCCTGACCTCCGCTCCTTCCGCCGGGACCTGAAGACTTGGTTGTTCCAGCGGGCCGGCCTTGAATGACCCGGGGGGGGGGGTTTATTCTATCTTAACTTTATTTGGCTTGTTTACTTGTTTAATTTTGTTTTATTGTAAATTTTTCTTTGTTTTAATGTTCGCCGCCCTGAGTCCTTAGGGAATAGGGCGGCATACAAGTCGAATAAATAAATAGTTGTAGAAGAATATAAAAGCTGCTGATGCTTTTTATTACACCTCAAGATTAATAAATTACAAACATCACATTTGAACAAAGTGTTCCTTTCAAGTATAGCTTTGGCTGTAGATACTATTTTCAATAGCAGTGAATACACAAACCACAATTTATTTTATATGTAGATTTTTTAATATGACTGAATATGGTTAATGAATTCTTAGAGAACTTGCTACATATCATTAACTTAATTCACTTTAATAATGTAAGATGTAAGTCCAGCTGGGCACTTAGCCCTAATTAATGTAGACCGAGTCTACCATAGTATCTTAAAACAATGATGATCTGGAGCTGGAGCAACTGCGCATGTACAGCTACCTGCTTTACTTTGCCAATATAACTTTGCTGCAGTTGTATCACAACAAGTTTGTATTATCATGTTTATTATCTTTCTACATGAGCTGCGGTGGCACAGTGGTTAGAGTGCAGTACTGCAAGTTACTTCTCCTGACTGCAGTCCGCCTGCAATTTGGCAATTCAAATCTTACCAGGCTGTTGCCTCAGCCTTCCATCCTTCCGAGGTCGGTAAAATGAGGACCCAGATTGTTGGGGGCAATATGCTGACTCTGTAAACCACTTAGAGAGGGCTGTAAAGTACTGAAAAGGGGTATATAAGTCTAAGTGCTATTGCTATTGCTACATTTCAGATCCTAGTCAACTTTACACTGTGCATCTTATAAGTTTTGATGTTTTCCAGTATGTTTAGAACATACAAACTAAATATTTAGCTGAAACAGTGTAAATTACTCTCATTTGCCTTCTAGCACTTCAATTCTGTTTTCTGAATTGAAGTATGCTGTGACCACAAATTCTTAATATCTACTAAAGGAAAGGCACAAGGACTGCCTTTAATTTTTCTAAAAATTATTTTTAAAATCTAAACTTTATTAGCCAATATGATAGAAGAAATATAAAACATAAAAATAGGTTCAGAGAATTCACAAACAAATAAAATGTTTAATTTCCAATAATTAGTTTCATTAAGGAAAATAATATAAATGCTAAGAATAGGCTAGAAAACTGAAAGTCGCTGCATGTATTTTGAGGCTATTCTATTTTGTTTCCTTTTTCCAAATGATTTTTGCATTTATTGTTTTTTACTTTTACTTTCTTTATATTCACATTTGTACTTAAAATGTATATTTAAAAACTGTTATATTTCTTATGTAACTGGAAATACATTCAAAAGGAGAATAAAGCAATTTTGTTTATACTGGTGCAAAATTCTGTCTATCCACCAACACTGTTGGTAAGTATTATCCATCTTAATATAACTGTATTTATAAAGGCGCTTAGCTACTTCCTGGCATTTTGTCTAAAAGAATTACCATTTTGAGAATGGCTGCCAATACATTCAATCTACAGACTTTTTGGAGACATACCTTCCTTTCCATAACCTATCACTAGCTTATACAATGCATTCAACTTCACATTTAGTTTCTATGCCTATTTCATCAACTGCTAACCTTTTAACATATGAACTGCAGACACAGTTCTATCTATTCTTACCTGCCAGCATTCTTCACAAAACCCAAATCAGCAAGAACTATATCACAGAGTTCACAACGAAAACATTCGGGATGCCAATTATTGTTCATTGCTTTGATGACTCGGCCAATGATGAATTCACCTTGAAACAGAAATATCACACTTTATAACCTTAATTCATTTCAGAAGACTCCCTGGTCCTTAGAATTCCATAGTAGTAATTGGGTAGCAATTTTTTTGAAACACATTTTTGTAGTCTGCTTTATTAGAGTTATGAGAAACCTAAGAGTACATATAACTTGCTCAAGGTCATTGAGACAAATCCAGGTTTGTTAAGATACCGAACTAATATCTATTTTAGTAAACCACAAAGATTCCCTTATAAGGTTCTGAATGTCAGGATTTTCTTTTTTGAAAAGTACAATTTCCATGTATTATTTTTGTTCTTACCTATGATCAGTGGTGTCATAAATAAATTACAATATTTTCTTTTTAATTTGCTGTCTACTGCCTCTCCTTAAGAACATCCAGTTATAGAACACCCGGGATCTCATAATCAGATGGTTTACAAACATTGTTAATAAACAGACAAAATTAGATTTGAATCATTTATGTGAAAAACTTACCACATTCCCCACAGCATGGTGCAAATAGCATCTGGAAGTCATGCTCACAATATTTTCTCCCTTCAAACTGAAAGAGATATGCAGGAAAACATATCTTTATAAAACATTCACCATACAAAGAACTGTAGAGTGTGCAGATGCAAAGCAATAGAATTCTCTCATCAATAGCTGAGGGATCTTGCATTACTGATTCTTATTTTTGGAAAGCTTATTCCAACACATTAACTCACCTTCAAACCACAATAGTTATTATAATTGTAATATCAATTAGATATGTTGTAATAGTACTCTTATCTCATTTTGCTAGTTACGACTCTCTCTGATTTTAAATATGCCTTTTTTACTGACTATAAAGAGATTTGCTTTTAATGCACAAGAAGCTGATCTTCTGATGTTGTTTGGCCCTGCATTTTTATTAAATCAAATCATTAACAAAAACAAAGGGAGACATAACTGGGCCTATTCTTTTAAGAAAAAGTATTAGTTTTCCGTTTCTTCTGTTTCACTATCATGGCTCCTAATGGTAACTGACTACAGTGCAATGTTATGTTTAAAGCTGGGTAAACTATGGTTACTCTTAACTATGGCTAACTGAAACATGTAGGCTTTCATCCTTGGCTTATGACATTGGTTTGCACACATCCCAGAAAAAAGTAATCATTTTTTAGTGTTTAGATTTGTGATCATCAATTAATGTTCACAGAAATGAGAACTTCCAATATCACCTTTGTGCTAGAGGATGTGAAAGGAGTACAGGGTTTCAAGCTAGTACACATAGTTCTAAACTATAATTTAGCATTGTCTTACATCATGCTGACTAGAAATTTCTATTGGAGTTCTGACTCCAATTTATTTATTTATTTAGTGTGTGGCATGTGTTAGCCAGGGATCACCTAGGTGGCTGGCTGTCTCTGTGAAAGGAATTTTTTCAGGCAGTGTTATCTTTAACCGCAGGACGCCAGAATGCCAGTAGGCATTCAGGGGAGGCTCCTTTCTTGTCCCTACGTGGTTTATTCACTCACGGGAATCAAGCCACCAACCTCAGTGGAGCGCAGGCCCAGCGTCTGATCATGTGAGCCACCACAGCCCCCATATTCCAATATTTCTCCGGGATTCCAAGCTGAAGAAATCTGGTTAGCATTGTACCTGAACTGGTGACTGCTGAACTCTTCTAGCTACTTGTCTAAGAAAGTAAGACTGTGCTGAATGGGTGATGTTAAAACTTACATAGGGGAGAAAAGAGAAATGGAACACTGAAATTAGAACTGAGGCAATTGTATACTCCATAGAAAATAGTTCAGTTATGCTTCTCAGTCAAGGAAGGATAAAAACTTTCCAAACTATTGAAAGTATAATAATCTCACATCATAGAAGAGGCCATCTGGAAACTGTCGAAAGCACTGAGCACAGACAAAGCAGTTTTCATGATACAGTTCTCCATTGCTGTTTACAATACGTTCAGTTGGATCAAAACGGGCTCGACAGCGTTCACATACAGCATTTGCGAGGGCATCTGACATATTACTGAGAAGCAAAAAAGAAAAATGAAAAACATTTCTCCTAAACACAAAGTGTAGCCACTTAATTAAGTTACATTAATAAAAACTAAAACTCCATTTTATCCCTTTAGATTCAAGCACGAGGTGCCAATTATAAAAATAATCAGAAAGTAAATATTTAATTATCCTATATAGAATAGAATACAATGGAATGGAATAGAATAGAACAGCTTTATTTGACCAAGTGTGATGAGACACAGAAGGAATGTGTCTCCGGTGCAGAACTGCAGTAGACTAGTGATTATATATTTCAATTAACAGTTTATCTGACTCTAAGGATGCAATCCTATGCATACTTAATGGGGATTATCTTTAAACTCATAATTGGACTTTTAATAAACACATAAACTCTTGCATTATAAAGCAATCCAGCTTAGTTATATCTAAAGAACTATATATTCTAACTCTCAAATGAAAATGAGCTATTTGCTTGCCTCTTATTTATCGGCATCTACAGAATATTATTTATACTAGTCATAATAAATACATCATTATTTAAATTGTGTTTTATCAAAAACTCACAGAAAACTACATAAAGTAGTAGTAACTATTAGGGATGCCCTTTAAACTATCTTTAAAAAGCACCATAGGTCAAGGTAAAGCTTTTTCAGGCTATGTTCAGCTCCTGAAGACTTCATGGAAACATTTGTAGAAGGTTATGAATGAAAGTGTTCTACAAGTGGCTTCTAACTAGACCCTCTTTAATTTCTGAATTCAAAGCTAGACAATGGAACGCCTTCATAAGCATTCAAAACCATCCATCTTTACCTTTCTTTTCTACCTGCCAGGTAATTTGTACATTTTGTTTAAAATTGAGACAAATCAAAGGAACAACTAAATTGTATTCCTTCCAATTGCCTTCTGAAGTTAGAATGCAGCTATTATTTGGTGCCCAATTAGACTGTCATGACACAAATGTAATTTGCAGATGAGTACTATGTGGAAAACTAAATGCTAATGGATTACAACAACAGAAGTTTGAATTTCTATGAGGGCAAAAAAATCATGATCTGCATCTTGCCAGAGTCTTTTGTTACTTCTGACCTTACAAGCACTTACAACATTTCTGGATTTTCTCATCCATCCCACATAGCCACCTACTTGCAAAGTGCTAAAAATGTCAAATAGTAAAAGATTTTTTTGCTTAGAACAGCAGCAAGCTTTCATAACTTACATTAAGAGTTACGAAACTTAATATAGGAGATAAACATCTTCCAACAAAATGGATACCCACAGAACTTTATCAAAAAGTATCAAATCACACAACCCGCTGCACTCCCATACATCAAAAACTTTGCACAAACAATAAACAGATTGCTATAACTACATGGCATCACAGTAGCATACAAACCAATGAAAGCCCTCCAAAATATCTTAAGCAAACCAAAATGACCCAGTAGTCCAAGAAGAAAAAAAACAGGAGTCATCTACAACATACAATGCAAGGATAGCATGGAAGAAGACTAGCAGAGCATATCCACAAACTAGCTTTTAGAAGGCATGATAAAAAAAAATCTCCTTAATTTCACAACATGTAGACTCAATCATAATTTCAATTGGAAAACTATTAGCATCTTAGACTAAGCCAAATGCTAAAATGTTAGGGAGTTCCTGGAAGTTTGGTATTCAGATAAATCAGCCATCAATAGACACAGAGAGATAAACCACATTTTCACACCTTTCAAAAGAAACAAAAATGTAAAGAACAAATAAAAAGACTATAACCCTCCAGCAGTCAATATTCATATCAGCAGAGATCAGTACCAGATAAATAATCAGGCAGAAAACAATATTCAAGTCAAAGAGAAAATTACATCCCCATCACAACTGGCAGGGCAACCTATGGGATAGCAACAGGGAGTAAATCGTACACTGATATTATCTAATTGGGTAATTAAATATCTATAAGTAAATAACTAAGCTCGAAGAATACCAAGAGCTCTAACCCTAAGACACATATATTCTCTTTTATTGAAGTTAAAGAAAGCCATAAGTTAACTCTATAAAAATGAAAATGCCAGTTAATTAATAGGTATTGCTGAGTGTTCTATTTTCAAAGTATCTTGGAGTATGGGTAGACACATAATAAAAATTAATTAAATATGAGCACCACAATGCCTTAGAATTGTAAATAATAGTATTTACAAATATATAAAATATTGAAATAGATTTAATCTAACATTAATTAGAAAAAAATGAGCATTTTTAAAATTTATCAATTGGAAAAATATATATAAAAATGCATTCTTCATAGATACATTAAGGTCCCAGTAATTTGATTCTACTTGCAACTTTTGCAAGCAACTGTAGAGGCTGTCCAATTTCTACTCTTTGAGTTTAAAAAACAAACCCGGAGATTCTGTTCTACAAACTTGACTGGCTAATAATATATTCCAGGCTACAAGTAACATATGGCAGAAAGTAGTTTTTTTCCAGCCAGCTTGATCTGCAACCTTTAGTATACAGACAAGTTCAAACCCAGAAAATGGAGAGCTCTGAAAATTGCAATATAGGCTGTTTCATATCATTTCACAGAACATCAGCCCTATTAGTGTTTCCCAGCCAAAGAACTATACAACACCTGTTCATCGATATCTACACCAGTAGCAGACATATGAAAAGTGACCAGGCCAACTGTTTAGAGGGATGCTGTGGAGACACTCTGTATGGGAGAAACTGGGTTCTAGAGCGATTCCCACGACAGGGAAGATTGCTTTCTTCCCTATCCTTCAAGCTCGAGGAAGTACTGATCGGCTCAGATTTTCAGCAGCTGTAGCAAGGACAATCACAGACCACCTCAAAGCTGATTCTAGAGTCTGGGTAATATTTGAGAGAATGAAAATCACTATATATAAATACTCTAACTCAGTGGTTCTTAACCTTTTTGAAAGAATTGTCCCCTTGAGCCATTGAGGAAGTTGTCATTGCCCCCCTCCCCCAACATAACCGCCCCCCTGCCACCTCTTAGCATCCTAAGGGGGGCAGGAGAGGGGCGCTAAGAGGCGGCAGGGGGGCGGCGTGTCGAACGCGGCCACAGCAACACGTAATGTGCCACTGCTTCCGCATTGGAGGCGCCAGCTCCAGAGCAGTGCTAGTCAATGGGTGAACCTGCAGGGCCGGCCGGCACCTCGAATGCCCCCCTGTCACATCTTAGCACCCCTCTGCCGACCCCCTTGGGGACGCTAAGAGGCGGCACATTCAAGGCGCCGGCCCTGCAGGCTCACCCCATTGACTGTTGTACGGCACCTGAACCGGTGCCTGTCCATCCATCCATCCAAAAGGTCTGTCTGTTTGCCTACCTGCCTTCCTGCCTATCTACCTATCTGTCTTTTTGTCTACCTACCTACCTATCTACCAATATAGATCTCTCTCTCCCTCTCCCAATATATCTCACTCCATCGCCCCCATATCGCCCCCTTCTGTTCCTTTGCCCCCACGTCGCCCCTTTTCATTCCATCGCCCCCCTGAAAAACAAAATCGCCCCTTGGGGGGCAATATCACCCAGGTTAAGAACCACTACTCTAACTTACATTGAATGTAACTAGGTAAGGAGAACCTAGTTGCGACCCTTCGAGAATTGGGATAATCTCACAATAGTGACTTAGCACGTACACCTTAACTTGCGCTTTCCTTGAAGCTGCCTTGAAGATGTTTCACAGGTTGCATCTGGTTCAGAATTCTGCAAGCTGATCTTTGATGGGAGGAAGTAGGTTTGTTTATGCTATATACATGACAGGGTTACTATGCCAAGAGATCAATGACCAGAATCCAAGATAGGGAAAGTTCCTCTACAGTTTAAGTAGAAGACAGATACATAATAAGCATAGTTTTTTTGATCCTTGTAAAATGAGATGAATCAGCCAACATTTTATTTCCATAAAGCTATACTGACATAAAATTTTGTTACATGAAGTCCTTTTAAGGATATTCTAGTGTAACACATATTAGACTACAGTTCTAATCCATCAAATCCATCTGGATCAAAGTTACATCAAAATTTAAACCAAACCAAATTTAAAGAAAAATACTGTAAACAGATAAAAATAATAAAAAATAAAAGTCAAATTAAAATGTAAAACTATTAAGTATCATTAAAAGAGATTGAAAGCAGGGATTTATAGCTTCCTTGAACCCCTCTTAAGGGAATAGACACCTACATGGGTTGCTTTCTATAATTCAGGAGCAGTGATAGAAAAAGCTTATTCCTAAACCATCACTGGGTAAGATGATAATCAGATGTCTCTGATTATCTTAATTTTGGAAATCATACAGAGAAAGGAATTGTTTCAAACAACTCAAATTTAAAGTATTTGGGATTTTAAACTGATAACTATACTTTGTCTGGAAGACAACCCCATTCCCTTAAAAAAAATTGTAAGAATAAATATAGGTATCATTAGCATTTTGATAACAACCATCACCCAAACTCCTGATGACCTCATCTAATGGTTTCACATGTGTTTAAAAAACTATTAAAATATTCATTGTAAATGCTTCATTATTCATCAAACTTAAGGAGAAACAAAAAATGTTTGTCAACTATGCATAAAGAATATATATTTTAAAAACTAAATGATTTTTAAAGATTACCAATTTTTTATAAGGCAGATTTTCATATATTTTAAACAGAAAATATGGACATTTTGCCCAGTTTAAAGGATTAAAATTCCTGTTTCTTTTGCAGTATGATCATGCATGCTCAACACAAAAATTAAACAAAGTATTAATATTGTAAATGTATTTAGGATGGAAAAAATATATAAATTGATTCTTGTTGCCAAGTAAGGTAAGAGGTATCTTTTAAGTCTATTCATGCAGTGCTAGTTACACTAACCCTATTTTAACTTCAAGTGATGAAGGTTTCCATAGCAGGTTTCCTGTTTTTATACAAAACTGATGTTATCGGAGCCAAAGCAGCACTTCCTTCAAGCAAAGGGAGGAATCCCAACCTGGTTTTCCTTACTTTCCACTTCAAAGTAAGTCAGAGCAAACATTCTAAATATATCAGCAACTGTTAATCTGAGGAGGTATCCAAATAACCTACCCCAATATCCCAGTTGCCCTCTCTGTCTCATCATTCAGTAGTGACACTATGCCACTCAGGCGCTCTTGTCGGCGTTGATAGAGTTTGGAAGATGTTAGTCCCCGAAGTCTCACACCAGCCATGGTTCTTACCACTGAGAAGAAAACTGCATGAGGATAACTGAATAGCAACTCTGAAGTAGAAACCCACAAGGTTCAGGAAATGGTTTTTTTCCAGAAAAACTGTGTTCTTGTATTTGCCAATTAAAAGAAGTGACGTTCATTCTTCTCATACATCACTTTTTCCTCAAGAACTATAGATTCCTTGCCTGCTTTCCTTCTTTCTTCAATCCATTCCATTAATAATGTCATGGATTCAGAATTATTATATTTGTTTAGAGAATTTAAAATACGGTATTCCAAAATCTCCTTAATTCCCTCACCAAAAATCACAGAATGTAATAATAAATTATACACAATACAACTGAGTAGCCATCTCAGAAAAGATAGCTATGAGATTTTTAGTAGTAGATATTTCACCAGTAAATTAACAATGATAATAATAAAAATATATCCTTTAATTTCAGCACTCCTTAACTAGTTTTGCATTATTTATGTCCTACCTAAAAAGTTATATCACTATAATATAATATAATACTAGAACAGAGCAGAGTGGCTTTGAAACTCACTCCAAAAATCAAATTCCAGTAAAATATCAAGAAGCACAGTAAAGAAACATATTTTACATTCCTAAACCCTCCCTGCCCCCAATCCATAATTCTCAACTCAGAAGGTCACCGACTCAAGTTGTTGCTTTCTTTACACCCACTTTGGAAAAAGTATCATGTTACACAAATTGAAGTCATAACTCTGAAGTTTAAATTGTTTTGGTGATCCACTCCTCTTTGTCCTTCTCTCTTTTATCTATTGTTCTGTTAACTTTTGTTATAATATTTTAAATGATATTATTTATTTATTATTCCTTATTCTGTATATATAAAAAATTATAACAGAAACAAATTGGAGTAAGGTAAGGTATCAAACTGTAATATGCAAGCACACAAAAAGTTATTTTTAACAACCTTCCAAAATGTAATTATTGATTTTATTAAGATTGTTGGTAGCAGTATTACTAATAACCTTAGCAGTATTACTAATAACTTAGCAATCGTTGCCAAAGATTCAGCAGAGTAGCCTTATAAATTCTCCAGTTTCTGGACTAATTATTTTCACAGACATTTCTTTCATAGAAATGAAAGATCTTGGGTATGCTATGAGTGTTTATTATCTAATTTGCTATTATCATACATGATAACATGGCTTAAGTCAGATCTTTATCTCTTAAATCTCATCAGTCATCTATTAAATGATCAAGATTCATCCAAGTAGGGAAAATGTCAAGTTTCCCCCAGTAAGAACAATTAGATTTGCAGGATTCTGTTAGTTTTATGGGCTTGTAATGACTCATCTATGCTACTTCTCTGCTAGTTTCCCCTACTGTCATAATACATTAATTGTGGGTTCATAATTGTTTTGGCAGCTATAGTTTCAAAAGATGTGATAATTTATATCGGAACAGACATAGAAATACTAAATCAGTAACAATAAAATTTTTATAATAATAGGCATTTATTTATTTGCTTGTAGGGACATGATGGCTCAGCAGTTAAAGACACTTGTCAGCTGCAAAGCTGAAAGCCCAGATTCCAGACCCAATGGGGTGAACTCCCATTACTTGTCCCAGCTCCTGCCACCTAGCAGTTTGAAAGCATGCAAATGTGAGTAGATAAATAGGTACCACTTTGATGGGAAAGTAAGTGTGTTCCGTGCACCTCAACATATAGTTATGCTGGTCACATGACTACAAAAATGTCTTCAGATGATATGGCTCCCTCAGCTAAGAGCGGAGATGAACTTAGAGTCTTTAGACAGAGATGATTCCTTACAGTCAGACATGACTGGGCAAGGAAAACCTTTATCTTTACTTTTTTTGCTTGTAAGTATTTATGTGTTTTCAATATAATTTAGTTCAATTTTATACCAAATAGTTTATGAACACTTATTACATAATTATTATTTTTTAGTCATGTAAGAAAGAAATGTTCAGAACATTATTTTCTGAATACTATAATTTGAACTCTCAAAATACAAAAAAATAGGCTAAAGAGTCCACCATTGGATTAATATAGTTTCATCTTTTCAGACTCTCGTGATTTATTCTTGCTATTTCCTCATTGTTTATATCTTTTGATAGAATTGGTGTATTTATACAAAACAAAACAAAAATGCAGAATTTTTATTTTTCCAATAGCAATAATAAATAACAGAATAGCAAGCAAATAATATAACAGTAAAAGCAAATAAAAACTCCATGAAACTCCAAATTTCAGGTGCATGTCACACAAACAGCAAATTTCCTCAGGATGCATGTCTTTATCTCAAACAAAAGGAAGGAAACTATCCTAGCACAGCACAAGAGACCCTCCCAGCTGCCACCTTGAAAAGTGAAAGGGTTCAGCCTTCAACATTTGCAAGAGAAACAAGGTATTGGAGAAGGAATTAGAAACAGTGCTGTGGGCCATTTGATAAAAAGGAAATATCTATAAATGTTTGAGAAAAAATCCATAAAACAAGTAAGGGGAGTTTGACTCGTGATTTATTATGGGGACTTCAAGAGCATCCCATTCCAAGGAATAGTAATAATGTTAGCTAGAAATACTGTATAAACTATTTTTTATTTAACCTGTATTTATGTCCTTAGTAACTGCTCTCCCAATTATGTATTTTTATGCAACTTGGAACCTCTTTACAGCAGTTGCTCCAAATAAAGGCAGATTAAAAAATCAGACCAGAATCTTATACAGTCCTTTACACGTTTTTCCTGAGAAAACCTATTTGAATAATTCTGTATTTTACTGGTTTTGCCATTAAAAGCTTTGCTCTTTCCAATATACACTTACACAGCATTCACTCTACCCGATTGTATTTTATTGTTTAAAATTATTTTATAGATAGTAAATTAGCACAAATATGCAATAACATACAATCAATTCAATATCTGGTGAAAAACTTCTATAATTTTAAAGGTCCAGAGAGCCAAATAATAAAGTGTAAGATTTAAACAGGTCTCTGAAGAGTCAAACAACAGGATAAAAACTTTCACCTTCCCTATAGCCTGTTTGCTATACGATTATATAATAGTTTATTAGCTAAAAGAAATGTATAAATATTGTTTAAGAGAAAACCAGTACCAAGTAGCAAGTGTATTTTACATTCCACTTGCTTAAATACAGGGAATACAGCAGCAGAGAATTGCCTTTTTTCAGCAAGTTTTTTTTATTCTGGGATTGAAAAACTGGATTTCCCTATGATCTCCCATCTAAGTACGTATCAGGATTGATGCCCGCTTTCCTTTTTGCCAACAGCCGAAGTCAGGAGCTGCCATCTGCTGTTGACAACAAGCATTTGGTTTTCAATATCTGCAAGGCCTCTTAAAGCAAAAATGATCGTATCACATATAAGAGAAATGAGCTGTTTCAGTCAGAAGAGGGAAACTTCATCTCCTTAGTAAATATGTGGTAGTACGAAGGTTAACGGGCAAAGAAGCTTGCTCTCCAGCTAGCAGTCATGTTTCACAAACAACCCCCACCCCGAAAGATTGCGATTGCCAAACCAGACAATTCCTTTTTAAATCCCACGAAGGGGGAGTCCTGGCAGCTCCTAAGCCACCCGGGGCAGCGGTCGCGGTCCCGTGGAAGAAGGAGCCGAGGCTGTTTCGGCTTTTAGTCATCACCCGCCCAGGCAAGTTCCAGGCTTCCAGGCGATTGCGGTGCATTTCGCTGTGTTTCTCCTCTTACCTGCCCGTCATGGCGGCTGTGGGTCCAAAGCGCTCTTGGCCAGCGAGCTTCGGTGCAGGGGTCGCGGGGAGAGCGACGAGCAGCCCGTTAGAGCACCCCGCTCCCCACTGCAGCAGCCCCGCAGCCCGACTGCTCTTGTCCTCCGCCCGGTGATGGCTGCAGTGGCGAGCCGCCCCTCTAGGTCAGGACAGGCGGCCTGATCTTCCTCCCGCCCCTCGGCCCGGCACATATTTTTCCTAGAAAGGGAATGAAATAATAAATAATGAAATAGCGAGGGCGGCGGTCCTGTGCAGTGGGACTTCACAGTGCCGGGCGGTGGAAAGCAAACCGCAGCTACAATAGGCTATGGCTTACTTGCTTTTACTCCGGAGATACTCTAAATAGCTTGTACGATTTAAAACCACGGTGTGCCTCATTCTGTGCCTACAGGTGAAACTCGAAAAATTAGAATATCGTGCAAAAGTTCGTTTATTTCAGTAATGCAACTGAAAAGTGAAACTAATGTATGAGATAGGCTCATTACATGCAAAGCAAGATAATTCAAGCCGTGATTTGCCATAATTGTGATGATTATGGCTTACAGCTCATGAAAACCCCAAATCCACAATCTCAGAAAATTAGAATATTGTGAAAAGGTGCTAGGCTCAAAGTGTCCCACTCTAATCAGCTAATTAAGCCATAACACCTGCAAAGGATTCCTGAGCCTTTAAATGGTCTCAGTCTTTAAATGGTTCAGTAGCAATCACAATCATGGAAAAGACTGCTGACCTGACAGTAGTGCAGAAAACCATCATTGACACCCTCCATAAGGAGAGGAAGCCTCAAAAGGTAATTGCAAAAGAAGTTGGATGTTCCCAAAGTGCTGTATCAAAGCACATTAATAGAAAGTTATGTGGAAGGGAAAAGTGTGGAAGAAAAAGGGGCACAAGCAGCAGGGATGACCGCAGCCTGAAGAGGATTGTCAGGAAAAGGCCATTCAAAAGTGTTGGGGACTTTCACAAGGAGTGGACTGAGGCTTGAATCAGTACATCAAGAGCCACCACACACAGATGGATCCTGGACATGGGCTTCAAATGTTGTCAGAAGCATCTTACCTGGGCTAAAGAAAAACAGACCTGGTCTGTTGCTCAGTGGTCCAAAGTCCTCTTTTCTGATGAGAGCAACTTTTGCATCTCATTTGGAAACCAAGGACCCAGAGTCTGGAGGAAGAATGGAGAGGCACACACTGCAAGATGCTTAAAGTCCAGTATGAAGTTTCCACAGTCTGTGTTGATTTGGGGAGCCATGTCATCTGCTGGTATTGGTCCACTGTGCTTCATTAAGTCCAGGGTCAATGCAGCTGTCTACCAGGAGATTTTGGAGCACTTCATGCTTCCTTCTGCAGATGAGCTTTATGGGGATGCTGACTTCATTTTCCAGCAGGACTTGGCACCTGCCCACACTGCCAAAAGCACCAAAACCTGGTTCAATGACCGTGGGATTACTGTGCTTGATTGGCCAGCAAACTCGCCTGACCTGAACCCCATAGAGAATCTACGGGGCATTGCCAAGAGAAAGATGAGAGATATGAGACCGAACAATGCAGAAGAGCTAAAGGCCGCTATTGAAGCATCCTGGTCTTCCATAACACCTCAGCAGTGCCACAGGCTGATAGCTTCCATGCCATGCCGCATTGAGGCAGTAATTGTTGTAAAAGGGGCCCAAACCAAGTACTGAGTACATATGCATGCTTATACTTTTCAGAGGTCCAATATTGTTCTATGTACAATTCTTGTTTTATTGATTGCATGTAATATTCTAATTTTCTGAGATTGTGGATTTGGGGTTTTCATCAGCTGTAAGCCATAATCATCACAATTATGACAAATCACAGCTTGAACTATCTTGCTTTGCATGTAATGAGTCTATCTCATATATTAGTTTCACCTTTTAAGTTGCGTTACAGAAATAAATGAACTTTTGCACGATATTCTAATTTTACCGAGTTTCACCTGTATATAGCCAGTGTATTGTATGTATATATGTATGTATATGTATGTATGTAGCCATCTTTTTAGGAATATTCTTAATATCCCAGTACAAATTTGTAAAGTTGCCCATCTCACAAAATGTGACTTTGGGCAAGTACAGGTAGTCCTCGAATTACAACAGTTTGTTTAGTGACTGTTCAAAGTTACAATGGCACTGAAAAAAGTGACTTATGACCATTTTTCACACTTACGACCGTTGCAGTATCCCCATGGTTACATGATCAAAATTCAGATGCTTGGCAGCTGACTCATATTTATGACCGTTGCAGGGCCCTGGGGTCACATGACCTCTTTTTGTGACCTTTTGACACACAAAGTCAATGGTGAAGCCAGATTCACTTAACAATCGTGTGACTAACTCAACAACTGCAATAATTCACTTAACTGTGGCAAGAAAAGTCATGAAATGGGGGAAAACTCACTTAACAAATGTCTTACTTGGCAACATAAATTTTGGGCTATTGTGGTTGTAAGTCGAGGACTACCTGTACAACAATAGAGCTATTATGTTTTTAGTTTAGTGGTTCTCACTTTAGTTCATTATGTCCCAACAGCACTATTACAGAATATATTTATTAAATTTGTTTGCAAGGTCACTTAGGCAGTGGCTCATGCGACTTACAACATTAAAAGCAATAAAACCATAAAAATATACATCTATAAGCCCAATAAAAATACAGGTTACAACTAAAAGGTGGGAAGACAGGGCACAGGATGTATAGGGGAGGGTGGGAGGGGGGAATCTGCTATTGGTCCATCAACCATCTTCAGTGATACTCCCCCAATAGGGTCAATCTTGATCATATCAAGATAATGATTTATGCATGCATTCTATTTTGTCAGAATATGACAAAATTTAAGAAGATAAAGTTAGTGCAATAATATTGTTCACAACACTTATTAATGTATTAAGTATTAATACAATTAATTTAATTATGAAATTTAAACCATAAAAATAATTTTCATTACCAGTAAAGCTGTAATGAATGTAAGTCCAACACATAGGATTGAGGGATCCTAAAATTTCGATCTCTTTTTCAGGGATGAGCTTGGGGAATTTGAAAACATGAGGTAGAACATTGTCAAGAGCCTGGACCCAAGAGTACATGGCCAAGAGTACATGGCTTGGTATATCTATAATCACTATATTATGAAGCTAGATATCTGGAACTGGAATAAGTTGTAAATGAGACTGGGGTGGGCCAAAGCAGTGCAGGTGTGTTTATTACTGCACTTACAATATCTAAGAGTCACTGCAATAATAACCCAACCTTATTCCACTGAATTTTGCTTTCTGAACACTTTTGGGCATGTCTTATAGATTTCTGGCTGCTGATCATGAAAATAACCTGTAATTTAACCTATCTCATACTGTTTTATAAAAACATGTTTTTACAAAATGGCAATGTAGACCCTTCAGTACTTGTTGGCTATACTGCATACATGAAACATTCAGTACACCAAGTACAACTGGAATGTTGAGAACTCAAAAGTAATGGCTTTGCTGCTTGAAATGCAGCTCAGATATATCAAGTACTGTTGTTACTTATGCATATTATTATTTATTTATTATGTATTTAGATTTATATGCCACCCCATCTCCGGGGGACTTGGAGCGGCTCACATAAAAGTCAAAATAAAAACATAAATACAAGAAATTAAAAATATAAGCTTCCAAATAAATCCCTAAAATATAGTAAAATCAATTAATTAAAAAAAAACCAACCAACTTCAATACAGGCCTGCCTGTTCAAATAGACAAGTTTTAAGATTGCGGCGGAAGGAGCGAAGGTCGGGAGCCAACTGCAACCCCAGGGGCAGTTGGTTCCATAGGGTGGGCGCCCCCACAGAGAAGGCCCTCCCCCGGGGAACCGCCAGCCAACATTGTCTGGTCGATGGCACCCCAAGGAGGCTCTGCAGGCTGAAGTGCACTGGGCAATTGGAACTCGATGGCGGTAGGAGGCGCTCCTGCAAATATGAGACAGTCATGGAAGAGAATTACATCACATTAAAAAAAATGACTATTCTCGAAGAATTTGGTTTCAGCACAGAAAAATTTGGTACATGAACCACTTGTTGACCCCCAAAAATATTTTTGCATTTGTTTCATGCACCTTACATAAAACTATGAAAATTTTTGTGAAAATAATGAACAAGATAAAGGTTTTCATTATTTGGGACAGATGTTTTCAAGAATAACTGATGCCAAGATTAAGGAAGGCATTTTTGTTGGTCCACAGATCAGATACGCCATCAATGACAAGTGGTTCAAAGATTTGTTAGTGCAGTTAGAGAAAATCACCTGGAAAGGATTCAAGAATATTGAGAATTTTTTTGACAACTACAGAGCACCAAACTAGATCCAGCTGGTTGATAACTTAAGACATACAAGACCATGAAGTGCAACATTACTGAAAATTTGTTTTTGCATTCACTTGGACTTTTTTCCCAAAAATGTAAGTGCAATCAGCAGCAAACATGGTGAAAGGTTTTGGGATAATGCTTTAAATTACAAATGGAAGATCTGCTTAATTGCTAATCGTTTATTTTGAATGTTGATGTACCAGAGAAAGTATGGTCACCACAAATGTACTAATAATGGGTAATAATCACCAATTTTTGTCTCTTTGATCACATATTATATTTATTTATTTGTCAAGCAATTATAAGATAACAGGTATAAGTATAAACATAGTTATGAATACATGAAATGAATACATATAAGAAAAATAAACAATAGGACAGGGATGGTAGGCACGTTGGTGCGCTTATGCACGCCCCCTACAGACCTCTTAGGAAAGGGGTAAGGTCAATAGTAGACAGTAGTATAGTAATAGTAGACAATAGTAGACAGTCTAAGGTTAAAGTTTTTGGGGTTTGGGGAAGAAACCACAGAGTATATGCCAACAGGTCATTTTAAATTCCTAGTGACCACACACATTTTTTTCCCATGACCGTTTAACTTGATCTTTCGGGTCTTTTTGTCCTCTTACTTAGACATTATTAAGTATTAATCAAAATGAAAATAAAGAACTCCTACTCTAGGGCCATAATGTTGACATCCTCAACAAGGAGCACAACAGTTTCTGAGCATTATCACTGCTACAGTTCCAAGTTCTGTCCTTCCCCCAACAATTGCCAAACGATAGTCGAATCACGTCTTTGCCCGCGACTATAGAGTGCAGAAGCACAGCCCTCGGCTCTCCTGCCTTCTGCGAATGCGTAGTTGATGCCTTTGAAGCCGAAAGGGTGAGATGAAGTTGCCCGTCCAAAGGGCGTCCAGAAAATGTTCTCGTTCAGGCGAGGTGGGAGAGTCGCGAGGCCAGGGCGACCTGCGTAAGCTCCTCCTCCGCCCATCTGGACCTTTGTATTGCACGCACGCACGCACGCACGCAGTTGCCTGAATGACGATCACGTGTTTGAAGTTGGTGCCTGTTTTGTTTTTTTTAAAGCGATCAAACCAAGGCGGCCGACCGTCTGCTTAGCAGTGCCGCTTTGTTAAGGCGGCTGCGTCCCACCGTTACAGCAGCACCGGGCCGAAGAGCAGTCCATCTATTGTCTTCGCCTCCCGCCTGTTCCCGAGAGACTCCTCGCCAAAATGGCAGATCTGAACCGGCAACTGCAAGAATATTTAGCTCAGTCCAAGGGCGGCGGCGGCTCGACGGTTTTGTCAGTTCCTCAGACCCCTCCTCAGGACGAGGCAGAAGAAACCGACTCGGGCTTGGGCGTCTGGCTGCGGCGCATGAACCCTTTCCCTGCGACAGGAACGTGGTCGGGGGCGGCCGAGCCAGAGCCGGATCCGTGGCTACCGACAGGGATGTCCCGTTGGCAGAGACTGGTGGGGAGTGCCCTGTGTCTTCTGCTGGCTGCTCTCTGTTTCGGCCTCGCCGCGCTTTATGGCTCGCTCCTGCTGCTTCGGAAGTTCGCGCTGCTCTGGTCCTTGGGCTCGGCCTTTGCGTTGGGAGCCGCTGGTTTCTTGCGGGGCCCGAGTCGTTTCCTGGGCGATCCTGACCGGCGCGGCCTGGCTATCCTGTATTTGGGCTCTGTGGGCGGAACTCTGTACGCTGCTCTCGGGCTCCGAAGTACGCTGTTCACGGTACTGGGTGCTATAGTCCAGCTGGGAGCCGGAGGTGCCTACTTGTTTTCCTCGTTGCCTGGCGGTTCTGCCGGGTTGCGCTATGTCAGCAGCTTCCTGGGTAGCTTCGTGCGACGAAGTGTTTCTAAAGCTCTTCCAGTGTGAGTTAATCTGTCGTCTGCAGTCCAGCTCCCGGGCTTGGGAAGACTGTTCCTTGAGGAGGCAACCCGGGCTACTTTTCAAAGTAATGCGCAGAGCAGGATATGCAGCCTGAATCCCATGAATCCTTGAATAGAAAGTTTCTTCTGCGACTACTTTGTGAATTCCAGGAGACAAAAGACCGGGAGATAATTCAGTTGCCTCACTGTGGCTGTTTGACTGTTGAGAAGTATTAAAGTATTAAAACAAAAGATGTGACTTAAAACTGAATTACCTACATTGGCAGGTAGAAGGAGCCAAAGCTTTTGTAGTCTGTGTGTTCCGCCGACCATTGCACAAACTACCCCATTAACCATTTTAAAAATGTACAGCCTCATGATTTCTCTCACTCTTGGGCTATAAGAGAGGCAGCTGAACATTTCCTTTATCTATTCATTATTGAAGTTTTTCCCTCTTCTGACACCATTTTGGGATGGGTGTGATTAGGATGCTGTCAATTTAATTGATGGTGTTATTGGACTGGGATTTGTCCAGCTGCTATTAGCCTTTGAACTGCTGTGCAACTTCTCCACTCCAGTCAGTGGTATTGCCTTATTGGCCATTTTGTTCTGAACTGCAGAACAGACCTGGGCTAGATGAGGTTAGGCATATTGTTTGTTAAAGATGTGCTCCTTTAGAATATTATCTGTATGGTGAAATTAGCATGTAAAACCATACACATGAACATATTTTCTGTACATGTTCTGGAATCCCATTTCTCAAGAGTTTCGACTTGTTGATCATTCCCACTTCCTCTACTCTATACTCCTTTTGTGCATTCCAACAATGCTTCTGCCCCTGTAATGTATTTCTGAATAGCCAGTTTGAACGGAAAAAAACCCACTAGTGTCAACTGTCTCTTGCTGTCTCTCATTTTACCTTGCTGTGTTTCTTGTTTCTCTCACATAGTTCTTCTCTCTTCACATCTTTCAAGAGTGCTAGACTGATGGACTAGTTAGAAGTACAAAGCATCTTCGTCCCTGTGACCTATCCCTTGGGGAACTTGAAAGATCACCAAACCTTTGCTCCAGGTTCCCAATTTGTTGGCATGGTGGGAAAGGGTTGCCCAGTTAAACAGGAGAGCTTTTCCACTGAGCAGCCAGTGCAACATCAGCAGGAGAAGGCTGCCCTGTACAAGACTTCATTCTATTGCTTTCCTACCAGCCCCTCTTACGTTTCAACTGGGTCTGGATCTGGCTACCTGAAATATATGCCCAATATAAATTAGGGCAAGTGATTGTTTTTTTTTCCTGAGGGAAGTGAATACTCACTTGGCAGGAGAAATGGACCAAGAGGAATCTACAATTGTCCTGTATTAAAAGTATAAGAACAACCCAGTTTGCTTTGTTACTACATCGACAAACTACATAAATTCAGGATTGATGTCACAATTTTGCAGTGCAAATGTATATTTTTTCTTAAAATTGTAGCCTGCAAAGCTCTTATATGTTCTCTGAAGTCAAAAGCATTAAATCTAGGGAAGTATGCTTAAAATTCAACTTAAATGCTTAATAAACTAGCACATTCTAGAAAATAATTTCTAATTAAATACAGGTAGTCCTCGACTTACAAGTTCATTTAGTGACCGTTCAAAGGTACAATGGCACTGAAAAAATGTGATGTATGTCCATTTTTCATAGTTACGACCTTTGCAGCATCCCCATGATCATATGATCAACATTCAGATGCTTAGCCGCTGGTTCATATTTATGACCATTGTTATTTCCCAAGGTCATGTGATCACCTTTTATGACCTGATAATTAAAGTCAATGGGAAAGCCAGATTCACTTAACAACTGGGTTACTAATTTATCAACTGCAGTGATTCACTTAACAACTGTGGCAAGAAAAGTAAAATGGAACAAAGCCCACTTAACTTTTCACTTAACAGAAATTTTGAGCTCAATTGTGGTCATAAGAGAAAGACTACCTGTACATGCAAAAACTATCTCCAAATGTATATTATTGAATAAGAAAGCTCTACCCTAGACAATTTATTCAACAGCAAGTCTCTGGCACTTCCACATTTGTGCATTAAGGGATCTAATATTGAGTTATAGATTAATAAAATGGTAATTTTAAATTTAAATTGGCATCTCTGAGTCGGTGATTTGTGTGCATATGTAATAGAAAATAGTTGTGAATCAAAAAGTTGCTAAATAAATGTGGAACAAATTTTCATGAAATTATTTAAAAGATTATTTGAAGAAGTTTCAATTAGAGAAGTACAATAAAATAAACTTCGCAATCCTTTCTATTTACAGCTTAAATGAGGCTTCAATGAGGCTTATGCCCAAGAAAATGGCTATAGGATTGCAGCCCAAGTTATTATATAAATTAGTCTACAGACTTGGAGTATGTTATTCTATTTCAGCTTTCCTCAATTTTTTTATTCTGGAAAAATGCTTGAAATGGTCTCAAGGAACCCTTGCATAAAAATGATAAAAAATGCAAAACCATCACAATACAATTCAGTTCTAATCTGTACAATCCAATTTTACATTTATAACAGCAAACTGACAGGTCAGCAGCTGAGTTGTGGCATATAAAATTTCCCATTATTGAAAATGCTAATGATATACAAAGTTTTTTATAAGTTGTTTTTTCAGTCATAGTCTCTCACAGAACTGCTACAATTTCAAATGGAACCTTAAGAGTTCTGTGCAACTTTACTTCTATTCCCTGGTATAATGTGACATATGAGGAAAAATGTTATTTTAAAAACTTTTAATAGAATGTCTAAAATGTGGTATGTTTTATGTTAAAATCAAAGGACATGGAAGTATATTGTGCCAAATGTACCAATCTACTAGCTATATTTTTTCATTAACTATTTAAATTCTTGTACATATGAGGATAACTATTTTTCTGTTATGTTCAACCCTTGGGATTTATCAAGAATTTAAAATGTTATACTTTTACTATTTTCTATATTTTCTTAATATTAAATTTGATCTGTTACTTTTTCATTGGAATGAAAATTAGTTTATGTCTGCTGGTTTAGGGTAAGAAAAATGAGAGATCATTGTATTAATGAAATAAATCTGAAAAGCAGCACACAATTTGCCACAGGAAAATTCCACTGCCAACTGTCTTTGGGGAAAACTTGCCAGTTATCTGCTTGGCAGCCAGCGGGAAAGTTGGGTGAGCAGGTGGGCAGAGCACAGAGCTGCCAGGGCAGCCAGTGGGGAGGTGGCAGCTCGGGGCTTCCCATTTTCACATACCCACTACTATGATGAAGAGCCTCAGTGGCGCAGTGGCTAGAGTGCAATACTGCAAGCTACTTCTGCTTCAGCCAGCTGCCTGCAATTTGGCAGATCGAATCTCACCAAGCTCAAGGTTGACTCAGCCTTCCATCCTTCCAAGGTGGGTAAAATGAGGACGCAAATTGTTGGGGGCAATATGCTGACTTTAAACCGCTTAGAGAGGGTTGTAAAGCACTATAAAGCAGTATATAAGTCTAAGTGCTATGGCTATTGCGGCCTTAGCCACTGCTACACTGAGCTCAAAGCTGCCACCGCCATGCCAGAATTGGAGCCACTGCCATGGCAGCAGCAGCAGGGTGTAGGAAAATGGAAAACCCCCACACCACTGTGCTCTGCCCACCTGACACTCCAGTCGCTCACGACTGGTCTCCACGACTAGTTGGCTGTGTGGAGTTATCCTGCAGTAAGTTGGTGGTGGCAAGCTGGCAGCAGCAATTTGGCCAGAGTGAGTTGCCCTAGACCCCAGAATTTAGACTTCTTAACAACAGTGAAAACCAGAAAACAAGTTTAAAAAAAGGTATCATTCTGCTTTTTTTATTAGACTCTGCTTGTTCTCTCCTTTAAGTGAAAAGAAGCATCATCACAATCACAAACATGGCTAACCCTATTTATAGTTTTCCTATAAGCATCAACTGAAAATTTTATTGATGTCGATCAGGGGTGTCAAACTGGCGGTCTGCAGGCTGGATGTGTCATACGCATGCCGCACACACTTCAGCTCTGGGAAAGGGAAAAACTTGAAACGTCATGTGGCGGCAACGTGACACAGCGAGTTTGACACCTGTGATGTAGATCCTAATTTTAAACAGAACTATGTTTAAAATTAATGTAGAATATCCTGTTTATTTGTAATTAAAGTGGTGAGACAAATTTACTTTTGAGCAGAAATAGGTATTTCCAAAGCTAATTGATGTCTTCTACTTGGTAAGGAAAAGTCAAAGTTATTCAAAATAGAATAGGCTTTATAATTTAAGTATCTACCAAAAAATTGAGAAATATCTGTACATTCTATGTTCCGTTCTGCACAAACTTGTATAATTTGTCATTTTTTCTCATAGAAAAAAAATTAAGAGTCCTTTACAAGGTAGCTTAATTCACTTTTTTAAACTATGTAACTAATAAGTGGAGTGTAGATATAAAACATTGTTTTGATTTTGTGACTCTTACCACTTGCAAAAAATGAAGAAATATGCCTTTTGCATACTCCTAATGACCATGATTGCCTTGTTCATTGTGTTTTGAATACGTTGGTTGACTTTACTATACAGCTGACCCTAAAATATTTTAAATTTTTATCAAGGTTAGGTTTCTAACTTAATATCTATAAATATAAATTTGACTGAATCAAATTTATCTTTTAATGGCTCAACATCTATGTACATATCTAGAAAGTCCTAGGCTACCATTGTTTACACACTTTATAATAAATCCTATCATATTTATTAAGTAAGTGAACTGTCTTGTATTTATGCCAAATCATGATGGATTGTCACATCATGCTAAGACAAATCATATGGTGATGTGTAAAAACTTTTGATCAATACAGCTTCAATAGTCTCAGAATCAGAATACTGGATAATAAACATCTCAACTGAGGACATTTTATTGTAAAATAAGTGTAAAACAGATACAGTACTATAATGGAAAGAAACTGTACTTACACCTTTAGGGAAAATATGAAAAGGTTCTTTAGATTATGTCTAGATATTCAGACTAAAGTTAGGTATTCTTTCTTGATAATTTTGAAGCTATGTTCATCTAAACATTTTAAAAAATATTGTTAAATGGTGTGGTTAAATTATGGCTTCAGAAACAATGTCAAGACTTTAATTTAGAAGCCCATTCAGACTCTTCAATGGTTTCATTAAGGGTTAGGTATCTTTTTTTCTTATTCCATTGCATTTCAAAGTAGATGGAAAAATATTGGGGTGTTTTTCTGAATAAATCAGAATTGATTACTAATTATCAGATCACAGAACAATGTTCATATGTTTTAGCTATATGTCCTTATTGTACTATACAAATATCTCACTCTAGGGACCAAGGAGTACTTAGGGAATCTATACATGAAACTCTTCTGCTCATTTTGGTTACTGAAAAGAAAGACATTTCTAGGAATCAACAAAAGTGATTTTCATTTATATATTTTTATAATATGCTAACTGAACTTGTGAGGCTTTAAAACTTTGTGTAAGTAGCTGTGATAGCTAGTTCTGTGGCAGTGCATGAATCCAACACAGAAAATGTCCATAGAAATTTTAGATGATTCCTCTATGATATATGAAAACGTGTATAGAAAAATCACACACTCTTGTTAATTTTTGGACAAATTGCATTCTGTATTCATACAAAAACAACTTAACTTTTCCTGACAACTGTACATATAGAAACAAGTTCTTGACATGAACTGAAATCTGGATGTGCTCCATGTCTCACATCACTAAAAGGAAAAACAAAAACAAAAACCCCCAGCTTTATCTTCAGATATCAATTTAAGAAATACAGGTATGACAAGGGATTGGGATGGTGTGGAAATGAAACAAAGGTGGTTGTGATGGTATTATTAGCTGGTATTTAATGTTGGAAAAGACCTTAGGAACTAATGAACAATCACTAATCTCCATTTAGAGTCCATGTTTGCAGGATTGCAGAATTATTTTTGCAATAATTCTGCAACAAGTGTAAAGACTGGGTTTTTCCCAGTCATGACCTCTTCTATCGACCCCTTCCTCCACCTCTAGAACCTCCTCGCCTTGACTGGCTTGAGTTCATGTTACTTCCTCTTCCCCAGTTACTCCCACTTCTTCCTCCTCTAGAAGGATTGTTTCCTGGAGGTCCTCCAAATTCTTCTCTATGATATCCATCATGATGCTCTCCATCCAAAGAACTGGATCTTCCAGACTTTGACATCCTCTGTGAAAGGCCTGATTTTCCTCGTCCTAAAATAAAAAAGGGCAAACTGAAATTAGCTCATGTTATTGTTATCTTTCTGATGGAAAATATAAAGAATGTTATCTCAATTTTTTTACACTGTACCAGCTCAGAATCTTTGGGTGTGTTTTTGTATGAGAAAAACAGAAACAGAATGAGCACAAATATTTTTTTAAAAATTATTGATACAGTCCTGCTACTGTACTGGCTAATAAAGTTATTTAGAATTTATAGCTATAGAAAAAGATGTACTATATGCTTTGTCAGATCACAGTCTTTGGAAACCAGGGGTGTCAAACTCAATTTCACTGAGGGCCGCATCAGGGCTGTGGTTGACCTTGGTGGGCCAGTCAGGTGTGACTGACTTGGTGGGCATGACGAGCTTGATGCCACTCCCCAAACTGCTGCCATGTTTCCTCTTTGCATTGGGTAGACCAGGCTGAAGCCACATTGGCCTGATGTTTCCTCTTCGCATTAGGTAGACGGGGCCAAAGCTATGCGGGTAGACTAGGCTGAAACTATGAGGGTAGACCAGGCTGAAGCGATGCAGGATGGCCCCTTACATTTTCCAGGATCCAACACTGCGGGCCACATCCGGCCCGCGGGCCTTGAATTTGACACCCTACACTATTCAATGCTATCTTTTAAACTAATGACCAGCATGTTGAATAGCATCACCTAACCTTAGCCTTTCATTTGAGTGTTCCTCAATATTTTGTTTTCACCAACCCTTCCCAGTTATTGTTATTTCTAGCACAGTACGAAGAACCAAGGAAACTGCTATTAATACCTGTTTCTTCAGTATGCTGCAACAGTGATGCTAGGCAGATTCCTCTTCCCCATTTTAATGCTACATTTAATTTATAATAAACAGTATATATAGCAGTTAGCCTGGGTAGTTTCAGGGTTTTAATTAACTTTTTAAAATTAAATTAACTTTTTAATGTTATCTTTATTATGGATCAGTAGGAAATCTATTATTTTGTGAGGAATGACTCTTATTCTTACGCTCTGTCTCAAAAGTAAATACTTAAGAGAGGAAAGCAGACATTAAGCAATGAAGGAGTAATGACAAAAAGTGACCCAGAAGTAGACTACAGTATAAGATTGTTATTTGATCTCTGCATCAATCCTAGGGAACCCCTGAGAGATAGTTTCCGAAATAATTAAATATAATTTACTTTCATTTATTTAGATAAAACTAAATTGGGGTGAACTGTAGGAATAAATTGTTTTGCCATCCCAAATGTTTACATATGGATTTAATTTTTAAAAAGAATAAAAAGAAAATAAGTAATAGTTTTTAACTGGTATTTTTATTAAGGCTTTTTTATTTTATATTTTATTTATGTCCCTTTATTGTGATTGTTTTTTACAAATAACTCAAAGTGGTGAGCATATTTAATATATCTTCCTTCTTCTATTTTCCCCCACAACAACAACCTTGTAAGGTGTGTTGGATTGGTAGATTGACTGTTCCAAGGTCACCCAGCTGGTTTTCATGGCCAAGCAGGCCTTAAACTCCTGGTAAATTGCTTTCTAATCTGGTGCCTTAATCACTCGATCAAACTAGCTCTCATTACCAGCATTTCTCAATTTGTCATTCACTATATATATTCATGGATAAGTTGAGATTTTAGGTATACCAACATATAGCCCCAAAATTGGTTGGGCTTCTATGTAGATGCAGATTTGAAGTACCCATATATTCTATATACACTTGCTAATAAGTCAACCCTGAAATTTTAACCAAAATATGAAAAATGCACCACCTGAGATAAGCCAATTGTGAAAATGAAAACAATACAAATTTTGAGAGTTGGTTTACTTGCAGACAGTGAATTTTCATGGCATTTTGGTGCATGGCTTGTATATTGGCATATACTATACTACTGAATCACTCAAAGAATTGTAATTTACCCTTTCCTCTCTCCTCTGGATGTCCAGCTTGCATTTCCATTTCTCTGTGATCAGAGGTTCCTGGTCCATCATGCCAAGGTCGTTTGCGAGGTGGTAGTGAGGCCATATCCATTCCTTGCAGGGAGGAGGAACGTTCTCGATTTGCAGGAGAATGTCCATCGTGAGAAGAATGATCTTGACGGGGACCTGGTCATGACAAAATACAACTGAAGTGAGAAATTTAGTCCAAACAAATAATTTCATAGTGGAAATTTTTCTGTAAACTCCTTTTTGTTAAAACCAAACCAAACCCTGGCAGTGAGTGTGACAGAAATGCATGCCCTAAATTTCTTTCAATTAGATATGATCATTTGTTATCAACTCTTAATTACACATGCACATACACAGTTACTTGAAAAAGAATTTGCTCCCTTTAACTTTTTATGAATGTTGGTATACTTCTGCCAATGTCATCAGAAGTTCTGTGGGTCATTCAGAAATGTACGGTGAATCTAAGTGAACAATAGCACCAAGGCTTTATAGTTGTTTAACTATAATTACTGCAACCCAACTTTTTTTATAATTGGTGATTGGTCTTTTGGAAAGTTATAAGGGAAAGAATAAAGTGAAATATTACATTTCTTATCTTTATAATTCCACATAAGTGATGTCAAAAGGAATAGAATAAAATATATTGTTTAACTTTTTAAAAGTAAGCTGAAGTGACGGATAGTTCTTTAGAGAAAACTGAAGCAGAACATGGAAGTGCATGGTAGAAACTTTCTAGAATGATCTAAACAGACTGCCTAGCTTTTGATAAGTGAAAAGAGGCAAGATATAGCATTTGTCTTTCAAATCAAGTATTCTAAGAATGCTAGTTTTTAAGTGATGTGAAAACAGCATTACTTCCAAGCAAGTGAAAAATAGAGCATGAACATTAGTATTCTTTGATGCTCAAATCTAGCACAAATTCAAAATTTTCACCTGGTTCTCGATTTCCATCCATTCGGCCTTCAAAATGAGGAAATTCATCTGGAGTGGGAAGAAGACCTTTTCGTCCTCCTACAATAACAAAAAACAGATATTTAGAACTTAAAAAGTACAAAAAAGGCTTAGAATAACGTGGACTGTATTACATGTTATTTTCAATTGAACATGAACTATACCTCTTGGGTTACCCCGACCTCTTCCTCGACCACTGTGGTCTCTTCCCCTTGCATTTTCCTCTGATGAGTCAAAATTTTCTTCTGGCACAAAATCATCAGGTCCAGGAAAACTGTCTCTTCCTCTTGGTCCTCGACTTTCATGCCTTGAAGGTGTACCTCTCCTAAAGCTTCAGCAAACGAAGTAGGAATATTGCATTATGTAGAAGTCCATGCTGTCAAGATTATGTTCAAGTAAAATTTTAATTATTTTAAAAAATCAACTTTGAAAGACTGCAGTTGTTACACAGAATGACATTATTGAACTGGAAAGGCTTCTCAGCCTTTTGGCTAAAATCAAATGTCGATATTAACTATTTACTTTTGCTCTTTGACAGAAATAAGAACTTTCTGTTAAAGTCACAAAGTGACTTTGCAACAACAAATGTGTTTAATCACATGAGTTCCGATCAATTAACTAATCTCATTGAACATTCATATGTGATATAAAACTCATGAAGTACTCATTGAGTTTGAAAACTGTGTACAAAGTATAAATAATTAATCTATCCATGGTGGAAAGGGACAAACTTATCTTTAACATTCTTTTAAATCTCATTTGTGGATTTCCTTATTTCTATTTGCAGCAAACAACCTTATGAAAATGGATTCAAATTTGTGAACATTCAAACTCTTTTGCATTATGCTCCCTTTTCCTCTATAATTGCAGTTTTATTAGCCTCTGATATTCATTATCACAAGAAAGGCCACCGTGGTACCACACTGCCTATTGGGAAAAAGTGTTCAGTATCATGACAGATTAATAAACAAGCAAATTACAGATAAAAATTATAGTGGGTTATCTGTTGACAAATAATGGCAACTGAACTGGCAAGTGAACTGCAAACCATATTCAAAATTAGCAAAATATCACTGATGTCATCTATTCCTTGATATGATATCTAAGTCAATAAAAATTGTTGTATAGAAAGAGAAGTGAATTTTTGAATACTCAGCTTCGTGAGAGTTGAGTGAATGAAAAACTAAATGGAAAAGTAGCTATAGGCCACAGGTCCTTGTTGCATAGCTTGGAACCTCAGAACATGATTTCTGTCAACTCATAAAATATTTGTTTGGTCTTTTAGAGTTGCCAACAGAAAGGGAGAATTTCTACACACACATGAACCAAACTAAAGAATTTGTGTGGTTTCCAAAGCGCTTGGCAAAATGAACTTACAGTTCAAACATAAATTACTCAGAACACTGTGCAAGATCTTAGGGAGGCCACAACATCAAACAGAATATGTAAGAAGTATGCAGTAGCTACTAATATAAATACCAAGTTTATATGTGTTTCTGAATCTGCCTTCCTTAATTTGTTCCTGTATGCCTAAAATAAATTAAATGAATGAATGTTGAAAAAAATTAGGGGAGGCATAAAATATCTTGACTTCTAGAACTAGGAAGAAGATATTCCAATTGTTTCTATTTTTAAAAAAATATTCTACTATTTCTGCAACAGTGTAAGCATAAAGCAGTGCAACAGAGCAATAGTATAAAAGTTGCTATTTTATATGCAAGAACTTATTTCAACTAAACTCAATTAATATTATCTAACTTAATTCTAATCCACTTCTTTATATCAAACAATTAAAACTGTATCAGAGAGGGACAATGGAGAAAAAGTACAAAGAAATCTTAAAGCTTCAGTTGTATCTTTTTCATTACCAAGCTGTAAACAAATGTTTCTATTTTGGTATTCAGATTTTAATAAAATATAGCTTAATTATCTACATGAGTGGAGTTTATACTTAAGTTAATGTAAATATCTCAGTGAGCTCATCATTTCCCAACATTCTGAAGATAGGATTATGTCAGTGTTCCAAATAACAACCTCCAGAATATTTATAATAATGCTGAATTTTTGGTAATGGCATTATTTTTATTTATGCATCTATAGTTAGTTCAAAATCAAGAAGATACTTCAGGGAAGCATTCTTTTAAAATGATTTATTCTAAAAACTATTCATAGTTTAAATTTACATATGCTATTAACAATATAGTTTGAAGGAGAACATCTTCAGCCTGATGCCAGTTTAAGTGCATGTTTTTCCCCTCTATGAACTCTACAAAATTCAGCTGGTACAACTTCATCAGCAGAGAAACGGAGGAGTGTTACAGATTAAATAATTAAAGGTCTGGTTTAACTTTAAGTTAAAATAGTTCTTTGCATTCTAACCAAAGGGACTGATCTCTATTCCTAATAAATCTCTTTCCCAATTCCTTTATTTGATATCTACAGAGATAAGTACTAAGATATAAGTGCTGTAGAAAACCATTTTTACAACTTCCTTTTAATAATGATCTGACAGACACATGCATAGGAATTTTAATATGTACAACTATATAAATTAGATCATTTATTATTAGAATTAAATACTTTTCTTTAAATATGCAATGAGAAATAGTATTTGGCTTAATTTTCAATTAATAAAATCATTAGAATTACTTTTCATCTCTTCTTCCTCGATATCGTGTTTCCTCTGGATCATGAGAGAATCGCTCATCTGAAGTTCTTCGTCCATCCCATGAGCCAGGAGGTCCACGGTTTGGACCCCTACTATCTCCTTCATTGAATTCCCTGTGATCAGGAAGGAAAGGAGGGCCTGGACCACTTCTTCTCCATTTCTCTTCTTGAGGTGGACCTCCTCTTCCCTCAAATTCACGTAAACGATGCCCAAATCGCTTGTCTGGATGGAAGTCTTCACGAAATTCATCTGTTCGATCAAAGTCATCATGGAAATCTGAATGAGGTGCCCTTCTGTCTGGCATACCCCTTGTGTCTCTACCATCATTCCATTCTTGACCACCTCGGAAGGGACCTCTTTCAGGACCATGATCTGGGCCACCACTATTCTGGTCATGTCTTCTTTCTGAGAGTGGGCCAACTTGATGGTTTGGTGGACCACGTGAATCACCTTAAAAATAAATGAAAAATAGCTGAAATATTTAAAATATTTTTTCAATCCAATAAAGGTGTACTTTTGCAGTTTTATGGGGGGGTGAAACCCTCTCAACTGTAATAGGTTATCAGAATAACCTTGAGACAAGAGGAAGAGCTGCAGCCTAGACAATGGTCTGATAAATAAAATCTGATTCCATATCAGAAATGTAATTTGAGAAAGTGTCTCAGAATTGGGTTAGTTCTCCTTAGTTTTCAGGAATGAAAAGGGAGGGGAGGGAGGAGCGCTTTCAGACATGCAAGATTCTGTTATGACCATCTTGCAACAGAAGAAACATTAGTATCCATGATTTTGATTTTGTTTTGGATTGCTTTGAAGGGTGAGTAGCAAGCTACTTAAGATTCTGTCTGTTCCTCAAACTCTCACAAGGTAGATATATATAGGATAAAAATAAAGATGCCTTTAGCAATTGGCTGATGAATTTGTCAATCATACGGTGTTCAAGTGGTGCTCCTGGACTGCATCCAAGGCACCTATTAGACTGGCCTAAGGCAAGCAGATCAGTGAAGGCTATCTAGAACCATGCTCACATTTGGTCCCAATCCCTCAGTGAATCACAATTCCCAATTCCTAAACTTCTGCTATAATGCACGCTATATGACCAATTAAGTTACCTGAGTTAGAATCACACACAACATCCCTTACTAAAATAATGGGAGTGCTTTTCTTTAAACATATCCCATAGCATATTCATTTATTTCGTTCTATTGTCTATCTTATTATCCTATCATCATTTATTATGTCTTCTGAGATATTATAATAAAAGTTTGTTATCAGAGGCTTTCCCAGAAGGTAATTTCAGTCATAATCCTGCTTTTCAACTCTTGCTCAGAGCTAGTTAGTTGAAACACTTCTAGTCACAATCAAAGATATTGTATGTTATAATATCCTTGAATACACATAAGAAGCACCAATATATTATTTTTCATGGTTTTGAAGATGGTATGAACAGTCTAGGTTATTTATTCCTTCCTAATAAGATTTTAGAAACACTTTGGTCATCCATTCTGATCAAGACATGTGTTTCATTACCTTTACTAGAAACAGGGCCTTGGTTGTGAGGGCCATGACGACCTGGTCCTCCATGCTGTCCCAATCCTGGTATCAATGGTGGAGGTCCAGTATTCTGCCCTTCCTGTAAGTTTAATTTAAGTGAGATGAAATGAAACAAAAAATTTAACTTATACACACAGTACTATTCTATATGGGCACCATAAGCACTACAGCCTAATTCTGTATGAGTTTGTGTAAATAAGGTCAGAAAATAGTCATAATAAAGTGAAGTTATTTTCTTGTTCTTGAATAATGCAACAAGGTAATATGCTTCTCAAGCAGTACATCGTCTTAGAGCTGGACTGTATAACAAGCCTTGTGCAGCATACCAGCACTTTTTGAAAAGTCAATAAATTAACATACACACACACAAAGATCACTGCCAAGGACCACCAATAGGTACCTTGCCAGCTCCACTAACCACCGAACAGCTGATTGGTGTGCTAGGTATTTCTTTGCAGCCTGTGATGGTTTTAAGTTTATCAATTGTGTCCCTTTCCCCTCCACAAGTTGTACAGACCTGTCCTAGTAATAAAGCGGAAGACTTGGGAAAAGAATAAGATTAACAAATCCTAAAATTTATTTAATAATTTAACCTAGTATCCGAGACATCTATGATACTGAAGTTAAAAAGTACAGGTAGTCCTTAACTTATGACCACAATTGAGCTCAAAATTTCTTTGCTAAGCAAGACAGTTGTTAAGTGAATTTTGCCCATGTTACGATCTTTCTTGCCACAGTTGTTAAGTTAATAACATGGTTCTTAAGTGAATCTGGCTTCTCCATTGATTTTGCTTGTCAGAAGGTCACAAAAGGTGATCATGTGACCCTGGAGCAAAGCAACTGTCATAAATATGAGTCAGTTGCCTAGTGTCTGAATTTTGATCATATGACCTTGGAGATATGAAATGATCGTAAGCGTAAAAACTGGTCATAAGTCACTTTTTTCAATGCTGTTGTAACTTTCAACAGTCACTAAACAAACTGTTGTAAGTTGAGGACTACATGTAATGTTAGAAAGGATTTACTTCATAGAAAGAATAGTGGAAGCTTAGAACCAATTTCCAGTGGAGGTAATGGAACAATCATCAATAACTGAGTTTAAGCATGTTTGGGATCAACAGATATCCATTATTCGATAAACGTAATAATAATAAATAAATATATAGAAAACAAAAAAACAAATAAATGCAAAGGGCAGACTCCATGGACCACTAGGTCTTTTTCTGCAATCAATTTTGATATTTGTTTTTATACTGTATACAACACAAAAATGCCAGCTCCTATATCGTTTTCAAACTACAGAAGCTTTTAATGCACTGCTTTACAAAAAACATGCAAATATAGGTAGTCCTTCTTCAGCTACCATTTGTTCAGTGACTCTCTGAAGCAGTGGTGGGATTCAAATTTTTTTTACTACTGGCTCTGTAGGCATGGCTTGGTGGGCGTGGCAGGGGAAGGATATTGTAAAATCTCCAGTCAGAGGTGGTATTTGCCGGTTTTCCAGATTACTCAAAATTTCTGTTACCAGTTCTCCAGAACTGGTCAGAACCTGCTGAATACCACCTCTATTCTGAAGTTACAACAGTGTTAAACAAGGACACTTAGAGCTGTTCCTTGTAACTTCAGCCAACACAGTATCCCAATGGGCTTGTGGTTGCAGTTTGAGCACTTGGCAATTGGCTTGCAATTACAATTTTTGCATTGTTTCGTGGTCACATGGTTGACATTTCTTTCACTGCCAGCCTCTAATAAGCCAAATTAAAGGGGAAGCTATCAGAAAGTAACAAATGATGATCTCATTTCACCCTGCTGCAACCAGGCTGGATTCAACTAATGAGGGCAAATGGAACTGCTGCAGTTGCTATCGTGTGACATTGCATTTTACAATTGCATCGCTTAGCAACAACTTTGCTAGTACCAATTAGCATCATTAAGTGAGGACTACCGGTATTGAAGAAGTTTAAAAATGTACTAATAATTCACCTGGACATAGATAAATTAAAACAATTACTACTAAAATATTAGAAAACCCTTGAAGAACAGGGATCTGGCTTTTCCTAACCTTTGGATGTTCAACTCTCTTTCTTGTTGCTTAGAACAACAAATTGTGTTGCCATAGTCAGTTAGACAAAATATTATTTGGGATTACCTTAGCATTGTGATTTTACATAGCCCTGAATAGAATTTTTGCAAGTCCATGATAAAAATCCGCATTTTGAGACTAAGCTGTGTCCCTTAATTTCCAGTTAACTTTGCTAGTGCTGAAGTTACAATAGTATTAATACACTGTTTCCAACTGGACCTGGTGACCCAATTATTGCTTTCTCAGATAACTGTTACTTTATAACATAAATTTATTATTGAACTGATATAATTTTCTTCCTGACAAATTATTATGCAAGAAAAACGACCTCTCCCAGACATACCTGACCAAACGGGGCTCGAGGACCATCACCAAGTAAAGGTGTTTTCTGCTGCTGGAAAGGTGGAGGACCCTGGGAAGGATGGCCCCCCCTTGAAGGATTCTGTTGTCCTTGAGGCCCAGGTGGCCCTTGCATATTTCCTTGAGGTGCTACCATATTAGCTTGTGGAGGTCCTTGTTGTCCTTGTGTACCTGGTGGCCCACGCAATTCCTGTGGAGGTCCCATCATTGAACCCTGAGGTGGAGGACCTCTGAGCTCTTGAGGGCCATGCCCCAACAAACCATGAGGTCCTCTAATTTCTTGTGGTGGATGACCCATCATCATTCCCTGGGGACCAGGACCCTGGGTCTCTCGTCCTGGAGGTCCTTGCATGCCTCTTGGATTAAGTCCCATCAAAGGTCCTTGGGACACAGGACCCTGCATCCCTTGAGCTCCCTGTACTCCATGGGGCCCTTGTATCCCCCTTGGGCCAGGTGGCCCCTGACTACCAGGTGGCCCCTGAGGACCTAAATGGCCTTGTGGTGCAGGTGGAACTTGTTGACCTAAGTGACCTTGAGGCCCAGGTGGTCCTTGTGGGCCTAAGTGACCCTGAGGTCCAGTATTACCTGGTGGACCTGGTGGGCCCATGGGCCCATGAGGACCAGGATGCCTCTGCATTCCTTGATGTCCATGAAGTTCTTGAGGTCTTGGAAGTCCTTGTGGAGGTCCTTGAGGACCAACGAACCCTTGTGGTCCACCACCTCCTTGGTGTAAAGGAAGACCTTGAGGTCCCATTTGTCCTTGAGGTCCTGGAGGCCTGAACTGTCCCTGTGGTCCTGGTGGTCCAATCTGAGGCATATTCATTGGCATCTGCTGAGGTGGATGGGCTTGCTGAAATCCTTGCGGCACCTGAGACATTGGACCTTGTCCTGGGAAATGCTGGGGTCCATGAACAGGTCCTCCCGGAGGAGGTTGCTGTTGACTCTGTTCTGCTTGCTTCTGTGCAAGTCTCTCAATCTTCAGTTGCTGTGGAAAAAAGCAATGTAATTACACATATCCCTAAAATCGTTAGGAACAAATGGAAACCCATATTTCTATTTGAAGTTTTTATTTTTAATTATTGCTTCAACTGGAACAAATTAAAAAATCTGACTGGAAAAAATGTGACTGAACATTACAATGTTATAGCATCACAAAAAGGAGTTGCCAGGAGCAGTATTCATTTATATACACAATAAAGGAACACTATCCATATATTAAGTATTAATGGCTTAGTACTCTGTTTTTCTTCCAAAGCCTTTAGTCTATATTTCTGGACACTTTCTCATCCAATCAATTCAAAATAATAGCAATTGTTTTCTTTAGCCCAAATATTACATATATCTCCAAAGAAAACACAGTATGTCCTAGCAGCATCCTTACTGCTGTTTTCCCATTTCTCCATTTCTTTAATGTGATATAGATGTTTTGAAGAATGCTAATGACTAATTTTACTTTATTTTACATACCTCAAGAAGCTGTGGATTAGTGTACTGAAGTGCTGCCATTTCTTGCTCTATCTCTGCTTGTGTCTTCTTTTTCTCCTCTAATTTAAGTTCTTCCTTTCGATCATTCAGAGGCTCAGCTGGTGAAGGGATTGGAACTTTATTCTGCATCCAAGCCTAAATAGAATAATTAAAGCTTTGGGTATACTAATACTGATATTATTTACTCTGCTGAGATTAATAAATTATGTATTACTGAATGCTGAAGAAAATAACAACACAATAAAATATTACAGCCTTCTGGTGATTTGGGGATTCCTTAATTAAAAAAGAGAGTGAAAGATCAGTAAATCTTTACAAATCTTATTGGCACCATGCTAAAAATGCTGATGGATGAAGGAACAAAAGTTTAGCAAAATCCAAATTATGTCAACGCTAAGTTACAGGAAGAATATGGATTCTTACAGTTTAAAACCATCATTTCTCTCAAGCTCTTTTTTTAAATTGTAATTACGATGATAAGATACAAAGATGCCTAGGACTTGAGATAATGGGGTAGGGATTAAAACATTGGACTTTGGTCAGGGAGACCCAGCTTCAAGCCCTGAGAGTTCTCTTGCCTTTGTGATTAAAATTAAAATGAAGCCCCTTCCATGTATACTGACTGTCTCATCTGTCAAGGGAAAGGGCAGGATGTAGATGCAATGATTAATAAAAAATATTTATCAAATATCTGCATGCCATATATTCTGTGTTCTAAAAAGTTTTTACATATAAAATACTTTGGAATGCAATCAAGTTTTTTGAAATACACAAGACAGAAAAATTGAAAGAAGTTTCAGAACCTAAATCCACCTGATTATTTTGTCCATATAAGAACAGTGAGTCTAAAGGCCTAATGACAATTGATCTAAATCAGTAATATTGCATATTAAGTACAGATGTTCAATTTAGCTGTATCTTTTATATTATCAAGAATTCATTCATTAGTATGCACCTGTCCTTTACATTCTAATAGGTACTGGCATGTGAAATAATTATTAGACATCAATGTGACAAAGTAGTAAACTCATTTCAATCAAAATATTTAAGGCATACTAACCTGTTGAAACTGGGCAGGGATTGGCTTTGCATAGGGAACTTTTTTTTGTGGTACTTTCTTTTGGTCCTTTTGCATTACCTCTTCCATACCCCAGTCCAATCCTGGGATAGTCATTTCAATTTCACTTGTCTCATCTTTCCCTTCAAAAATAGGTTGAAATAGTCAATTCTGTAGTTTTATATTTCACATTTTTCCACCCAAATAAGATGGCAAAGCAAAAAGAAATAATTTTCCCAGTTCCTATTATTCAGAAAAAAAATCATTTTCAGATGTAGCAATACAATGTAATCCATGTTTATTCAGCAGTAATATTTCACTATGTTTAACTAATAAGATTTCCAAAAATATATTATTTCTGCGTGCTTTCTTTCTTACCCATCTGTTCTTGTTCCATGGCTAGTTTCAATTGTTCAGGAATTCCCATCCCTGGAATCACTGCAAGACTATTGGGTTCTAGGTCATCTAGAAAGAAAAAATACAATTATCAAATGAAGCATGTTTGCCTTGGAATATGTTGAAATTATTCTTTTTTTAAAAAGTTTTTTAATGGGTTTTAGTGATTGGGCTTATTGATCTAATTTTGTTTTAAATATTTATTGATTGTTGTTTTAATTGCGAGCCGCCCCGAGTCCTTGTGGAGAAGGGGTGGCATATAAGTCCAATTAAATAAATAAATAATAAATTTCCTATAACATTAGTATCAAGTAGGGACTTGAATATGAATAAGTTTTTGTAATCCAAATTCAAATTCTACTTTAAATCATTATAATATGCTGTATAGACCAAAAATAGCTACCATATTCTACTCCATCTTCTGACATTCCTGGAAGTAAGTTCAAGTTATATCGGTCTCGCATTTTATCTCCAGGTCGATTCCGGGTCCAGAATTTGCTGTCAAAATAAAACTACATGTTAATATGTTCTCTTTTGTGTGCTATGAGAATTGAATCTATCTCCCTCCCCCTACGTCAGGTAATTTTCTGCTGGTTAGCCATCGGATAAGTCATTGCTATCCTTCAGACATTGCTATCCTTCAGACAAGAAGCACACCAATGCGAATGGAACTAGTTTGTACATTTTTCTACTCCGCAACTTCAGATGACTTATGGAATTGGATGGTCAGTTACTTGTACATAGAGCAGATGGAAAATATCTATTTTGTAGGAGTAATAGTATTTATTCAACTTAAAAATGGTGGAAATTTGTTCACCATCCTATGTGTTTATCTTCTTAGATGATATTAATATAAATTAATATCATCTCATATAAAATACTTTTTCTTAGATATCAAAATATACATTTATTAAAATATGTATATACCATATTTAGGTATGAATAATATCAGGGAAATGAAAAACAGATGTTGGTTATTTAACTAAATTTAAACATAAGCAAATAAGATTGTTCAATAAATATGATATTAAAAATGTGGATTTGCATTACTGTTTTTGAGAGTGTTGTGAGAAACTGCTATTTTCTTGTTTTATTAATCTGGTAAGAAGGGGCCCAGAGATTACAATAATGTAGATGACAATATTTTTTTTCAAATCTAAAAATCTTTTATTTCCAATTATAGTTGAAATATAAACTGTCATAATTAGAAGTTTGCAGCTAATTACAGCAGGTGTATAACTGGAATTATTTCTACTAAAATTAATTTAAAAATTGTTCCAAACCTACATGTGCAAGTATGCTACCTTTTCTCTTGGACTCCATCATTCAAACTGAATTATATTTTTTTTCTAAGTGCCATTTTTATTTTTCAGTAACCTTATAAAATTAAACGTGTCTTATTTTATCTCTTATTAAAGAGAGAACAATGATGATGATGATGTCTGTTAATTAAGAGAAATGTTCTTGGGATCAAAAGAGTGCCAAGCATCATACTGCACTCAAAATACCTGGTGTGATCATTTGATCCTGAACACAGAATGTGACCTAGAGGATGCCATGCCAAGCTCCAAATCATTCCTTCATGGGCTATTTCCATACCACCCACTTCCTTTTCAACCCTGAAACATATAAAAAGCAGTAGTTAAATAAATAAATAAATAAAACATTTTGGAACAAGCCTCCAAATAAATTTGCTATAAAACTTCTCAAGGTCTATAATCTTGGTCAATGCATGTTTTTTTCTGTTGAATATAAACACTCGTAGCAGATTTAAAATAAACTTGAAAAGTTATTCAATTATGAGTTCTGTTTTTTTTAATTTTCCAGTTTTTACAGAATCTTTACATATAATTGATATGCTTTCCATGTATGCCAAGGTTAAATAGAAATATTTACAAGAAAAATTAATTTAACACCTTATGACACCAAAAACCAAGTAAACTGTCTTAGATTTTTAGAATAATTAGGAAATAAAGTTTGAAGCTTGAAAAAGTTACATTAAAATATGCTGAATGTCTGCTGCAACTTCACATCTGAAGGAGATACTCACCCAACATGCCAGAACAGCAAAGAACCATCAGATCCTCCACTGGCAAAAAGACCTTCATGAACAGGATGCCAAGCCACAGCTATATTACCAATTTAAAAAAAAAATCAGTATTAATACATGTACTTTGTTTTCTAATACAGTGCTAGATCAGAAATGACAGCATCTATCTTGAGATTTGATGCCCAACATGGAGAATAGGGAACAGCATGTGGGAAGGACAGGGAAGGTTAGTGATTAGCAATGAGCATAATCAGTGGTGGGATTCAAATAATTTAACAACCGTTCCTCAGCCCTAATGACTTCTTCCAACAACCAGTTCACCAAACTGCTCAGAAAATTAACAACTGGTTCTCCTGAAGTGGTGCGAACTGGCTGAATCCCACCACTGACCGTAATAGAAGTATAGAGCAATATCACAGAATTATTATTATTATTTATTTATTTATTTATTTATTTATTTATTTATTATTAGATTTATATCCTGCCTCACTTCCCCCAAAGGGGAATGCCTTGGAGTTAAGTGTTCTATGTTCTTTTTACTCAGAGATAGGTGAAGTGATTCAAAACTGTAGCATCAATTACATTTCACAACAAATATACCTGCACAAACATACAAATTAGAATTACAATTGCATCTGTTTGATCATTTAGAATGGGCTTAAGCAAAAAACAACCAACAGAAAAGTAACTATAACCTGTGGCTTCCTTTTTATGACCTCTGAAAACCTGTAGTTCTTCTTTCAGATTTCTGATATCAAAAAGTTTGCAAAGATGATCACGAGACGCTGTAAGCAGCCAATTGCCATTGAGATTCAGCTTGACCTCCATCACAGTGTTTTTATGAGCATGTCTGGAAGAAATTGCATTAATGAATAACAGTACAGATTGCAATATGGTACCAATTACACAAAACTGACAGACTCTCAAAATGTAATTACTGTTTCACTTAGAATTTAGCATTTAATTCAAACAGTTCAAGTCTTTATTTTACTAGAAGTCAGAATTGCTAATCTCATAATAGAAAAGGAATGAGTAGAAGCTCATATGAACTTCCTTTTCAAGATAAAATTCCTAACAAGTATAAGCAGTAAGCTGATGAAAAACCCAAATATAAATGCTTCCATAAAACATTGTGATTTATTGAAATAATACCTCTCATTATTTTTTAATAGATTATTGATTCAAGCATCCTTAGCATACTCTTTTCACGCCGCCATAAAACAAACACAGAGGTTAAGAAGAGTTAATAGGTTCCGGAGAGGCTTTTGTATTCCTTTTTTTTTTTTTTTTACAAAAATAGGTCTGGAAGGGACAGGGTTATGTTGGGACCATAGTGCTTGGGAAATGGGGATTAATCCCTCTCTCTATATATTTGCTAAGCCCATCCTTAGCAAAATTTTCAAATATATTTTCCATAAATATCATCTAGTAAGTGGATGGGAAATAGAATATTGAGAAAATGGCATGGACAAAAAAATTAACTTCCTTGCAGTACCTTTGTCCCAATGTAATCCTATCATTCCCTTTTACGGAGATGGGAGATGAGATCATAGACTTCCAATGTCTTATTTTCCTCTATCTGTTATAAAGTTAGTCTACATTAAAAATCAGGCTGTAAGAGGCAAAGACTGCATTAATAGTTGAGCAATATTATACTAGCTATTTACTGAAGGCACGATCAAGAGGGACATTTTTTATTTTTATTTTTTATTCATACTTATATCCCGCCCTTCTCCGGAGACTCAGGGCGGCTTACAATGTTTGGAGCACAACCCAATGTGCTCAGCAATAGCCTTCATTCCATTGTATATGCCTGCTTATTACTAAGCGGCATTTTTACAAAGTCAGCTTATTGCCCCCAACAATCTTGGGTCCTCAATTTACCTACCCCGAGAGGATGGAAGGCTGAGTCAACCTTGAGCCTGGTGGGATTCGAGCCTGCAATAATTACAGGCAGCTGGAACTAAGTGCTAGGCTATTAACAGCCTGCACCACCAAGGCTACATTATGACTGCATTGTACCCCACCTTTTTTCCAAAGAATTTGCAGAAGTATACATGGTTAAGAGCACAAAAATAATTAGAAAACAACTACACTTACAATGTAGCCAGGCTTTGACCAGTCTTTGGATCCCAGAATTTGATTGGCTGCTGGCTATCTTTACTTCCAGAAACCACCAACCCTTTTGTTGGATGCCAGTCAACGCATTTGACATCAGCACCATGACCTTTTAACAGTGCAAAAACAATTAATTAGTTAAGTGTCTCACACAGCAACAACAGGAATTAAAATCTAACCAAATTAAGAATTAGCAAATTTCTCTGAAAAAGCTCTACTGGTCTTTTAATAAGCTTTAAACAAGTTTGTACATTTTCAAATTACATAAAACTTATTTATTTCCCAAGTAACATTTGTCCTTATTAAAATATAACAAGTAATAAAAAATGTAAATATGTTCAAAATTTAGGGAACTATTGTAACATTATTCTTTTTCTAATCATTCTAATCAAACGATGTAATGTGGTATGATTTGAGTTTATAAAATTATTTTTAAACTTCTTTTAAATCCAAATATTTTATAATATTATATTGGTCTCTGATAATGTAGGGATTAATGAATATAAGATCAATGTAGGGTTGAATGAATGTAGCTGTTATTTTATATACTGTATTATTAAATAATAAAAATTCTAACTGTAAAGCACATCCAAAATCACTGAAAGAGCTCAATAAAAACCCACTACATCTGATCAACTGCTTTCCCATTACTGCTGAATGAGAATGTATAGTTGCACACGAAACGGAACAGAGGCTAATATTTTCTATCAGTACTTCATGATTCATTTGGAAGTATATTTTGGATTGTTGTTTTGCTTAAATCCAACTTTTTTTTCAGCTTAATTTTTTTCACTAAGAGAAAAAGGTTAAAGGAAAAAAATGTACTTCAGTACTGTGGAAGCAAAGAGAGTTGACAAGGATAATTTTTCAGTTTTTAATCATTTGTCTTTTATATGGTTTTATCACTTGTATCCATAAATCTTTCAGAAAGTTACCTGTGGTAAGATGGGTGGACAATAAATGTGATTGATTGATTGATAAATAAATAAAATAGTGATATAGGCAGTGTCTAAATTTAATAAATAAATAAATAAATACCGAAGAAATATGGTGAATAGTGCTGGGATGAATTCATTCATTCTGATCTATGTTCTTATTTCTGTGGTTTACTCCTTCCTTCTTTTTTTCTGAGCTCTGCATGACATTGCATACCCCGAGAGAGGACAGAATGATGGGAGCATAGGCATCATAGAATGAAATACCTTGGGAATGTTAGTGATTGCAGGAGTATAGGACTCCTGCACGTGAAAAACCTAATTAAATTAAGTATCTTTTCATATTAAAAACAAAAAATAAGCCATGCTATTCATTAATTTGTTAATCTTCATATTGGCAATTGAATGCAATAAAACAGTAGCCTAGCAAAATATACGATGTTTTCAGGATAGGCAACTGTCAAATTAATTGGTCATAATCATATTTTCTTAATTTATTTTAAACAGATTCCAGTAATTATTTCAAATCTGTCCATTCACTAAGCATAGACTTAAAAATATTTAAGTAGGTCAAGATTCTTTAGATACTTAGAAGAGAATCCCTTTGATTACAGTGGGGATTATTCCCAAATAAAGTAGTACTGAATTGTAATTTAAAGCTACATCTTAAGCTTTTGAGAATTTCTATTCAGTATATTTCAGAGAGGAGTGAAATATAAAAACAGATTAGTAGAATTAAATATTGTAACTGTTCAGCTGAAACATGTTTGTACTTGGGAGCACTGAAACATATGTGTTTTGTGCAGAATATAAACTTTTATGTTGTAATATTATCTGTAAAAAGGTGCTCATCAAACTTTTAGTTTTTTTCCTCTAAAAATACAATTGTGTAAAAACAAAACATGCTCATTTATATGTATCAGATGATAACTATGATATATTGCAAGACAAGAACATGCAACTGTTACTGAGTCCAGAGTGGAAATGAAAGGTCAATACTGCATAAGTTGGTGTATAAGGAATGTTAGAAACAAGGCAAACTTAGTTCTTGTTACTGAGCTCTTGTTACTAAGTGAGGTGGTCACCTAAACGGAACTATGGAGAAACATCAAGGACGAAATACTGTTCAAACCCTTGAGCTGATGTCTATCTCTACGTTGAGAGCCAGTCTGATTTGTGGTCAAGGCACCATAGTTAAAAGGAGTTCTAATCCCACTTTGGACCAGTCATTTTCTGTCAGCCAACTCACCCCACAGGGTTATGGTTGTGAGGAAAATAGAAGGAGAAAGGAGTGTTAGGTATGTTTGCTGTCGTGAATTGTGTATTTAAAAAATAATAAAAGGCAAGTTACAACTAACTAACTAAAAATATTGCACGGGTAGTCTTTAACTTATGCCCACAATTGAGACCAGAATGTCTGTGGCTAAGCTAGGACAATTGTTAAGCAAATCGTACCTTATTATGATCATTTTTGTCATGGTTGTTAAGTGAATCATTGCTGTTATTAAGTGAATCATGAAAATGCTAAGTGAATTTGGGTTCCCCTCCCAAATTTCCATTAACTTTGTTTGTTGGAACCAGCTAGAAAGGTTGCAAATGGCGATCATGTGACCCCTGGATGCTGTAAATTTTGTAAATACATGCTGTGTATTTGCCAAGTGCCTTGATCACATGACCTTGGGGATGCTGCAACAGTTGTAAATTTGGAGATCAGTTGTAAGTCACTTTTTTCAGTGCCATTGTAACTTCGAATGAAACAAAAGGTTGTAAATTGAGGACTACCTCTACTGGCTTCAGACCCTACTAACCAGACGCAAGAGCAAATGTTCCTTCCATCTGACTTGATTGGTGGCCTTTTGACTGATCTGGAAGTGGGACCATAAATGGTAGCATGAGGGTATGAAGCAGGTTTGCTGCATTCCCCATTTGTACATTGTTGTACTAAGCTTTGAAACCTTGATGAGAGTATCATCGCTATTATATTGGATAATCTATCCTCACCGAAAAAAAAGTTTGCTACAATTAATCCTCATAAAAGGGAAGGTCCTTCATCACAGAGTTATGACTCCACTGTTAGGGGTAAGAACCAGCATGGTGATAAAATACAATGGAAGATGCCATAATTCAATGACAGTCCATATTTAATCACTGTTGACAAAGCAAGTTGTTTCTGTTTTAAAAACCTGAAGTTATCTTCTTGTGTTCTAGCAAATAAGATATGAATGGGGCAACTTCCCTTACGAAATAATGCCATTTTGCTATACATATTACAGTACAGATCAGCGGGCCCCAACCTTTATGGCTTGGTGGCCCAGTTTTGGGGAAGAGAAGGGACCCAGCCCACATGTGCACACCAGCCACCACTCACACAAGCTGAGCTGTGCCCGTGCATGCCAGATCGCCGCTCAGGCAAGTTGAGCTGCTCATGCAGCCCACTTCTGAACAGGCGACAGCCTGGTAGTGGCCCATGGGTTGGGAACCACTGGTATAGGTGAAGCAAAGTTTGAAGACTTTTTAAAATTTCCAACATATCTATTTTTCTGCATCTGGAATAAGGCATAATCAAGTGGCAAAAAGAACATAGAGCAGAATGCTAATATGCATAATACTCTTTAGCTATTACCTAGTCCATATCAGCTTCAGGGTTCTAAAATTAGGTCAGTTTTGGGTGAAACAGGCATTTTATACTTTTTTTAAAAAAAAATCCCCAACAGATGATTTCCTCAGTGCAGTTAATGATGTGGAGTATTTTCAGTAGGAGCTGGATATTTTAACTAATGTAGTTAAATAACAAAGATCTCATGAAAGAAAAAAAATGGGGGGTGGGATGACAACATGGAATTTTGATGAAAAATAGAGAAATGGTTAGAGAAAATAAGAAAAATTAAGAATGAAAAAATAAAGGATTTTGACAAGGTGGAAGGACAATTAGCTCAAGGAGGAATGTGTTAATTTTGTGGTGACTGAAAACAAATTGAAGAAGTTTAGTGGAACTCATACCCACTAATTTCACATGCATGGTGAGATGATTCTACCCAACAACTCTGTGAACTATACAACTGGGGCTCTGCTGAAGTATATAACACATGTATACATGGTGCGTATGAATTCACAGACTACTATAAATTCTTTTTTACAATTTTGTTAATAGAGATTTACTGATTTGCTTTGTTATATACTCTTATGGAAGTGTTTTAATTGTAAGTTCTTTAAAAATATTCTATAAAATATATATTACATATAAAATAGATGTATTAAACTGTGTAATACCATTATGACTTTTATTTTCCAAGAAAAAACAATCCAACTTACTTAATGCTTTAACCAAACATTTAAAGCTTTGGAATATAATTTGTCTTAACTATATAAAATTAAATTTAGTAGAATTAAGCACTTGATTACACTCTACTGAAGCAAAATTTAATTGTTTTCAAAGACAAGGTAATTTCAGTTGATCCCCCCCCCCAGAATTTAACATTTTTCACAAATGCCCTGAATAACTGTATTGTAAATGCAAAAAATCAAATTCAGAACACACATTTGGACATTGCCAGATATAAAAATGAACCAGTTTTATAGTTATATAAAGAATTAAATTATTTTATGCTGATTAAAATGTAAAAAATGTTATATTTTTACAATAAAGCATTACAAGCAAAATTGACACAAAACTGCTATGAAAAGGGGGGAGGGGGAATCAAGCCAAAGCTTGATCTACAAACAATATTTATTCTATGTATTCAGGCCAAGAATTAGTTAAAGAAAAGTTTATAAACCAGTGACAACTAATGGGATTTAAAGATAAGCCCCCAGAGTCTCCTCAAACTGCAAGATGAGAGGCATATAAATATAATTATAGATAATAATAATCTATTATATAATTCTTAAATACATATATTGATTGGTATGTATAGTAATTAACTATGTAACGAAGAAAGATAATTGTCCCAAATACGTTTAATATGCAAGAAATAAAAAAAACACAAAGCAAAAAGTACTAAGCAAATATATAGTAGGTGTTGAGACTGATTTCCTGTGTTAGGCTTTCTGTCTTTTAAATTATACCTGATTTGTAGTTTAGGTAATTTGGGAAAGATAATTTGAAGATATGTCAATAGTAAAATGAATGTTTCAGTATGTCCTAAACAAAACACAAGCATTTTAAGAACTATTTACGGAGAATAGAGAATAAAGAATAGAACAGTCCCTTAGCTGCTAGTGGAACAAAATGGCGATTCATTTCTTCAAGATGCCAAATATATTAATTATCGATAGTAGCAAATAATGTATTTCTAAAAACAGTCATCAAAATGTATTTCCTATCATTCTTGCATAATATTAACAATATCCTCTTGGTATGTTATTGGGAACCAAACTAATCAAGGAGAGAAGCAACCTAGAACTAAGAATAAATTTCCTAATAGTGATGACAATTAACCAGTAGAATGGTTTGCTTTTAGAAGTTGTGGTTGCTCCATCACTGGGACCTTTTAAGTGACAGCTATTTGTCTGGAATGATATGGAGTCTACTGCAAGAGTGGGGAGTTGGACTAGGAGACCTCCAAAATCCCTTCCAATTCTGTTAAGATGTTCACATTTTAGCTTGATGAGACCAGTGATGTTTCCTATATACAAGTTTCCTGAATGTATTCTAGGTTGCTTTCTTTAGTGTGTAAATATAGCTGATATCTTGCACTGGAGCCAAGGCCAAGCTTCTCAATTTTTAGTAACAGCATCTAAGATATGGATCCAATATTAATTACATGGAAAAAAGTTATATATATTACCTATATGAAGTCAAGATAACAACTGACTTGCAGAAGGGTATACTTTCCAATGGCTTTTATATGCACAAATAAAAGAAAAATTTAAAATAAATAAAAAGGTAATTGGAACTAAGCAACATAAGACAGAGTTTGAAAATGAATAATGTATAAATGATGAATATATGGTTGAAAAAATGTATACTGTTTTATTAAGGTTTCAAAATGACAAGAACAAGTTAAGGACTATACTGATAAATTGGGCTATGAATTATAATACACAACTGTATAAATGGGAGAATGTCTATAAATGGGATGAAATTCACATTGTTATAATTTAAGAGATTTTTTAAAAAAAAACAATGTACTATTGGTATATGACCATGAGGAAGTATCAAACTAAAGGTACCTCAAATCAGTATTGGAAATATGAAAAACACGAAGGGAAATTTTACTATCGATGGTACACTTGGGAAAAAGTTAGAAAATTCTGGATACAAATATATACAATACAAAAAAATCTGAAAGATTAATATTGAGAAAAAAAACAAATAATTTCTTATTGGAACTTACAGATAGCTAACTAAAAAAGAACTCATGGAAGACTGATTTTATACATGGTCACTGCAGAAAGGCTATTATATGCACAACAGCTGAGAAATACTGGGATTCCCCCAATGGAGGAATGGTTATAAAGATGTCAGAATTGTCAGAAATGGCAAAAGTGACCTGTTTGCTAAGGGATAAAACAAAACTACTTTTTTCAAATGACTGTAAATTTTTTATGAACTTTTTGCTGAATATAGAAAAACTGAAGTTATAATTTATGGATCTGATAACAGAATAATGCTAAACAAGGAACGGAAGAGATTTTTGTTATATTAAGGAGAGAGGTTAAATAAGTTTGTTAATCTCTATTGGCAAAGAATGTTAGAAATCATTTAATTTTCTGAGCATTGTTCTTATTCTTTCTTCTATCTTTCCTTCTTTTTTATTTTCTCCATATTTTTATCTTTACTTCTTATTCTATTTTTTTCTTTTCCTTCTTTTATTGTTTAAAAATTCTTTAATAAAAATTCTTTTAAAAAGATGTACATATTAAGTGTCAACAGAAGCAATCACGGTGCTTAAGTTAATGCAATGTATAAATTGTAGTAGTAGTAGTTGCAGTAGTAGTAGCAGCAGTGTATTAAAATCTGGACCATATAATTATTTTATCTTTTCAACAAGAAACTCTCTGTGAAAATACATTAAAAAAAATACAGTGAATTGGGCAAAAAAAGTACATGGATGCATATTCACATATTATCCTATATTAATTAGGAATGTATCTTTAATGCAGAAAGTACAGTATCTAATTAATTCATGAACATTGTCTATATGCCAATATAATCACATCCGTCATTATACTGATCATTTGAGAAATTAGATAAAAGAATTACAAATATTATAAAATTTTTAAAAAGTTTACCTAAGTGACAATAGAAGCAGTCATGCTGCTTAAGGTAATGCAATATGCAACACACCATAGTCTTTTCAGCACAAAAGGAGAATAGTTAATAGATGCTTGCTTCTCATGTTAAGTCGTAGTAATTTATGTCTGGTGACTGTTACAGTAACAGAAAATTTGGCTGCTTTTAAAGCAGTTTTATAGAACCTGGTAATTAGTGATGTGGAAATCTCTGTTCAAGCAGCAGCAATTAAGATATGTTTGCCCCCTTTGAAAATTCTCAAAAATATATTTTGTGAAATGAATGAATGAAAAAAAATGAAATTAATTCTCACCCACTGAAATTTCTAAATAATTCATTGATTTCAGAGATTTTGGTAGTCTTTACCAATTTTATCCATATCAGTGCAAGGCGGTATATATATTTTTAAATGTAAGTTACATTCTTTAAAAAGGTAAGACAGCAATACAGTTGTGAGACAAAGTTTGTGAACACTGTAGAACTATCTGAAATCCTACAGTATTACAATCCCATCAGATTAATCTTAATCTAATTATTAATAGATTAATAATACAAATTCTGGCTAAACAAACAACACACAAAACATTGTATCTCATGGCTTTATTTAACACATTAAACCAACATTCTCTGTCTTTGTTGGAACAAGTATGTCCCTACAGCAATCTTTTCTGTTAAGGGAGTTGAGTTTGATGTTCCAATCCATGAGATGATAATCAAACTTGGTTCTAAGAGGCTTTTTTCTATAAAACAAACTGGAAACCGTTTTTGTCAGACTGGAAATGGTTTTCACAATACAGGTGTAGAAGTGAATCATAGGTCTCAGATCTCATAAAAAAGATTGTGGGTAATAAAGCTGAAAAGGACTACAAAGCCATTGCTTCCATCAATTCAGTCAGGCAAATAATAACTAAATGGACAAAATGGAAAATTTTGCTTTTCCTATCAATGGCTGTCCCACAGAAATCCCTCTGAGAGAAATGTTACAACTCATAGGGAGGGTGCAAAGAATACCAAGAAATGGTAAAATACCCTCAGGCTGCTCAATGGCAAATGTTCTTGAGTACACTTTCAGAAAAAAAACAAACAAGTTGAACAAGCATGATATACAAAGGGAGGAAACCAAGAAGGAATTCTTTATTCTCCACAAAACATGTTATTGCCTGTCTCGTTACAGGACCATCTAGATGATCCAATAGCCTATCAGAACAATATTGTGCAGACAGAAATTTTTAGCATTAGTGAGAGTTTGTTGTGCTGTTCTGACTGCAATAAAGATTGAATTGAATTGAATTGAAAATCTGTATGTTTGCAGAAAATTAAGTTCCAGCAAAAGTATCTCATTCTATCCATTAAACAAAATAGTAGCAGCTGTTTTGCAACTTCAAAACCCAGATGGCTCTCCATCATTGAGAGGCAAGGGACTCTGGATTGCACTAGTAGAAGTATGTACCTATTCATGACTTGAAAGCTAAAGGAATATATGTCACAAAGCATTAAAATTATCTTAAGATGTAAATTTGCATTTTGGAATGGCCAATTCAAAATCCTAACGGTAATCCAACTGCAATATTGTTACATGACATGAACTGATTATCTCATACAAGGGAAAGCAGAAATACAGTAGTCCTCAACCTACAACCACAATTAAGCCCAAATTTCTGTTGTTAAGTGAGACATTTGTTAAATGAGTTTTGCCCTGTTTTATTATGTTTCTTGCCACAATTGTTAAGTGAATCATTACAGTTGATAAGTTAGTAACCCTGTTGTGAAGTGAATCTGGTTTCCCCACTGACTTTGCTTGTCAAAAGGTTGCAAAAGGTGATCCTTTGACCTTCGGACACAGCAATGGTCGTAAATATGAACCAGTTGCCAAGTATCTGAATTTGATCACATGATCATGGGGATGCTACAAAGGTTATAACTGTGAAAAATGGCATGTCACTTTTTTTAGTGCCATTGTAATTTTAAACAGTCATTAAAGGAACTGTTGTAAGTCGAGGACTACTTATACTGATGAGCTGAAGAAGTTATGTAAAGAACAATGGCCCAAAATACCTTCCAGTCAATGTGCAGGATTGATAATGAGTTACAAGAAATGTTTCGATGAGGTAACTTCGTTCTAAAAAAGGTACTACCGTTATTAAAAATAAAGATTCATAGTTTTAAAAAAAAGGATAGTGAACATTAAAAAAATAACAGTATCCTGCTTATTTAACCAGAATCAGAGTGACTAGCATGAATTAGATGAAATCAAGACCACATTATGAATCATAGTATTGCAGGAACCACAGATCTAAATTCACCATTCCCTTCCTTAGCATACAAATAGGTGCCTTTCTTCCCAAATAAGACCAAAATAGCAGACAAGGGTTGAGAATAACTTTAGTATAATTTTCTCTCATGACTGCTTGGTATTAAACGTCTGGGAAGTGAAGTTGAACTGAAGGCAGCTCCACTGATAGAAGAGTCAACAACTGTAGTATAACACAGAGCTGGTAAATGGATCAGCTCCCTGGAATTCCTCTTCAGATAAGAGATTGCTCACAAACATTTCAGACAGTAGATCCTCATGAGGAGACTGTAGCACAACAATTTCTTGAGGGTTTAGAACTCTGGTTGCCAAGGGATTGCAATTTTTGCCCAAGTTGCAGTTGGTGACTTTATAGACAGTATTTATATACTTCCTTTCTTAATCATGTTTGGAAATCTCTTGCTAACATTTTGTGGAGATTAAGAATATTTGGAATGGGAAGTTCCATTATACCATCAAACCATGGAGAAAGAAGTTTTTGAAATTTTGAAATTAACTACACGAATCCTTCCTGTAGGTTTTGTGTGTGTATGTGTGTGTGTGTTATTTACAAAAATAAATCCCATTTGGTACCTACCTTACAAGTAAGGGTCCTTGGACAACGACCTCCTAATGCTTCACTTGCCTATCTCAGATATGGACTAGGAAATTGATATGAAAACTAGGACAGTCATGCCAGCTTAGACATTGTCTAAATTAATAAAGTCCACAATAGATTTTGGGAGACCAAGACAACCTGACAATAAGTAGACTACTGGAAGAAACATACAATGATGAGGCAAGAGACCCTGGAATTGATGGATTGCTGCAACAGTAGGCCAATGAGAGAGGATATATGAAACATATGGGAGAATTATGGATGGATAGAAACCTGCATCTATGCTAGAAAACAACTAGTTATCCAATGCTTCAACATGTGAAGAGAAAGCTGGTCTTACTACTTTAGACAAACAAATTACATATTACATGCCAAACTCAAGATGACCTGAAAGAACTGGTGGAAAGAACACCTAAAGCTGGAATGTCACTCCCCCCTCTATTACAGAGCATGGCAGCTGATACGATGCGTAAGAGTTGCTTGATAGTGAGATGGGTGGCATATAAATTGAATGAATGAAGAATTAAAAAAGAGAAATAGTAAAGAAAGGAAAAATATATGCAGAAATCACTTTCCCTTTTATAGCAAATACAAACTAGTTATAGTCAACCCTTGAGACTGTTTACCAAGGCTCAGTGGAAAAGTATCATCAGATAAAATGCTAGAAGATACCAACAGAGCCCTCATGGCAATCCCTGTCCTTGCTACTGTTCTGCATAGCTTGAACCTCCTCAACCAAAGTGGTACCAGTGGTGATAGGAGCACCCGGGTCTCTGTTTCCTAAGTTGGGAGAGTGGCTGCAACAATTCCTAGCATCAGAGTTCTCTGTCCAGAAGATTGCAGCATCAGGAACAGCTAAGATACTGCACAGAACTTTCAAACTCCTAGGCCTCTGGTAGACGACCCAAGATTAAGAAAGACACATATCACCCATAGTGATGAGATGATTTTTGAAATTAAATATAACAAACCTTTCTGTGGAAAAATGCTGTTGATTACAAAAAGTAAGATAAAGTGGGTCATGAACATGAAAGGGAACTAGAAAGAATTAAAGATTATAATTAAAGGAGAAGAGAGTCATCAACAATACTGAATGGAGCAAAATACTCTTAAGAATTCAAAGATATTTGGGGACTATATACTTAGAGGTTACTACACGTGATCTTAGCCAAAAGGCCGAGAAGCGTTACACTTAAGATTGCTATCATAAAAATAGATTTTAAAAAGTCTACACAAGAGGAACAGATTGTTATAAACAAGAATTCTAAGTCTAATTTGAATATGGATTTAAAAGTTATAGCTTACTAGAATGATATAGAGAATGATGTTACATTGGACTTACAAATGAAACCAGCGGATGTCTTACTAATTAAAAGGCATATACATATAACAAACCAGAAATGTGACTTGAATAATTTTCTTATTCTGGATCTACAATAGGGATATGTTAAAGCTTTGAAAGAGGTTCTGAGAGGAAACAAATTAAATTCTGGGACTATCTTTAATTCAAAGGAATTAAAGATAAAGACTGTTAAAAGCAAAGAGAAGTAATATAAATGTGGTTTATTTGATCAAAATTAAAGGTAATCCTTAATCTTTCTTTTTAACCAGGACTGAATGATGAAACTTAAAGATTTGTTGCTAAAAAAATATATCAGAAGAAGTGATGTTTTGATATATTTTCAGAGAAAGTGATAACTACTGAAATTATTTGTATTTTCTATTAAAGGGAAAGTAATTTCTTTATATATCTTTTCCCCTTTATTTACATTTTCTCTTACATTTTGTTTGTATAGTTATTTTTTCTTTTTATATTTTTCTTAGTTTGTACAGTATTTGCTTTTTTAATAGTTATTCTTTGCATTTATCTGGTTGTTGGCACTCTATCTGAATGTCTTTCAGCCAGTTCCAAGAAGGTTCCACACCCATTTGCACCAGAGATGGTATTCAGCAGGTTCTTTAGAACCGGTAGTGGAAATTTTGAGTAGTTCAGAGAACCGGAAAATACCACCTCTGACTGGAGATTACAGTATCCTTCCCCTGTCACGCCCATCAAGCCATGCCAACAGAAGCAGTAATAACAAAATTTGAATCCCACCAGTGATTTGCACTATTCAGTTGACCCTGAGGGCACAGATAAACCTCCAAGTGTCCTCAATTACTCTCAGAAAGTGCTAACAATATAAATCCTTCAACTGTCCACCATTTAGCCAGAGCTGAAGAAACTTCCTGGATGCAAAATATATTCAAGAAAAAACAAAGAATGCCCAATTGTCTTTTGAAAAAACACCTTTGGGACAGCTACATGTTGTGTTATATATTGTCCTAAATCCAGCTGGCTGCACTCTGACAAAGCATCTTGTTTTTCTTCATGGGACATATTTTCTGCCTTAATATTAATTTATAAGGAAGGGGCCATACAAATATGCTCACTGAATTCTCCATTTACTTCATGTCTAACATAATAATGTTACCAAGGATAGAATTAAATCTCATTGAACCATGATTTATTGAACTAGTCTAACTGGTTTATAACACTTTAATACTTCAAATGACAGATTAAGCTAACCCAAAAGCAAATAATTTAACATTATGCTTTAGCAAGACATGGGAACCAGAGGGAAAGAAAAATTAGAAGCCTTCATTACTCATGCATGAAAAAGATAATCAATGGATCATTTTTTTCTTAATCAACTTCCCTATTTTGCCACTTTTCAGCCTAAAACCCAGAATACATAATCAAATACTAATAACTAAAAGAGTCACTGCATTTTTGTGTTGTAATTTAATTCTGTCAGCCAAAGTTGGCTATAAGTAGGACATAACATTATAATAATTAAAACAAATAGGATTATACAATAAACCTTTCTCAAGAGTGTATTACATGTGCCTGATGAACTAGGTTTTGATCGTTATATAATTATATGAGTCATAAAACTTGTTGTTTTGCAGGAAATAACTGGCTGGTTGCCATTCTAAAATATAATACATTCATTACATTCATTTAATACATGAGACCAGTTAGTCTTCCTCTCAAATTATAAAAAAAAGAACTTCTGAGAAGAAATTTCAAAGCTTCTACTGCCAGTAAGTAAGGTTGTTTTGTCTGTAAGTAGTTATGTCAAAAGAGTGGCATAATATTCAAAACGTTTTTTTAATATAGATCCTGGCAATATTTTGGAAAAGAATTTCTAGTACTTCCTCAATCTGGTTTTAAAACTCAGAAAAACTTCCTTGAGCTAGGAAGAGGTGAGAAAAGGAAACATAAAAGGAAACAAAATTTCCAAACCAGCAGGAAGGATCACTGAAGTTTGGTCCAACTTAATGATACTTTATGACAAGTGGGATGAAAGAGAAAACTACAGATAGTTGAAAGTATTCAGATAAAATTAAATTATGAATATTGAACAATTGAAGAACAAGCTTTCTCTATATTGCACTTTAATTCAAGAACTCCCTTCCTATACAGTCTTCCTAAATCTAAGATATTTTTGGAAACATAAGATTTTTAAAAATATAACAGAATGAATAAATACAAAGAATTTCATGGGATTATTTTATAATAATTACTACCAACTTGCATATTATAACTCAGTTGTCACACTCAATTTAATGCAGCTTTATTTCTCCTGGACAGTAATATCTTTACAACAAAAATATAACATTGTGCATTACATTTTCTCAAGAAGTAAAACAGATCATAATGCATATTTTCCCTCTACTTTTTGTTGTTATTGCTGAGGATTTTATACTGGTATGGCATAGAATACATCTCAGATAAAAATAAATCTCTACTAGTCTAAAATCACCTAAATAAAAAGAAAAATAAAACTGCTCCATTATTTTTTATTACTGCTTGAATTATTGCTTTAAGTATCAAGCAATATGGACTCTCTGTATGTGTCTGTGTATGTGTGTGTGTACACCTTCAAGTCAAAGTTGGCTCCTGGTGACTACCCTGCAGTTTTCTTGGCAAGATTTCAGAGATGGTTTGCCACTGCCTCCTTCCTCTAATGGATGTGTGGCTGGCTCAAGATCATCCAGGTTGAATTTATGTCTAAGGCAGGACTAAAACTCTCAGTCTCTTGGTTTCCAGCCTAGTGCATTAACCACTACACCAAACTGTCTTTCTTCTAGTATTATAAGTATTTTCAAATAGTTCTTGCTGTGTGAAATATGGCTTGATTCTGGACTTTAAAAGGGTGAAGTTCATATTCTGATATAAATGGGAAAATGATTGTAAAACCACTTTTTCCATTCCTTCAAATCACTTCCTTAATTTTGTGAAAATAATTTCTCATTCTATAACATTGCATTTTTTTTGACAACTAGGTGAACATCATCATTTCCCATAAATTATTACAAAATAACAATACAGCAGTGTGAGCCAATGCATTTATGATTAGCCTCATTATATTTCTATTAAAACACAATAGAAATTAGTGTCAAATGCAGAGATCTGTACATATTTTCTGATGAAACCATTAAGGATATACTCCTATATACCATTAGTATAAATGTCTTGAAGTTTATACTCAAGATGGAAAACATACAGTTGTAGCCTATATATGCTGTACTAGTACTCTTATAATGAACTCTGACTGAAGAGAAATCTTTACGTAGCCATATATATAAGACAACTTTCTTTCTTAGGAAAAGAAAAAGGGTGGGAAAAACCTTGTAAGGATAACCTATGCTTAACAAAAGAATTCTTGATTGAAATTTTTACAATGAAAAAAATGGATGGGACCCCATGTCAAACAAAAACATTGACTTATCTTAGCTTATTAAATGTAGATATAATAATACAAATCAAACATTATTTCTTCCTTTTTCTAAATCAAAAGCAGAATTACTCACCTTGCAGTTAACTATGTCAACTTACAGTATTTTTGGATTTTCATAAGCTTCCAAAATAAATATTCCTAAAGTGAAATGTGCATATATTTTTTCCTAACTAAAACAACTTATTTCCCTGCTCTGAATTGCAATTGTTTCATAAAACATCTGTACAATATTGGTACGATGCATAAGAAACTAATTAAAAAGAGAAAAAATAGTTCCATATTAAAATTACTAGTAAAATTCAGTAAAATATAGTATTTAAGGAATTTAAAGAGGGAAAGAAGATAATACAGAAAATTATGTCTGAATAAAGGCAAGAAACAATAAATTTTTAAAAATAGTTTATTTTTTAGCTTCCATATTGCTAGGTTTTTGAAAACATACAAAACAAACCCGAAAGGCCAGGTTAAGATATAACAAATTAACCAGGACACTGTAATATATGGAAAAAAGCAAGAAATGATTCATGGCCAGAATATTATGCCAAGTAAAGATAAAATCAGTATTGTACATTTACATCAATGACATGTTTCTATCTCTGAGCAACTATAAAGGGATAAAATCTCATGTATAGTGCAATATATACAATAGTTATCAAAATGTTATTGGGGCATACAAAGATGAAAGATCAATATGGTGATCATATTGTCAGTCAACTGTCAGTACAATGTAGCTATCCTAACTGGCATATGGTTGCATTCATTCAGTAGGAAACACATCAAATGTGATTTTGTTTTAAATGCTATGTGTTTATGATAAAAAATTAAGCAATTTTCTATAGATCTAATAGCATTTAGAAGTCACTATATGTTAAAATTTAGACTTATTAGCTGGGAGTCTTTATAAGAGAATGCAACTATGAAAGCTGATGAATCCAAATTATTTTTAACTACTTTTGCAATTTAATTGAAGCCTTTGTTCTCTTTAAGTAAGAAATGCCCAAGGCATTGGTATGATAATTGTTTCTAAGTGTTCTTTTTTGGTCAGAAAAGTCAGAAATAATTTAACTGACCATTATCCAGAACACATTTGCGCTAGTAGTGATAGTAGTAATTGTTCTTCTAGGATACCCTTGCATTTGCATATAGTTATCCAATAGTTCTTCTGAAGAAAGGATCAAGAGGCTAAAGCACTGGTTCACAAGACCACAATAATCCACCGAGATCAGTTTATACAGGAGTCTGTAGATAAAATTGTCAAATATTTTACCAATGATTAATGCCACTATGATTGATGCCAGTTCAGCAAATACAACTTTCAATGAAACCTTTCAATATCTACTATTAAAATATGAACAGAAATCTTTGGAAGTGGTATCTACCATGTGTATGCTTGAATTTTGCTCATCCTAACAGAAGCAACTGAAGTAGTCCGTTACCTGACTCAGTAATTCTAAAGAATTTCATCTGTAAGGCCTTCGTACTCTAAAGAGGCTTTGGTGAGAACTTTTTTTTTTAAAAAAAAATCTTCCCCTCATTTTGAATAATGTCCAGCCTTACTTCAATATTCCATTCCATTCCTGATCTGGGTGCTGGAATGTTTCATGACATCTTAATTCTTAAGGGCTTTGGATAATGCTATAATTTAGATCCATTTTCAATCTCACTTCAGTTTTCCAGATGATCTCTATAGGAAGGTGGATGGAGTCCTATGTGTCTTTTTCTTTCTTTCTTTTCTTCCTTTCTCTCCCTTTCTTTTCTTTTTTCTTTTTCTTTTCTTTAGACCGATCTGGTATACTCTGAATACTTACATAGGATATAACTTGGATTCACTGTTTTTTAATGGATCCTGCAGATATGATTTTAAAAGCAGTGGAGAACTCTTTGAAAACAGGTTATTGTCTGTAGTTTTCTTCAAAGCTTCATCTTATTCACCAAACTGACAAATACGTGAACACATTAGATGACGACTTTGGGGAATCATGCACATTTATGCTGATCATATTGCTGTAGGTGATGGCAACCATGTTGAAATGTAATCCAAGAATGACCAGAAGTGTTCTTGCTCAGAAAGAAGGCAGAAGTTTAAACTGTGCTGAATAGAATCTAAGAATATGATTCAGGTTCAAAATTTGGGGATGCTTTGGGAATGAGTCTTAAACCAGAATGTGTTAAGTAGTTACATTTTTATTTGTCCTGAAAATTAGATTCTAGAGCACTCTCAAGAGTAATCCAACAAAGTTAAAATAATCCTGTTTGTTGACATCCAGTGAATGACTTGTAGAGGTCAAGCGATTTTTGTCCGGGAATGTGTGGACTAAGCTAGTAGTAATGCTTGGAGATATAGAGATTAATTGGCTTTTCAGTGCAATAACAGATTCAAGAGCATCACAAAATTCAAACCTGTTCCTCCTGAATAAGTGTCTGTCCATAATAGTACTCCTCTAATTTGTGGAAGCAGGAACCAGCCGCTGGCCTCATTGACCATGCTATGCTTAAGCAGCCATTTCATCATATGCAAATAGAAATAAAAATGGATGTCGCTGACTGTATCCCAGATCCTTGAATGCCGTGTTTTCATAAATATTACATAGCACTGGAGATCAAATAGCACCTTAAGGAAAATTTTCCTTACAGCAAAACTTTACAGGGGAAAGAACAACCCACAATTCTCAAGTGATTTCCTCTTTCTTGGAGGACAGGGTGTTACATTACAGTGGGAAAAATATATTCCACTCCCAATCCACAGACCCAATACAGGAGAATACTATGGTAAAAAAGTACCAAGATCAAATATGAGACACAATGCATTCATCCCTCTCCCAATAGTGTTGTTTAAGGTAACCAATTCCATATCCCAACTGGATCAGAATTGTGTTTTCTTGACCATCTTTTCCTTAGGACATTCACCCTTAGACAATAATATTTATAAGCTTCAGGGTCCAAGAAGTTTTCTTCTTTCTCAAGGCATAAAAGGGCATTCTCCTCATATGCTGGTACAATCACTACTTCCTGAACTGTTCTGGCAACTTCTGACTAGTTCCAATCAAACAGTTAGGTAGTTATAAGCATACTGTTTATATCCTCAGCTATAGAAGATGAAAATTATATCTTGTTTCTTATAAATAGAATGGCAGATTGGACATTTGAAAGCAATAATGAATTCATTCTTAGAAACACCTTGAAACATTTTTACAGCAGGCCACTAAGAGATACCAACATTTTAAAGGGTTAAATAGTAACATTTTCCAGGCAATATACAGTCTGAAAAAGTTCTGTTGAAAATGTAAAATATAATGAAGGCAGCAAAAGAAGCTTTTTTGTCTGTATTAGCACAAAAGAAATAAGAATAGCTCAGCCAACTTCAGTTAGATACCATCTGTACTTAGCTTCATAGCTTGAAGCTATTTGGAAAAGCATCAGGGTTCACAATATCAGAGATAATCAGTAGCATTCATACCTGTTGCCTGCTCCATATTTTGCTATTCAATAATGTCATAATTAAGTCTCCCAGAATATCTTATACAGTCAATCACTTATCCAGGAGCGTAAGTGATATAAAACTACATTTGACCAAATAATGGCCTGACAATGACAATTGGATTGGTAAACCTATCATGTTATATGAAAAAAGACTAAATTAAGGCTATATTCTACATGATGGTTTAGGCCAATGACTATATGATTCACACGGAAGCCGCAGTGGTGTGTTGACTCACTTAAAGTGACTTCATATTGAATTTAATGCCGACTAATATAGAATTCTCTAGCGAAATTATAATATCTGCCACATCTGTATAATTGCTTAATTTTTATTTTTAGCATGCGGAACTATCTTACTGAACTCACTCTCAGAACTCTCCAAATGCATGCTAAATTAAATCATTAAAATTTTATTTTTGTTGCAGACCAATCTGACCATAAATAACACTACCACTAAGTTGGGGGATACAACTATCAACACTCCCAATGTTAAAGGGTAATTCTGAAAACAAGGATGATTTACAGACATTTACTTTTCCTGTTCTTGTTATGTACATCATTTCCCCCTTTGCTGGCAATGTTTCTTTTGGTGATCCTTCAATAATTTCCAGCAATGCTATATCATCAGCTCTGCCAAATGCCTAAATCAAAAGAGAACCTGATCTAAACAGCCAACCTATTTCAAGTAGTGAAAAGCCCACTCAAATCCAAACACTGACATTCTAGCATTATTGTATTTTGCCCATAGTTTTTCATTGACCTCCAATCAACGTTCACCATGATCAACTGAATTCTCACTTTTGTTGCTATCAGTAATTACATTCATAGTTTTACTTCATTTCAGGAGACAAAAAACAAAATTAGCAAAACTGATTATTAAAAAACATTTAAAATCAGTTTTTATTCTGGGAAAAATAAAATGGAAAACACTGAAATGGTACAGTACTGACTGAAGTGAAAAAGGAAGAAAAATATTACAAGCATACCCCTCACATACAGTTTGTTTCTAAGGGAAGAATAAAAACATTTGATATAATAAAGATGGTGGTACAACCTACATAATTGGATAATTGGCAATGTGTTATGTTAACTTCAGTATCCTTAATAGCAATAGCATTTAACACTTTATAGTGCTTTACAGTCCTCTCTAAGCGGTTTACAGAGTCAGCATATTGCCTGCAACAATCTGGGTCCTCATTTTACCTATCTCAGAAGGATGAAAGGCTGAGTCAACCTTGAGCCTGGTGAGATTGCAGGCAGCTGGCTGCAGTAGAAGTAGCTTGCAGTACTGCACTCTAACCACTGTGTCACCGAGGTTCTTAAGTCAGATAATCAAAAAAATCCATTTAAAAAGGAGCTGCACAAGCATAAATTCCTAGTGTACAGATCTAGTATTGGTGATCTTCAAACCTCCCCTTACCAAAGAATAATAATTTGCACATTGCCAAGTCTTAGTGCCTGTTGCAGAATTCCAGGTCATTATAGAAAATTCTGGGTCATATTCTATGGGAATTAATTGCCACCATTTCTGACTATTAAGAATTTTCTGAATCAGAGTGTAGACACAGCCTTTTATGCCATTGGAAGCGTAATCACTCATCTTAATTAGTTTCAACCTGCCTCTTATATTTTAGACAATTAATAATAATGAACAAAATTGTCAGGTTTCAAAAGATGAAGCAGGCAATGGTATTCTACTAATCCAGAATGCTTGTCAACTTCTATTGCTTAAACAAAATTGTTTTTTCTTTGGAAAAATGTTTTTACATATAATGTTATGAGAACAGATTGTTTTTGTCATGACTTTACTTGCTCAACCCCTTGAGTAAGGGGTAAATAACCCAATCTGCTAGGGCTCCCCATGATCCTAGGGGAGTTTGATAGATGGATGCCATTTCGTTAGTAGAATAATGTCATCAGATAGCTCAGGATGTTAGAAAAACTACAGCTGAAAAAATATATGTGGTTCTACTTTTGGAAAACACATGAAAGTGGGATGCTTTTACACTCTAATTGCTAGTGGTTGAATACCTGATTGTACTGTTTTCAAGGCAACACATGAGAAGCATCTCTTCTCTCTTGATGAAAAACACATGAACATATTTTAATCTGCAGTATGTATATCTCACACGTAAACAATTTTAGCTCTTGCCATAACACTTGAAATCATACTTGGCGCACAGTAATATACAAACTGAACAGATAGGAATGATTTTGTATTTCCGTCAAAAGCATGCAATATAAATCCACTAACTTGATCATGGTTGGGGCATGAGAGAGGCAAACCCAAACTCTAAGCAGTAATCAAAGCAACTGTATGTCAAATTCTCTCCTTGCTTAGTTCTGTTATGTAGACCTGGAAGGAAGTTATCATGAAGTTAAACCTCTGCCCTTTTATATTTCTCTGGGCACAAGGAGACCTGTATGCCTTATCTTGCAGTGTTTCAGAATCCAGCTGGGACATTTTTTTAAAACTATATTCCATACACCCAGCCCAAATGGAGCAGGTTGATGTCTAATAAGAATAGGACAAATGTTCCCCATTCTCTGTTACCAAATCACCAAGTATATAGTTATTTAGAGTGTAGAATAGAATGTGGGTTTATGTGTGATTTGTGAACACAGTCATAGTTACATTATGTGATATATATAAAGTCTATGATATAAAAACTGATGATTCAGGGAAAATTACTCAGATATTAGTGTATATTAGTGTATTAGTGTTGATGAAATCTAGATCTGTCTAACAGAAGTCACCAAATTCTGCATAACTACAATTCAATATGTGAATAATACCTGATGTACTGTAGGGTCATACTATGAAAACCTGGAGAACTGTACTTTTTAATTCAAAAATACTACTAGCTATTGCTGCAATGTTGTTTTCAGCTGCTTCACTCTTACCTGCAGGGCCCAAAACTATAAAGCTACATTATCACAGTAGTGAAATGACATGTCCTTACAAATTCCTGAAGAAACCATAAGAGCAATATTATTTGGGAACTCTCTTTCAAACACATCTCTCTAGAAGATGGTCCATGTATGCTATCAAAGTATGCTTTTTGCACATTCCCTTTGCAACCTCAGAACAATAGCATGTGTGTGTGTGTGAGTGTGTGTGTACAGACGTACGTACATACATATTAAATTTACTGGTCATTCATCTTACCACAGGGTAATTCTGGGCAGCTTACAATATTAAAAGTATGTATTATCTGTATAGCTTTTTTTCAGTTGCAAAGCTGCACCATCAGAAAAGCTGAATGAAGAAAAATTGATGGCTATGAATTGGGGTGCAAGAGAAAATTAATGAAAATACCTTGGACTGCAAGAATTATAAATAATACAATATTTATAATAGATGGAAGTAAATGCAAGCTACTCACTGAAATACAAATAATGAAACTAAAATTAAAACATTTTAGTGTTGTAACAAAAAGACAATCATTGTAAAAGCTGCTGGAATTTGGAAAAAATGAAGACAAAAATGACAACAAAAGACAAGATAGATACCATCACTGACAATTCAAACATAAGCTTAAAAGAACTTAACACAGTACTGACTAAAAGTCGATCCTGGTAATGTTTCTTGAGTCATGAGCAGCTAGAAGAGCCTTGAACAATGTAACAAATAATATGATTTTCTGTGTGTTTAGGCACAAAACCAATATATTAGTTTTTAAAAAGATCTATGAACTCGGAAAGAAAAATTAAAGCCTAGAAAATTACATGCTGCTTCTTCCAGTTATCTTATTCTATCCCTGAGCCACAAGGATTATGAAAAATGTATCCTGAACATGTTCTAGAATATCTAGTTTCCAAAACATTTCAGCACTTCATTAATGGTATTAAAAATGAAAAAAGAAAGCAATACATTTTATGGATTTTTCTCTTCCATATTAGTAATGTATTGATGGCTTCAAACTCTTTATCATGACTGATTTAGAAACTAAATTAAAATATATACAAGAATAGCCTATAGGTGTGCGTGAAAGTATGATGATTTCTGAAGGTTGAACTGAAAAGTAGGAGAGGGTTGGACTGGATTTAAAGAAATCAAAAACTCAGGGAATGATAGATGCTTGTTTAAAGCCGGCAACTCTATTAAGGTTTTCCAACCAAGAACAACCCATTTGCCTGTAACAATTATCTGTTAGTAAACATATTGGATTCATTTGAATAATAGTTTTGGACTTCAATGCTTATGCTTATGTTTCTAAGTGTGTTAATTATGGAGCCAGTTTTCTGATTTAGATGTAATGATTAAGTCATTGCTTCATTGCTATACATTTTTACATGACAAAATAAAGAAGGGAAATGGTAAGAGAACGTTTAGTCATATCATATTTATGATGTCGTGAATGACATCTGAATCAAACAAAGTAGAGCTCTGGAAGGTAACTTTTAATCTAATTATATATATAAAGAAAAATACTGAGTTTACTCCCCACTCGTATATGAATAGTGGCCTCTATTTAAGTCAAATTCACATAGTTTTGTCCACAGAACAGTGTATTCTAAATAATATACATCCAAGATGAGCCAGGTTTATTCCTATAAGAAAAAACTAAATAACATATCAGATAATGGAAACAACCCCCCTCCCAGAATTAGCTACCTAGAATGCTTCATTATTTACCCTAATCAAGTTTACAAACACCGTAAGTGAAGTTATAGAGAATAAAGTACTGACAATAATGTAATTTCATACTGGAATATAGACTTATATAATGTATGATTCCTCGCTCTCCAATATAGATTTTATTGGAAACATCTCCAATAGCATAAAATATGAATAGTAATGGTCTATTATTTTCAGACTTTCTGATTTCAAGTATTTCCTTCTATATTTTCTTGTAAGGAACACTAATTGTTGCATAGGAATCCAGAAGTGTTTTTACAGCAGCTCTTTCAAATGTCAAGATGTACATGCAAGAGATGATAATAACAACTTATCCACTATTATTGATGATCTAATTAGAAAAAAAGTGACAAACCATCGGAAGCATTGTAAGATTATAACTTCCCTCCCATGAATTGTGAAGAATGGGAAAATAATAAAAATATTCAATGTTCTAAACATTCACTTTGAGAGTTGCTACATACGTATCATCAGGACAACCTCCTATCAAGAAATACTTGTATTCTGATAAGCACCATGCCACTGCCCATTTCACTCTGTTTCCTAAGTTGTTTTTATCTAATTTCTTTAGAATTCTCTATGCTTTAGTTGATATATCCATATTAGGTAACTTCAAATGTTTTAATAGAAAGTTATTTTACTTTTGACGAATTGTTTATATATTAGAAAGACAAACAATATAAGGTATACCATGTTCTGAATCATTAATATTGTAACATCACACTTTTCTTTGAATACTATTGTGGACAGCCTTTTCTATGATGCTTAAATGTCACAGAATGGCTTTCAGTTTATTCTAAGTTTTCATGTATCTTTGCTTTGCTAATTATTTAACTGCTATGAATGTTTATATTTTAACAAGTATCTTCTGTATTTGGAATACAAGTTTGCGGGATATACCTTCATTGCTGGAATAAAAACTAAAAGCTTGTTAAAATAGATGTATAAATACCTTAAGGGAATGCCCTTATTAAATTATTAAACAGCATGGGAGTTATGTAAACACTTATTTTCACAGTACAGTCATAAACTACAGCCAGTTTTAAGTAAATGTTGCTTACCTGGATATACTTCTAATTGTTTTCTAAGTGGTAACTTACTATTATGGCTACATTTGGGCTCAAAAATGAAAAAAAAAAACTGCAGGAAAGAGTTAGCATTTTCTGTATTTCTCTGATGCTATCTACTGGCCAACTAGCTTTTTGCAGATCAGTTATAGTAGCCCTCCAGATTGGCAAACAGATTTTCAAAATTATATGCATAGAATTATGGCATCTTGCGAGATTGCAATGGTAGAAAACACAGAGCCTTATATTGCTTTTTTCCAATTAGCACTATTGTAAGCACTCATATATTCCTAATTTTTTATTTTATTTATTTCCCACCAATAACTCAAGATGGAAAATATATCCAACACACCTTCCTCTTCCTCTTTTCTCCAAAATCAGCAACTATTGACTGCTGAGCATCTGCATTCCAAGGCTACAAAGCCTACACATATTTACGTTAAAGTCTTCAATATATTTAAAATATTTTCTTCAATATCAAACATACTTTTTGTAAAGAGTTTATAAACAATGAATAAGGGGGAAATGAAGCTACGTGCCATCTGCTAATGATTTTCTTTTGCTGCCATCATTAGTGCACAACTCTCAATCTGTGGTTGAAAAGTTGGAAATTCTTTGGGAATGATGTGCAATGTAGTAGAGAATACTGTAAACGTAGTTAGTAGAACTACACTCCATCTCCCCATATAAGAGCAAGTGAATATCCAAACCAATATCTTTTCAGTCCGGTTTTATTAATTTTACCTAAATTCAACCAAGTTCAGTGGAGCTTACTTACATATCAATATACTATGGCAAGGCTGCTAAATGTAACTGCTTCTATTTAATTTACAATATGAATAAAGCCTCAATAGAAGTTCATTTATTTAAAACCTTTACATAGCCACCCATTCTATAACCAACCTTTCTGGTCAGTTCCCAATCAAGCCATATTAAAATTATAAAATCTAAACATATTAAAACAAAAAAAATGGCACCAAGTGGAATTTCTGATGTGTATTCATCTTATTCCAGCACTTGGGAGAAAATCTAGGTCTTCAAAGCTTTATGGAAAGCTAGGAGTGTAGAGGCCTCCTGAATTTCAGGGACTACCACAGAAAAGGCATGCTTCCTAGTTCCCATAAGATGGAATATTTAGGGGAAGGGACTAGAAGTGTGCCCATCCTATCTGATTTGGTAGGACAAGTAGGTTTTCTTAAGGAAAGGTGATCCTGGAGACAACCTGGCCTGTGCCACATAGGACTGTAAAGGTGATAACCAGCACCTTGAATTGCACCCAGAAAGAAACTGGAAGCCACTGCCGCTCACGTAAGTTTACATGGGGAAACACAGGGGACCCCATTATTTTGCATGCTGCTGCATTCTGGACCAGTTGAAGTTACCAGGTAGTCTTCAAGGTAGCCCCATGTAGAGCACATTGCGCTCTCCGGGAGATGATGAAGGCATGAATTACAGTGACCAAGAAGTTGGATTGCTTTTCAATGCTCCCATTTTTTTTTAGTCATGAGGTGTTTGACTGAATTGCAATAAATAGATATTCCCTTGTTTTGGTTTTAGACTTTGAATAAATATATGTATAGCCTATTAAAGTGGAAATAAGACAAGTGCAGAATCTGAAATGTGTAAATATAAAGTTCTCACAATTCAGAAAGCTGAAGCCTGGGGATGTATCTCTTACATTTTTCAAAAAATATTTCTTGGAATGTTTGTATTTTTGAAAGCACCATAGGGGTACTTTCTTAGATTGGATTTCAAATAGCAAGGGTGCTATTTTCTGAAAACAGTAGTCTTTGGATAGTTGCTGCTATTTACTTCTACCTTACAATGCCAATCCATGTCTAAAACTATGTTAGAAATTTATCTAAAATTCATTTCTCATTAATATCAAATCAGTGAGAATTGTACCAAATACAATGAAAATAAAAGCAGTGGAATGACAACTTTTTTATTTTCTTGGTTTAAAATTGCTTTCACATCCTTAATAATTCCAGGAATATTGTTTAAATATTTTTTCTTTTAAAAATGGTAAAATACTATATATCCCTAAACTGTGTAGTGACCACGTAAGTTGCAAATTCAAAGAATTCCAGATAGGCTGTGTTTGTGTGGTTTTTACTTGCTGAAAAGCTCTATTTTTAGACCTGACCTGGGATGCTCACATCGCAGCACTGGTCAAAAGAGCCCAACAGAGATTATACTACCTGAGACTTCACAGAAAACAACTGAATGAAAAACTGCTGGTGACCTTCTACCGCTGTACCATAGAGAGAGTACTTTAACTTACTGCATCTCTGTATGGTTTGCCAATTGCACAGCAGCAGATAGGATAGCACTCCAGAGGATTAACATCATTGCCCAGAAGATCATTAGTTGTCCTCTCCCCTCTTTGGAAGAGCTTTATAGCTGCCGCTGTCTTAAGAGTGTTCAAAACATTCTCATCTCATCAAAGATCCATCTCATCCTGGGCACCCGTTTTTTGAACTATTACCATCTGGCAGACGGTACAGGATAATAAAAACAAGGAAAAATAGGCTGAAAAATAGCTTCTATCCCAGGGCAGTAACTCTATTGAATTCTACTGTATAGCGCAATATTAATGCAATATCAGGGGTTTTCAATTCAATGTGTGGAGTGTGACGGATGTGCGTTTGTGTTTATTTTCATATCATGAATTGTACACTGAAGATGGTATTTAATTTCATTGTATGAGGTGCAATGACAATAAAGTAAACTAAACTAAACTATTTCTCAAAGGTGGTATAGAGCTGACATATTTAAAAGTAAAACTATAAAAATTGCAAAAAATTAGGGGCAAATTATCTATTTGAGTGATTGCTTTTGGAAGAACTTATAAAAGGTGGATACTGAAACATTAGATCAATAAATCAGTCTGAATTCCTAAACAGATGTTTCAACAATGCTGAGGATAAAAATAACCACAGTACAAATAGCTCCAATGAGACAACGAAGTTAGGTTATAAATAGTACTGAATATTGAAATTCTTGTGACATAACTTTTTGAAGGATTAAGAAAGTGGTGTCACACTTTGGAGTGGAAATTAGTTTGTACAGTTCTTATTGGGTAACGAAAGAGTTTTCCCTTTCTGAAATATTCCAATCAGTACTATTTTGAAAACATACCTCGAAGAATTCTCTCCTCATGGCAACGGAGAAAGTCCCAGATTCTAACAGTGCCGTCATCAGAGCATGTAGCAAATTTATTATCCGTAGGTGAGAAACTGTTACATGAAGACACACAGCAGGGGAAAGAAGTCAGCATTTAACAGATCATCTAAACTCATTAGGGCAAAATTTAGTTCAAGTGTAAAAATATACTGGAGGCATCTGAACATATGGCATGGCAAATTAAAAGCTTCATCCTGTTGGTATAATTGAGTCCGTTTGTAAAATAGTTCTCATAGTGACATCTGTGGAGCAAAGTAGTTATTCCTGAATTTGGTTCCCCAATTAAATGGATAGTGTCTGCAGAACCTTGCCATGTTTACCCTTGACTGAAGGGATAGTTGTTTTCTGCTATATTGATTTAAAAATACAAAACTGAAATAACTACAGTATATAAAAAGGAATCCTGGAAAAGTTAATAATAGATATAATTCTTCTTCATGAATGGTTTTCCTGTAATAAGACAAATGAAAGGACTAATATTGCTTGATTTTTTTTAAAAAAAATCACACTTAAAAAAACAACACGCATTTAGATAAGACTGAATTCTACAATGAAATATCACCATGATAGAAGAAGCTTCAAAAATGGTGAAGCTTGATATAAATATTAAAATATGATCTGCAAATGCTTATGGAGCTATTTTAATTATGGATGGATAGCACTGCCTTTCTAGTGACTTGGGGAGAATCTGCTTGGATTGCCTAAACATTGGTCCCCTTGAAATATGTGGAAAAGTGTATGTGAAGAAATCCATTTCGTAACTACATTAGTTTGCTCTTATATGAAATCACTTCTTGTTAAACTTTTCCAGGAAATATTGATCCAAGATGAAAAGTGACAAGTTCATAGAAAATACTTCAGGAATAATGATCTTCTCCAATGGATAGCACAGTACCAAAACCCAAGGGAATACTGTTGTAGGTTTGTTTCTCCAGTTCCTCTTCAGGCAGAGTTTAATATTTTTTAATCCTTTTTCTGTATTCTTTGCTTAGAATATTAAAATTCTTCACATGCATTTACTTATATGTTTGGACAACCGGAGTATTGACACTGAACCAGGAAGATATCCTAAAGATGTCTCATTTGCTTTAGATCCAACTTGAAGAACACATTTCAGTATTAAACATGACTTCTGAAGGTAGAAATCTCTGTTGATCCTTCATGCTACTGGACATGTTGGCCTCACCAAGCCAAACAGTTCTTCACTTTATTTTGCTTTCTAATATTGTGAGAACTATGGAGCTGTTTTTATTTCTGGATTATATTTTATTCAATTATATTTTTTAAAGACTGAATTCTTTATTTGGAATGAAATAGTCATCTTACACAATAGCATAAAAAAGAATATCTAATACACATTGTAACCATATATAAATGAAACCAATACCAATGCAAAATGCAGTAGAAAAATACATCTCTAACATATTGCAGAGGCAGATACTGGGACAACACTATTTCAGAGAAATACCAGCAAATCTGTGAAATCATAGAAACAAAAGAAAATAAGTTCATATGGTGTGAGATATTTCCCAAAATCTGACAATACCCATGCATGTTGACACCCAGAATACACTTAGAGAATGGTTTAACCATGGAAATAGTAACTACAGAAAATTGTATATTGTGTATAAACCTGGCCTCTCTAATCGCCTCCTTATGTGCCTGGAACATCTTGACGTTGTTCATGTTGGACTGCCAATACTTCACATATCCCCCATGGTCTGCTGTCAACATCCACATATCATTGTGTGACCATGTCATAGCCCTTACTGGACTGTCATGCGCCTGCAAAATCAGAAAGAAGAATTCAACAATAATTACTCTGGTGACACCATAAACACTTTTATTACAAGTATTGCAAGCACATTTGGAAAAGAAAATAAAGTATGTGTATGTATGTATGTATATATATATATATATATATATATATATATATGTAGGTCTTGGTGTATTGGGTCTTGTCCGTGTAAGATTGAGAATACCTTGGCAGCGTTTCAACGAAATCTCATCCGTCATCTTCAGGCTGGTGTCTTCAGCTTCTCCCAGAAGAACTGAAGACACCAGCCTGAAGACATGAATCTTACCCACAATCTTATATATATATATATATATATATAGATTTTCATATATTCTCAATCTTACAGGACAAGACCGAATACACCAAGACCTACATACATACATACATACATACATACATACATACATACACACACACATTATTTTAATGATAATTGTACTACCCTCAAGGGCTAAGTTCTTTCTCAGTGTCTTGAGGCTGTGAGAGCCTAAAGGGGATAAAAAGGCTTATGCTCAACCCCAGAAAGACTTAAATAGTTGTGGGATTTAAGTCCCCATTGACTTCTTATAATGAGTTTTAAGCCCCAGCACTTCCTATAAAATGGTTTTGGATGGTGTTATACAACCCAAGGTGGGACTCATGCACAACTGGGGAGTCCACCTAGGCCTCTGGCAACTGCTTGAACAGCAGCTGTGACTAAGTGGCTTATTGCAAAAATACATCATTACTGCCAATTACACCCACTCCTGGATCAAGAGGCCCTAATAGCCACTTAGGTCTTGGTTACATTCCATTTGGATTATTACAACATGGTCTATATGAAACTGTCTTTGAAGACAATTCAGAAACTGCAGCTAATCCAAAATACTGTGGTGTAGGTGGATGCACCTCAGCATACCCATACAATACCATTATTGTGCAAGATACACTGGCTCTGAGTAGGTTTTTGGGTGCAATTCAAGGGGCAGATCATTATGTAAAGTCCTTCAAGGCACAGAACTGGATTATTTGTAGGACTCCCTATCTTGAAAGATTTCCTTCCATTCTGAAAGATCCCTTAATTAAACATCTGATGGGTTCTAGGAAGCATGCTTTCTTTACTGCTGTGCCTGCCATATGGAACAGCATATCTTGAAATTTGGATAGCTCTGACCTTAATGGCCTTCAGGAAGGCATTGAAAATTTGTGTTTACTTAAACGTATTAAGCTAAGAAATCAGCATATTTTGGGGTGTTTAGATGTATGCAGTGGTTGATTTTAAAAAAATATTTTGTTGATTGCCTACAGGTGTACATCAAGCTTTGCAAAGATTTGAGCATGGGTTTCTCCTGCTCTAGGTTAATTATCTAGCCATTATCTCACACTGAATCTATTATTACATAGTCCAACAGCATTATAAGATATGCTATTAACATTTTGTGTGCAGATATACAGTCAATTATTCTGCAACAAAAAAAACTTGTCACTCACATTAGAAGGACAGTATACGATTCAAGGGATCTTATAAAAATTTAATGGTAAAAAATATAAAACTTACTTAATTACTTAATTACTCTTACTTAATATTTCCCAAACACATAAAATGTTTTCTGTTTTAATATAGAAAAATTAAAGTTCACACAATTTATGTACTGATTTACCTGTAATATTGTTTCAAAATTGAAGGTAAGACCATTCCATAAAGTGAATTCTCCACTAGAAGCCCCAGTGACCAAGCGTCTTCCTTCAGGTGTCCACTGTAATAATAAACATGAATAAATATTACGTTAGGACACAAATTGTTGCAATACCACTTCAGAGTTTATTGTGAGGTAGATAATATATATTCAAAAGTATATTTTGCAGAACTGTCTATGTTGCTTTGTTTTTATTTATATACCCAGAGTCAAACACTATTTTTGTCCCATGCTCTATTTCCAATATCTTCAATTTAATAAAGTAAGAGTTTCAGCAAAACGTGGAGTCATGTAAAAAGACTAAAAAGTGATTGACATATTAAGTGATTTGACATAATATCATATGTTAGTATTAACATTGTACTTACTCTAACAACAAAAACTGGACATTTTACTTTATTGGTAGAAGTCCTAACAAATTTTGTTGTTACAGCATTCATTGGATTGTTCAACATTCCTATAGGGGGCACCAGCTAGAAGAAAAAAGGTTACATTGATTTAATCAAAGCAACATAGCAATGTTACATTTACAAGCTTTTTATACTCAAAAAATATAAAAATCCATCTCTAATCAAAAGTTCTGAGAGCAAATCCAGAGCACTTCCAAAAGCTTTTGAAATTACAATTAATAAAAGGGCAGAAAGGATAATATATCAAAACATAGTAAGTAATGGTTTAATCTTAAGTTTAAAACACTATTTTAATCTTAAATTACTGTACATTTAAGTTTCATTTAAAGATCAAATTAAATGTAGATTTTGTTCTGGCCAACTGACATTTGGGACTGCACTGTCACTTAATAGTGATATGTGGCTGTCAGTTCTGTGGCTAATTGTCTGATGGCAAGTTGGCCGCAGCAAGATGGCCGTGGCGTTTGGCTGCAGTGAAATGGCAACCGAGAGTTGTCCCGTTCCACCTATCCTTAAATTATATGGTGAACTCTCTAAAATAGATTTCAGTAGAGTTTTAAAATAAGTAAAATACGTGGCTACATACAAACAGCACTTTTTGAATATAATGGACTTATTTCAAACAGACTTTTCAAATAAAGCTTCTTTAACATAAATGTCCATCCTTAGTTCCCTCTCCCACCATTATGGGAAGTATTTCAGGATATATTAAATCAACAGCAACAGCAACAGCACTTAAGACTTTTATACAGCTCCACAGTGCTTTACAGCACTCTCTGGGCAGTTTACAATGTCAGCACATTGCCCCAACAATCTGGATTCTCTTTTTAGTAATCTCGGAAGGATGGAAGACTGAGTCAACCTTGAGCTGGCCAGGATCAAACTCCAGACTATGGGCAGAATTATCCTGCAGTATTGCATTTATACATTTAAATGTATAAATTATACAAAATGTATACTCACATCATTATAATATCCTCCATCAGGCTGAATTGCTCGCATATCCCGTTGGTCTCTTTGCCATACTCTATTCTGAAAATGAAGAGAAAAATCATTTAATTAAAACAGAGCACTGGTCAATATGGAATAATTGAGAAACAGAAATAGTTTTTCAACAAAAAAAAAAGAAAAGAAAAAAGAAAGATTTTCTTAAAAGAACTAGAACTTCATACTCTTCCATCTACAGTCAGGTTTATGGGGAAATGAAAGGAAGCACTGGTGTTTCTTCTCTCTTTTAAATAATTATTTTAAGATTTAGGGCTTTCACTGCTGTTGCTGCTACTTTCAGTCTTATTTGATGTTTTAATGTACAGGGTACAAGAAATAAGTTAAAATCTGGTAGCAAAATTATTTTCCTTTTCTACATTAAGTCTGAGTTTCAAGCACTATGTATTTGAAGTGCAGATGAAGAGGAGTCCTGAACATACCTCTAAATATTTGATAACAGAAGGATTATAGTCTATTGTTTTTCGGTTCACTGCTTTTCTCATACGCTTTCCATCAAAAGTAAGTTGCTGCATTGCTTGCTGCTGAGCAAAATCTGGTCTCTTATAGAATAATTGCCGAGGGGCCTGGTGCTGAAACTTTGGCATATGGAAAAACCGTGGCGGGGATCCAATCTCTGTGGCCATGATGACTTTTGCTTAGAAAAATCTAAAACAGAATAACAAAACCAAGCAATTATAACAAAGTAACAAAATCAAGCAGTTAAATATAACAAATATGAGATGGTGAAGTCTTAAGTAATCAAGATAACATTATATTTCATTTTTGAGAAGAATGGCAGCCTAAGCTATGTGAGTATGCACTGACAAAAATAACTTCACACACACACACACACACACACACACAATTTGACAATCACATACTGAATTTAACTTAGAAATCATATATTTTACACATGGATTTCTACCATTTCTGAAGTTAATTTGTTGTGACACAAAGGAAAGTCATTTATTTATATATTTTTCCTATTCCATGAACCTTTTAAATGACTAGTTTAGTTTTAAGCCTTTCTGGTTTTTTGTTTTTATTGAACTGAAATTTAAATTTCTACATATATCATAATTTTTGATGGATCGGTATATATTTTCTAGCAAATTAATGTATATAGAAACATTTAGGTCTTTTTATTGCACTTCCTTCTTTTATTCCGAGCAGCTTAGACTGCATAGCAAATAGCTAAACAGAGGGAGAAGTCTTTTGAATATAAAAGTGTGACAAACATCTTGGGATTACATCCTACACATACATACTTGGGAGTTGTAACTTCTTGAAATCAATGTCATTCTTCCAAATAAATATGCTTTTGATGAATTGTTCATATAAAATTAGACCTGACAATATCAATCAAAATTTTTCAGTTCTCTTAAGAACTGTAAGAGTGGGTTAAATACTCTGTTTACCCAAAGCCATCTTGTGAAGTTACAGGATTAGGTTTATGTGTTCTGCCAAGCAAAATATAATTTGGTTCTATGATTTGTAAATTATGATTTTGATTTGTGAACCCAGCAATTGTAGTTTACTTTAAAACTCTTGTAAAGATACCATGACTTAATATAAAAATATTGAGTATGTAGTTTTTAATGTTAACAAAGCCAAAAATTAAGAAGTAAAAATGTCTTAAATAATCAATAATGCAATTTTATATTAGCTCAAAAACTATTTGCATGTGCATACCTTACTATATGTTTAGTATTCATGTCCGTACTCAAACATCAGAATACCCTTATCTATAGTCTATAGTCTACCTATAGTCCTTTGAAGTACTTCCTTCTTCTGAACAGATATCTATCCACTTTTGTAATGATTGGCTAAGCATTGGTCACATCTGGCATCCCTTTAAAACAGCAACAATTTGCAGATATGAGATCCACTATAACCTGAGAGAGAGAATTACATTCCCACCCCCACAAATCCTTTGGTTCATTTATTTTTTAAATTCAAGACCATGATGACCCAACCGGATAAGATCTAGCACAGTGGGGAAGATGAATTTTTCCCTAGTTATTTTGTTGTAAAAAATAACCTCTGTTTTTAAGTAAAATGGGTGTTGATGGTAGAATAATAACTAAATCAGAATAGCGAAGTCTGGGATGGTTAGGGTTAGGGTTATACATTATAGTTAGAACTTTTAACCTGAACCCAATTGCAATTAAACATCTTAATGAACCAAATTGAAACAATTTTACTGTGATATACAAATAATCACTAAGAGATAATAGGACGGTTCCAAGATAAATTATCCCAGGATTGCAATTAAATCTATTGCAAAATATATATGCAAAATCCATGAGCATTCCAGAATATTTTTTTAAAAATATCCTCATATTTAACCTTTATGAAAGAAATATAGCAGCATTTTGCACCTGAAACAAGAATGATTTGTCTCAGTACCTTGAACAATGCCTGTGTAGAATAAATTTTTTTATTTTTTTTTATTTTCCAAATTACACATCTATATTTACATTGTTAACAGTATTGTGTCATAGATGTTACATATACTTACATTTATTTCTATACATTAATCCTTATTCCTATGTTCTATCTACTTATACCATTTATCCCATACCGCATAGTATTCTGATTCCTCCTTGCCTTTTAGTTCTATTGTAAGTTTTACAATCTCGGCACAACCTAATATTTTTTGCATTAACGCTTCTTTGGATGGTGTGTTTTCTAATTTCCAACCCTGTGTGAAGACTATCTCGCTGCTGTTATTATATGCAATATGATGTATTGGATTTGTTTGCTAAATTTCCCTTTAATTATTCCCAATAGGAATACTTCAGGTTTAAATTCTATTTGATGTTCTGTTATCTCCTGTAGTCATCTGTGTACCTTCGCCCAATATTTTCTGGCTTTGGGGCATTGCCACCACATATGAAAAAACATTCCATCTTTCCGCTTGCATTTCCAGCACTCTGATTTTGTATTTGGATACATTTTTGCCAATCTTGTTGGCACTAAATGCCTTCGATAGAACATTTTATAGTGATTCTTTATAAGCTATTGACAATGTTAACTTGTAGTTTTTGGTGCATAATTTTTCCCAATCATCTAGTTCTATACTATGACCTATATTCTTTGCCCAAGCTATCATTGGCTCCTTTACTATCTCTTCCTCCAGATCCACTCCTAGTAAATAGTTATACAATAGTTTTTCTTCTTTGCCTATCAAAATTTGATCTAATTGTTGTAATTCTTTTTCAATTCCATGTTCTTCTAAATCTTTTCTATATCTCATCTGTATCTGTAAATATGGCCAGTCCACAATTATACCTTGTTCTTTCAATTGTCTATTTTGTTTCAAGATTCTCCTGACTGCCTAATAGTTCTTTATATCTGATCATTTTCTTTGTATCCATTGTATTTGGATATATTGTTGCCTCCATGGTGAAACCCAACCCGGTAATTTCATATAGAGTTTTCTCTTTGTTTTTTCCCATGTTTGTATCAATGATTCTCTTATCTGATGTCTGTAAAAATATGAATGTGTCTTATTTCTTTTATCCCATAAAAAAGCATGCCATCCTGCTTGTAAATCATGGCCTTCAATTGTTAAGATCCTTTTATTTTTTTAATTTATCCATTCTCTAATCCATGTTAGGACCGCAGCCTGATAGTATAATTCCCATTTTGAGAGTCCAAAGCTACCTCTACTTCTGCTGTCTTGTAGCATCCTTAGGTTTATTCATGCTTTCTTGCCCAGCCATATAAATTTTGTTACTATTCTATTTAATTCTTCAAAAAATTTCTTATCTAATTTCATAGGGATTGTTTGAAAACAGTACAATAATTTTGGTAAAACATTCATTTTAACCATGGCTATTCTTCCTAACAGAGATGATTGCAATTCCTTCCAAATCGTTAGATCTTTCTTTGTTGTATCAATCTTATAATTGTCTTCTTTTATTGAAGAACATCTCCTGTTAGCCAGATTCCTAAATATTTAATCCTTTTTTCAATTTGCAATCCCATCTCTTTCTAAATCCTTTTTTTGATCTTCTGTCAAATTTTTGGCTAGTATTTTTGTCTTTTCTCTATTAATTTTCAGTCTTGCTGCTGTCCCGTATCTTTCTATCTCTCGTATCAAATTATTTCCTGTCTCTATTGGTTCCTCTATAAAAAACACCAAATCATCCGCGAATATCTGTACCTTGTATTCTTCTTTTTTGATCTTTAATCCTTTTATTTTGGTATTTTGTCTAATCTGGGCTAGTAGCATTTCCAGTGTTAAAATAAAAAGTAGAGGTGACATTGGACATCCCTGTCTCACTCCTTTAGTTATTTCAAATCTCACTGTGCTATCCCCATTTATTATCACCATGGCTTTTTGAATAGAGTATATTGTACCTATCTTTTTTCCAAATTTCATTCCAAATCTCATATCCTTAACTTGTTGAATCAAAAACTGCCAGTTAAGATTGTCAAATGCTTTTTGGGTGTCTAAAAAAAATTAGCGCCACCTGCTTGTCTGGATGAGCTTGTAATATTCTAGGATATTTAACACCATTCTTGTATTGCTCTTAATCTGTCTGGAAGGTAAAAATCCATTCTGATCTGGGTGTATTCTTTCATTCAATACTATTTTCAACCTTTCAGCCATTATTGTAGCAAAAATTTTGTAATCAGCATTTAACAGCGAGATTTGCCTGTAATTTTAATTTGTTTATGGTTCGTACCTTCTTTGGGTATCAAGGAGATATATGCTTCATTCCAAGATTCGGTTAATTTAGCTTCTTCCAATACATCATTATACAATTCCAACATCACCGGTTCAAAACATTCAGCTCTTATATACCTCTGCTGGGAGTCCATCTGGCCCCAGAGTTTTATTGCTTTTCTGTTTTGCACCGCTTTTTTCAATTCTATAGCTGTTATCTCTTTGTTTAACATTTCTCTCTGTTCCTTTCCTATTTCTGGTAGGTCGTTCTCCCTTAAATATTGTTTGATATTATCTTTATCCACTCTTTCCTCTTTATACAATCCCTCAAAATAGTTCTGAATTATTCTTTCTTTTCTACCATTTGGTGCTGTAGTTTCCCATTTTCATCTTGTAATTCCTGTATCAACCTTGTGTAGAAGAAATTCTAATGAGCAAAAATGAGATATGAATGGAAAGCTGTAGTTAATTGTAAGTTTCCAGTGTGTTCAAATTGAACATCTGAAACAACTATTTCAAGTTCATTTAATTTGAAAACCATTAATTATAATTCTACTTCATATGTTGATTTAAGTTACTAAGATTCAGTTGTTTAAATATAGCCTCACCCATTCCACAAATGGCAGTAGACCTTATCTCAATGTAGGGACAGGACAAATGATAGTTAGCAGGAAATGTGTGTTTGAAGTGAGATGACTTCTTGCAGGCCTTAATCCTATGAAAATTTTGAAGAGACACAAGGACTACTACTCTGGGGAAGGAGTTGTAAAGGCTTTGGGGAAACTTCATGAGCAAGGAATATAATTACATAATATGTTTTGGATCCTAGCTCACACTGGAAAAACATTTTTGGTTATGAAACTGATCAGATTAAATTACAAAAGCTGTATCTATGAAGAAAATGAATTACTAAATCTATAAAGTGTGGAGATGTACTTTCCTAAGAAAACCTAGTGATGTAACTTAATGAAACTTCACTGTCCTGTTTAATGATGTTACTTAGGATTTCAACCGGAAATTAACAGGACAGTTTTCCAGAATAGGCCTGTATTCCTTTGTAAATAGTACTATTTAAACTGATTTTTCTCATTGTTTTATTTTTCACATTTTTGAACTGCCCATTTCCCTCAGCGATTAAAGAAACTTCATATTCAATTGTTCATCTACTGAATTCGTTCTTTTGAATGAGGAGTGGCACAATGCATTTAGCTGAAACATATTAACAGTACAAACAGTATTTAAAGGACTGCATGGGACAATTTAGATGTAGATGTAGCATCTGACATTCCAGGATTTATCAAGATTGCTACAATATGCTACCTGATCACTACTTACCAATCTTATTAACAGCATGCCTAATAAATTAAGACTCCTGGTCTTCTAAGAAGCTAAATTATAAAACAAGTCTATGACTGAAAGAATGAACCATTGATCCTGCTTCAAACAGAATTTCCCTGATTTGTTTGGTTATTTTTGCCGGGAGCTTACTGTAAGATAAACTAGGGCAACCATTCTAGTTTGAGTATAAACCATCGATTGTGGCTTCAGTTGCAGGGGCTTTCAAGATTAGGAATAAATTTTCAGACCATTAGGAAAGCAATTCTCCTGTCATCAAAACTACGGATACTCTTCCTTAGCAATGGTAATTTCAACTAGATTTCAGTCATTAAGCAGTGCAGACTTAAAGTACATCACATGCTTAGTCACAGAAATCCCTGTGGTCCCTGTTCTGCATTAAGCAAAAATTTAGGGACATTAAAGAACTTTTTGTGATTCCACATTGTGATCTCCTACCAGCTTCCCACAAACAAAATGAAATGGGAAGTTGACTGGTAGTTGCAAATTCCAGATGGCTGTCAAGCTGGCCAGTGAGCAGGTGTTACAAAGTGAGGTGGGGAGGGCTGCTGTAGTGAACATGCACTGGCTGGAGAGAGTGAAAGTACAAAACTTCCCACTTCTATTTTTAACTGCTTGATCCATTAGGGTGGGTCCTTTCTAAGTTTTCTTTTCTGACTATTAACAACGGGGGAATCCCGGTGCTTTTGCTTTATTGTTTCCTTAGGCAATACCTCTTTCCCCCAGGTCATTCCCACATTCCATTATAGGTAGTGACTTGCAGTCTTCCCCATTGGCTATGCTTGTGAAAAGCTGGCAGGGAAGGCTGCAAATGGTGATCATGATTATGAAATGCTTAAACCACTGTGGGATAGCATTAGCACTTAGACTTATATACTGCTTCACAGTGCTTTACAGCCCTTTCTGAGCTGTTTATAGAATCAGCATATTGCCCCCAACAATCTGGGTCCTCATTTTGCAAACCTCAGAAGGATGGAAGGCTGAGTTAATCTTTAGCTGGTGAGAATTGAACTGATAAACTGCAGGCAGTCTGCAGTACTGCATTCTAACTACTGCACCACCATGGCTCAAGGTCCTTAATCAAGGATTCCTGTAGCGTTTTCTAATGTACTAGCTCAGACAGTGTTATTCAGTTTGTTGGCTCCATTTCATTACAAAAAAATACCTGCCATCAATTGCTATTATGCATTGTGGGAAGGTGTTGTTAGTCACTGCCTCCTACAGGCATTTTGTTGTGGCATGCCAGGCTGCCTATCACTTTCTGATCAGATATCCACTAAATCTTCCCTTCCCACCTTCTTTTCATTGATAAAAGGTTTTTTTTACCAAGTTGCCTCTTTTTAAAAGACTAAATAAAATGGGCATCACCTGGTCCTCCTACCATTATAAGGGGATGGAGGCATTCCTAGGAAGGATGAGTGAAAAATGCCAGGAAGGTAAGAGGTATAATCAAACAGGGTCATCCAAGGTGTGAAGGTCATTCCAGCTGCTAAAGCAGGTTTGAGGTACTCAGAAATTACTTAACAGTATTGTCTGATACTATAAAAGAGGATACAGAAGAAAAATAGATTTCATAGGATAAAATGAAGACTGAGGCTGATTTGAATGTGAATTAAGATTTTTAAAAATGTCAGATTACAAAGGTGATGCTATGGAACTGAAAATGGATTTTAAAATACCAGAATATGAAAAAGATGCCATATGAATTAACAAATGAAACCACCTGATGTCTTAGTAATTAAAGGCAACATAGAAACAATAACAACAACTTGGGGAGCACTCTTATTTTGGACTTGCAAAAAGGATGTGCTAAACTAATGAAGCTGTTCCTAAGAGGAGACAAAGAGAAAATACTAAGAAAAAAGCTTGTGGGACATTATTTGAAGGGATTAAGGACCCATAAAATAAAGAGAAGGAATAAAAAGTGAATTGTTTCATCAAATTTCTAACTGTTATTAACGGAATTCCTTTTTGATTATGATTTAACAATGAGCTTTAAAGATCTGATTATAAATGACAAAAAGTTTATTGGAGAAAATGTTAAATTGGAATACAAAATGGATTTACTAGACTCAGGTTAAAATACGTTAGTATTTCTGTTAGCTCTTAACTGTTAGCTCTGCTAAAAACTCGATGAGTTTTTATAATTTGGTTACTGAGAAGGAATGACATAATATTTTTAATGAAATTTAGAGAAGTTACTGAAATTGTTTTGCTGGAGGAGGCATGTTTTTCTTATTTCTTATTTTCTACCTTTTTGCACTTCTTGTTTTCTTTACTTCTTACATTTTTCTAAGATTTATTAGCCTTATCTTTGTATTTCAAAAACTAGTAAAATTTATATTTTTTTATAAAAATATAAAATAATTGACAATATGGTCTCAGATGATGAAGTCAGTTAGCACTGAACATATTACTAAAAACAAGCTGAGGGTTTTGTATTAATGTGTTCATGATGTGACTATATTAAAACCATTTGGAATGCCTAGCTGTTGATGTTGCTATACAGGAAAAGAAAATCTGAAGGTGCAAACATAAAATTATACTAGGAACACAAAACTGAAGAAACATGAACTTAGGTAAGTTTAACACAGTGAAAGATGAAATTAATTGATTGCACACTGACATCTTAGGCATCAGGAAATTGAAATGACTGAATATTAATTAGACTTCACAGACAATCTTAAATATCACAATTATCCATGTTTATGCTCAACATTAATGCAGGAGAATAAGTTGATGTTTTATGGTCAGGTTCAACTTGAAATTGATAGAATATGAAAAAAGTGCTGCTTGTGATTTGAAAAGTAGACTGCCAAAGTTGGAAATACTAAGAAAAATGTAGTTGGAATTTATGGCTTAGGAAATTAAAATGAAGCAGAACAAGTTATTAATTTTGGCCATTCAAAGATTTCTTCATTGCTAACAGTTTTTCAACAGCCAAAATGATGTCTGTATCCAGGGACATCACCAGATGACATGCAGAGAAATAAAACTGATTTTATTATTGGTACAAAGAGAGGGAAAAACACAATTATAACAGCATATACATGGTCAGCTCATTTGAAGTTCCAAGTTAATCTAAAAAGGAAAGCCAATCAGTTTCCATGATATGATCTTGACCATGTATGTTCCCACCATTTTCAAGAACATCAGAAAATGTACTTTGGAAACCAAGAACCTCCATGATAGGAAACTAATGATTTCAAAAACTAACTTCACAAAAATTTTGAAAAAGCTGTCAGAAGTGACAAGAAGCATTATTACAACATCTGTAAAGACACTGAAGATGGAAACAAACAAGGAAAGTCTTTGAAAAGATCTATAAACTCAGAAGGAAGTTCCAATCTTGAACTTGTATACTAAAAGACAACAGTGGACAAACAGTAACTGATCCCAGTAGGTCTAACATAGGAGTATAACTGAAATTCTGTAAAGTAGAAATGTCCACATCCAAAATAACTTCCAGAACCAGTACAGAAGATGAAATCAGAACAGCCAAATCATTATCAAGAGCAATTGATGGAATCACTACAGAAATATGGCAAACAACAGAGTATCTCTAACTGTTCTAACCAAACTATGCCACCCATTCTGGAGGATGACACAGTGGCCAAGAGGATGGAAAGTCAGCCTACACACCAATACTAAACAAGAGAGTGTGGAAACTCATATGTCTTTAATTTCACGTTAGCAAAATACTCCTGAGGAGCCTTCAGTTCAGATTACTGTAGAACCTTACACAGAAAAGAGATGGCAAATGTTCAAGTTGGCTTTCCAAAAGCCAAAGAACACGAGATATTACTGCTAATACAGTCTGGATAATTGAAAATCAAACAATACCAAAAAGCTAATATGTGCTTCGCTGATTATAGAAAGGCTTTTTATTGTTTCAACTATACCAAATTGTTTCATGTGCTTAGAAAAATGGGAATCTCAAAACATCTCAACGTGCTCCTTCAAAGTCTATACACAGATAGGAAAGCAACAATCTGTACATGGTAAAGTGAGACAAGATTGTATATTGTTTTTTTAATTCAACCTATGTACTGAATATATGAGGAAAATTGGAAATGGAAATACATAGTTTTAGCTATGTTTGAGCATAGTTGAACATAAAATTAAGGGAAGAGGCATCAATAACCTGCACAATGCTGATGACACTGCTGTTAGCCAAAAATTTAAATGATTGCAATGCCTGGTAATGAAAGACAATGAAGATACTGAAATGGTGGATAGCTTTAAGATTCATCTACAAACAGTAAAGAAACCAAGAAATACTCAATGATTAGCATTTGGTAAAGAAGCCGCAAAGGAAAAGGTATTCTGACAGCTTACAAACATCAGAATTGTACAGACAATGGTTCTTCCTGTAATTGGAACTGAAAGTTGGAACTGAATATCAAGATAGAAAGAGTACTGACAATTTAAGCTAGGGTGTTGGAGAAGACCCCTGAGAATACCATGGATAGCAAGAAAACAAACATATGGAACAAATCAACCCAGTGTTTCCCCTTAAGGTACAAATAACCAGACTCAAAATATCTTGCTTTGGATACATTATGCCCAGGTCTCTGGTTACATCTATGATGCTTGGAAAGCTGAAAGGAAAGATGACCAGCACAAAATGGATGGACTTACAGTGATGGGTGAACCGATGGAAAACCTGAAAGACCAGGTTGGGAACAGATCCTTCTGGAGAAAATCTACTATGGTACATCATTGCTGAGAATAGATACCAACTGGATGACAGGTAATTAATGAAAAACATTGAGACGAATTTTGCCAGTTTCCCATTCCAGTCCATATGAAAGAAGGATAAAAGTGTTTTCATTTTTTAAACTGGTCCACTGTTAAATGCAAGTACTATATATAACTGAACAGGAAGTGTCCCGTATAAATGATCCACCAACAGAACCACATGTTCTTAAAACTCAGGAAAGGGAAGTGATTGATATTTGCTTCTCCGTGTAGGTGAGCAGGTAAAGAAGCAAGAGAATCTACACATCTGACCCTTAACACCAACATTTGGATTATTGTTGTATTTAAACTGGGCCAAACTATCTATTTTATAACCCAATCTAGGTATAGCTGATCCATTTTAAGAAATGTTTAACTTGATGCTATCTGCCTAACTGAATAACTCCCCTATGGAAGAAAACCACAAGCCAAGACATAATTCTTAGTTTCTAATATCTATAATATCATCTATCTATAATGAATCTGAAAGCTTGATTGTTCTATGAGAATGAACTCGAACACAAGGCAGACAAGATGTGCACTACAGGTAATCCTCGACTTACAACAGTTCATTTAGTGACTGTTCAAAGTTACAACAGCACTGAAAAGTGATTGACTGTTTTTCACTTACAGATGCTGTAGCACCATGATTACATAATCAAAATTCAGATGCTTGGCAACTGACTTGTATTTATGACTTGCAATGTCCTGGCAGTCATGTGATCACCCTTTTCAAGCTTCTGACCAGTGCAATCAATTGGAAGCCAGAGTCACTTAACAACCATGTTACTAACCTAACTGTAGTGATTCACTTAAAAACTGTCGCAAGAAAGGTCATAAAATGGGGCAAAATTCACGTAACTGTTCCCATTTAGCAACAGAAATTTTGAGCTCAATTGTGATAGTAAGTCAAGGACTACCTGTACTAAACCACCTACCACCACCTGATCTAAATATATTTATTTGGAAACCAGGTATGGCCACCTATCTTATACATGATAATCCTAGATGGCTCATAACAATGTTCTATAAAAACAATAAAGAAACAATAAAACTTAATCCACAATAGTCTCTTTCCAGGTGTACTTGAAATATACATAATTTGATCTGATTGAATGAAATAATTGCTCAACTCCTAGCAACTCTGGGTAGTTAACAAATTATTAAACACATTAAAACAATAACACAAAACAGAAATGAACAAAGATAGTAAACCCAGGTGCAGCAAATGGGACCGAGCACACTTACCAAAGGCCTAGGTGAAGAGCCGAATCTTTGAGGCCTTTTGAAACACCAGCAGAGTGGAGTCATTCTAGAGCAGCCGTGGGCAAACTACGGCCCGGGGGCCGGATCCGGCCCGTTCGGCTGTTCTATCCGGCCCGCAGAGCTGAAAGAGCGGAGGGTTCTCTTGCTCTCCCAGAAGGCTACGTGAAGTAATCTAACTTTGAATTTATATTAGTTCACACAAACACTCCATCCATGCTTTTGTTCCGGCCCTCCGGTCCAGTTTAAGAACCCATTGTGGCCCTCGAGTCAAAAAGTTTGCCCACCCCTGTTCTAGAGGGAAGGGACTACAGTAGGTGTGTGTTTCTGGGAATTTGAGAGATGGCATTTTTGTGTTCTGCCTTTATTATTTTTAAATGAAATAACCCAGAACAGCTGGACCTGCCAGACCAGATCAGCTGGGCATATATTATGGGAGACAGGTTGCTATTCAAGTAAACATGCCCTATGAGATGTAGGGCTTTATAGGTAGTGAGCAGCACCTTAAATCACAACTGGAAGGAAACTGGCAACCAGTGTAGCTCACAAAGCAGAGGTGTTATATAAGCATACCAAACAATGCCCATAATTAACCATAACTCTGTATTCTGTATGAGTTGAAGCTTCTGGGTGGTCACATATACATTGCATGTTAAGCTGTGAGGTAACGAGGGCATGAATGACAATCTCAAATATTTGTCAATATAGTGAATTACTATGCCTGCTTTTCAATGGCCCTTTAATGTAACAGTTTAGAACTGTGCAAAGATTTTAATCTGGCCCAGAGAAATTAGTCACATGGAATAAATGGTACTATATTGCTAATACATAGATATATGGCTTTTTGTCAGATGCTTCCACAAGGAAGATATTAATTTGGGAATTAGTGATATGGAGAATTAATGATATGGAATCCACTTTCTGGATTTTAATAAAACAGAGCAATTTGTTTTTTTAAAAAATGAACATTATCTAATATTGAAAGTTCGGTTTATATTTGAATACACCTTATTCACATTATGACAGTTGGAATATTAAGTCAGACACTTAATCTTATGAAGTCATTTTTATATCACATTCAAGCAAAATTTATAAATACATGCCAAAATGTTCCTTTTGTGCATCCTAGCCACAAGACTATCTAAATAAACCTAGCTCTTTTCATGATTTGCTATGTTTAAACTGGAAAAATTGGCTTCTTCTCAAAATCTAGAATTGGAAGGCATATTAGTTGTTTGACTGTAGCTACTATGTACATCTATGTATGTCCAAGGACTAATTGTTAATTTGAATTTTGAAATTGCATGCTGTAATCATTCTTGCATTCTAATAGCTTTGTAAGTTAAGTATATATTTGAGGAAAAATATGACAGAGTAAAAAGTTTTGTCTTAGCAGCACACAAAAATTTCAAAACTACAAAGACACAAAATCTAGCTTGGGTTTAGTTTTTATAGTAACTTATTACTCATCTAAAACTAGTTCAGCAGTATACACAAATTGCTTATCAAGCCATGTAGACCCTATTTTTCAGGCTCAGAGTTTTGCGGGAAGATTCTGATTATTTGAGAAGTATAACTGGCAATTAGTACAATAACTAACATCTCAATGAAGATGGCAGCCATATTGTACTAGTACTGATTATAGTTTTCAACAACTTTCTAATGCAATTCAAAAGTGTTTTCCTGGACTTTCAATAATGCATTGATCTTTTAACAAATTAAGCAGAGTAGCTATCCTACTCTTTTCACTCTATGTCTGTGGATTGCTTTCTTTGTTGTCACCCAATGTATTTAAATTATTTAAAGTACGTTTTCTATAATGTAAAAATGTCCAATCTCCCCCCCCCCAACCTCCTGTCCCATTATTTAAGGTACAAAGAGAATACCAGAAAAATTACACTATTCTTAATTCACTTTTTTGGTGACAATTCTTAAAATACAAATATAAATATTATGCTATTAGATTTCAAGTTCAAAAACAGTGAATTATTCTTTGTATGTTCTTATCACTTTGCTGGCAGAGGTAGTAGAACTGGGGTTCAATTTCACTCAGATAAAGTATGGAGCCATTTCTATTTCAGAAATGTTTTACATGCAATTTTAACAATTGTGCTTTTTGAGTTTTACAGCATGGCAGTTAAAAATCTTGGAAACACTTTACTGTATGTGAATCCTCCGTATACTTAAATATGCATGCCTTTTCCTAAACAATCGACCTAGTGCAAAAATATAGCAATTAAAAATCCCAGCTCTCTCCAAATTACCTACAGAAAAAGTTAACCAAACTAATTAAACTGTAGAAACTTGTTTCCCTATTGATGGAGAATTTATTATTAAAAACAAGTTAATTCTACATATTAATGGAGTGCAACTTTATTTATAGTTCATATTTCTAAATCACCCATCTGCCTCAAAGAGAGCTCTTTATGGCTTCCAATATTAGTGGGTTTGCTATTAAACTTCTGTAATTTTTTCAGAAGCCATGATTCCAAGCAATAGTTCCCAGATATTTTACAGTACTTAAATGTAATTATTTAAGTTCAGATGTCTATGATATGTAAAAGTGATCCACAAAGATTAGAAAAAATGCCAGAAGACAATTTCTAGATCAAACTGTATTTCCTCTGACTTATATTTCAGTTGTTTCTAGAAGTATTATTACAGGAAAAAAAGAAAAATAAGTTTTTAAATAGCTGGTATACTGAAAAGTCAACTATCAAATTCATTATAGGTAGAATAAAAGAGATTATCTAGACTTATGGTTTTTTAAAAATACAACCCTATGAATATGTACCCATTAACCATAGCAGAAAAAATACTTTTAGCCATTTTTTTTCTTCCCACTCCAATCAATTGTAGATGACTGAGAATCATCTAGAACCAGATAAGAAACAGTGTGGAGCATTTCAATAGAAAGAGAAAATTGTAAAAATAATCTTCTGTTATAAAGAACATCTGCTGGACAAATTGCATTTCATATTTTTTTCCATGAAAAGAACAATCTACAAAGCTCTTTATCAATATGAAGTTATTTTTACAATGAAAAATAAAGTCTGAGACTAATCTATTTAGTTTACTACTTTCTCTAAATGTGTAAAAGATGCAGTGTTACTATAACTGACTGACTGATTATTTCAGTATTTAACTAAGTACCCATTCATTTTCTATGTATCCCCCTCCTCCCAATAGCACTGTTTCCACAGAGAAGTCCTAAAGGTGCTTTTTCGCAGGATTTTGTTTTTCCTTGGAGATGTTTCCAATGTAAATATAAATCCTTCCATTCTCCACCATTCACTCAGAACTGAAGAAGCTATCTTGGATGAGAAGCGAAACGTCTCCAAAGAAAAACAAAGAAAGTCCAGTTGTTTTGAAAAAAACAACTTTGGGACAACCATAACTTGGATGACTGAGAATCTCCATAGACATTTCCACACAGGAAACCACTTATAAAATCCACACAAATTAGTTTGATATTCAAATTTAATATAGGAAAAAAGCTCTTCTGAGGAAACTTCATACAAATTCTACCTGGTTAACTTACTTTCACATGTGATATTAGCCAAATTTACAAATATGTGAAATTGAAGCTTCTACTACTTCAAATACAAAATATTTTGAACCATTTTATTTGAAATAACATAAAACCAGGATGTTTGAGAACTAAGCTAATAGCTAATTTACTGTGTAAATTCTTCATAGATGTAGTTATGTTTTATCTGAAGATTAGATGTAGGGCCTCAAGATTCTAGTAAAATGCAATTACCCCATTTGTTTTCTACCTAGACTAGGCACAAATGATAACTTTTAAAAATACATTGAGAACTTCAATACATAATCACACAATTGAAAAAGAAACATTAAAATTCTATTAAGTCTACTTATAAGCACCTAGCTTCTAAGAATATGTAAGCATGAGTACTGGGAAGTTACAGTTTACAGTGAAATATTAATCTTTAGCATAAACTCTAAACTAATATTCAAAATTCAAAATGAACTTGTATTTTCAAAACTAAGATTTATTTGTAATAAAAATCCTATGCATATTTATTCAGAAATTTAAGTCTCAATATGCTCAACAGGACCTTATTCAGATCCATTAAGGGAACTTAGGAATGCACTTTCTTAAAGTTATAGCCTCTTGCTCTCTCTACTTAACCTTAACTTACATGTTTTGTATCAAATCATATTTTGAAAAGAAGATGGTAATATCTGCACTTTGTGTAAGGATTTTGGAAATCTAAAAGTAACTCCCAATGTTACCAATCTCTAATCTTTGTAGCAGCTCTGCAAGTTATCAGTGTAATACCTCCCAAACTACATTGTTTGCACGTTTTAAAACATTGATTAGAGAACGCACAATGGAGACACGATGTGAACAGGAAAACTCAGCTCATATTATACACTTATAGCAATTGATCGTGACCGAGGAACCTCCGCTATAAGTATTCTCCGCCTCTTAAACTTAGGATGTGACTATTTAATCACGTCCTAAGGAAAAGGACAGGATGTTGGCTACTTGCTTGCTTCCCCCAGTTTCCTTCCAGACACTGGATTTCACCTCTCGTTTTGAGTGAAGGCCTTGCGGCTTTTATTGAGCTACACTTCGTAGCTTTAATCTAGCCTCTCCTCTTCCATTCACGACGTCTATTCCGGCTTTCACTCTCAAGCCCCTTCGCCGCCAGTTAACAGCAGCAGCAGCCCTCGCGGCCTAAAAATGGCGGAAACGGCTGGGATCTTCCGACGTACTGGGCGCTTCCAGGCTACTCCCCAATTTTCTTGATTGTGAAACACTCACAAAAAACAGCCGCTCACGGAGTTTTATACCGTGGGGCTTCGACGTCCCGAACAATCTTATCCCGGAAGCTGCCGCCTCACGAGCCGTCTCTGCCACAATCCGCCATCTTCCCCAGCAGCGACTGGAGACGGTGCACATGATGAACGTCATCAGGTACACCAACCAAAAGTAGGCGGGCAGAGGTGAGACTTCAAGATACGCATGCGCCCTTTGATAGAAGCTCATTACGGCATCTTGTTGCGACTTTCATGGAGTGGTAAGATAGCTTCCCGGAAAGGGAAGTGTTAATGTAAACTAAAGAACGGAAAGGGAAATCCCGAACAACATAGGCTTGTAGTTTCAAAGTCACAATTCCAGCTGGGTAAGAATATACTTATGGTTGAATGTCAATGCCTGCTCTTAAGATCCAGCTGTCTACAATTACTGTAGGCTCGAATCCCACCAGGCTCAAGGTTGACTCAGCCTTCCATCCTCTCGGGGTAGGTAAATTGAGGACCCAAGATTGTTGGGGCAATTAGCTGACCTTGTAAAAATGCCGCTTAGTAATAAGCAGGCATATACAATGGAATGAAGGCTATTGCTGAGCGCATTGGGTTGTGCTCCAAAAATTGTAAGCCGCCCTGAGTCTTCGGAGAAGGGCGGCATATAAATGTAATTTTAAAAAAAAATTAATCACTGGCCAACAAAACTAGTAATTTGTCAAACATAAAACACCACAGACAATACTGCTACCCTTCAAAAAGACCTCGACTGTGTATCAGAATGGTCAAACAAATGGCAACTTCAAATCTCAACAAATAAATGCTCTGTCTTATATATTGGCAAAAAAAATCAGAAAATAAAATACAAGCTGAATAGTCAAGACCTTGTTGATGATCCAAACTCATCTCTAATGATCTAAGTGCTAGAACTGTAACTACACTGCCAAAAAGGCATTAAGAGTTGTTAACCTAATACTGCGTAGCTTTTTCTCTGGTAATATCACACTACTAACTAGGGCATACAAAACATTTGCTAGACCAATACTCGAATACAGCTCATCAGTCTGGAACCCACATCACATATCTGTTGAGAAAGTCCAGAAATATTTCATAAAGAGTTCTCCACTCCTCTATTTGTTGCAGAATACCTTATGCCACCAGACTTGAAATTTTAGACCTAGAAAACCTAGAACTACGCCGCCTTCGGTCCAATCTAAGTATAGTATATAAAATCATACATTGCAATGTCCTACATGTCAATGAATACTTCAGCTTCAACCATAACAATACAAGAGCACACAATAGATACAAACGCAAGGTAAACCGCACCAAACTTGATTGCAGGAAATACGACTTCAGCAAGAGTGGTCAATGTCTGGAATACTCTACCTGACTGTGGTTTCTTCCCCAAACCCCAAAAACTTTAACCTTAGACTGTCTACTATTGACCTCACCCTTTCCTAAGAGGTCTGTAGGGGGCGTGCATAAGCGCACCAATGTGCCTACCATCCCTGTCCTATTGTTTCTTTTTATTTATTTTTCTTGTATGTATCCATTTCATGTATTCATAACTATGTTTATACTTATACATATTATCTTATAATCACTTGACAAATAAATAAAATAAAAAATAAAACGAGATGCTTATATGGAAGAGGATAGAAGTATTTGTGGAAAAATTAATCCTTGTATGTTATATTACTACCTCGAAGTAAGAATCATCCATTGTGTTTAATGTTACACAAATATTTATTTAATATTGAGTAGGGGGATCATGAGCCTCTGTGGCCCAGTGGTTAGAGTGCAGTATTGCAAGCTACTTCTGCAGCCAGCTGCTTACAATTTGGCAGCTCAAATCCCACCAGTATTTGACTCAGCCTTCCATCCTTCCGAAGTGGGTAAAATGAAGACCCAAATTGCTGGGGGCAATATGCTGACTGTAAACCAATGTAAAGCACTATAAAGCAGTATATAAGACTAAGTGCTATTGCTATTATTAAAATTATATTCATTGCTGCAAGGAGGTTCCGTGTTAAATAGTATCTGTTCTTACTGTGTTATTTGTGACATTTGAAGAAAGTCATTGAAACAGTTCGTTTACAGCCGCCTTGGGAGGTAGTATTGTAAGAATGGCAAGATGGAGGAATGAATTTTAATACCTGTTACCAGTCAATTTGTTGTAATGTGTAAGATAACATTACATTTGTTGTAATGTGTAAGATAACATGGCATTGGACCAGGGTATATGTGGGAAACCCTGCTGCCACTAACAGTTTCCTGACGTCCCGTGCGATCTCACCGACAGGGCCTTCTCCGGGTGCCGTCGACCAGGCAATGTCGCTGGCGGTTCCCAGGAGTAGGGCCTTCTCGGTGGGAGCACCCACCCTATGGAACCAGCTCCCCCTAGAGCTCCAGGTAGCCCCTGACCTCCGCTCCTTCCGCTGTGACCTAAAAACATGGCTATTCCAACTAGCCTACCCAGACTGATGGGGGGGAGGGTTTTTTAGTATAGTTTTAGTATAGTTTTAATTGGAATTGTTTATGAGACCTTGAGTTTAATTGTTTTTTTAATATTTGTATTTCTGTATTATCGTTTTTACTTTGTAAGCTGCCCTGAGTCCTTAAGGAGATAGGGCGGCATATAAGTCTCATAAATAAATAAATAACATTTATAATAACTAATTTCTGTTTCAAGCAAAATAATTTCTATGAACTAAGAAGCGATATGAATAGATCATGCACTAAACTTGATCCTTTAATATTATGCACTATTGCTTTCCAATCTTTAGTTAAAAAAGCTAGAAACATTTTATTTCAAATGCACATGAATTCAAAATATTTATATCAATGCATGTAGCAATGCAAAATATTTATAGCAATGCATGTATATAGGTAGCCCTCCACTTACAACAGTTCATTTAGTGCATGCTCAAAAGTTACAACAGCACTAAAAAAAAGTGACATTACTATTTTTCACGCTTATGACTGTTGTGGCATCCCCATGGTCACGTGATCAAAATTCAGATGCTTGGCAACTGATGCTTCATATTTATGATGATTGCAGTTCCTGGGGTCATATGATTTATCTTTTGCGACTTTCTCATAAGCAGTCAATGGGGAAGCCATATTCACTTAACAACCATGTTACTAACGACAATGGTTCACTTAACTGTGGCAAGAAAGGTCATAAAGTGGGGCAAAACTCACTTTATAAAAGTCTCAGCAACATAAATTTTGGGTTTAATTATGGTCATAAGTTGAGGACTACCTATATTTCAACCACAAAAACATTAGATGTAATTTAATAATCAGTAATCCCCTTTCTGCTTTATAAAAACAATGAAAAAGAACAGTCACAAGACCTTAGTTAAAAATATCTTTAATTTGCAATTATTTTTGAAAGAGAAAGCTGAATCTCAAGAACAAGCACAATAAAACACAGGTTTATCTTGATTCTACTGTACTGCTACAATTCTCAAACAGCAATGTGAATTAAATATAGTAATACTTACCCTACTTTACATATGACATATTCAAATTAGTATTATTGGACCCAAAAATATTATTTGCACTCGTAAAATGAAGTTATGTTTAATATTCACTTCCAATAAGGTTAAAGCTTTCCAAAGTTCTATGATTCATGCCACTCAACTGTTTAAATTCTTCATTTTCAAAAAGTTCATAGAACTGGGAAACATAACTTAGCCAGAATACAAAATACTATATTAATATGTGTTGGCTTCAAAAGGAGTACAAAGAAACAAGAATAAGATCCTCAATTCCCTATCCCACCCCACCCAGTTCAGAAGAATCTGGCAATTCATTTTAATATTGAAAGCTTCGTTTGGTCTGTATGTCATCAAGAATTTGCTGCAACTCTTCATCTTCAAACCGACCTTCTAAGCTGAAAGATAAGAATAAGCAGTGTTTTCCTGTTTATAAAAAAAAAGTTCCGATATATAAACTCTCTGAAAAAGAACTGCAAGGTACCAGTCTCCAGAGGATTGAAAGAAACTAGCAATAAAATATGAGGATTCCCGCCCCCGTCAATACTATTTAAAACTTAATTCAATTTAGACCACATATCACTAGTCAAAAATATCAATTTCTTCCCTCCACCTTGGTATCAGTTTATAATACATATCCAAATCATTAAAATATGATAAACTTATAAAAATAGATTAGTTGAAACTATTTCAAACAGTAATAAGGAATATATTTAAACAAGGTGTATTCAGATTTACTGTTTTTTGTTCGATAGAATCAAGCCTATCAGTAATTTTAATTAAAACAACATAAATATGGCTAAGAAATTATAATTTAGAAATTTTAAAGGCTGTTATTCCAATTAGGTCAGTATTTTTAGTTTCATGATACATAGTATTTGACACAAAAATTGTCAGTATTTGACTGAAGAATGGATATTTAAGTCTACATTCTGTTTTTTAACTAGGTGATGAGATTGTGACTGTTTTTCTGGTGTTTGAGGATTCAAATTTACTTGTATCATCACAAGCTTAGCTTACCCTTTTAATTAGGGCAACTCACCTTGGAATTAAAGCCTTGGCCTCTTCAGCTGTTTCAGGACCCAGATTAGCTAAGCATGCTAGTTCAAATTTATGGAGTTTCTTCTGGAGCAATAAGCTGCAAGGAAAAAAACACAATTTAAAACTGAAAAGATATAGACTTGTACTGTGGTAGAATTTTTTTTACCATATCTCATACTTTCAGGGCAATTTTACTATCATTCATGCATGTGAGTGTAGTCTATAATGCAATTCAAGCACACATCCACAAGCACCCAGCATGTGTGTGTATTTTATATAAAAATATTTGCATCAAGAAATAACACTTCTTTGTTAACATTGGCTTGATATATAACATACCAATTACAGTTACAACATTTTAACTGATTTTTTAAAACGTTTCATCTGTTCCAGAATATTGTCCTCAAGTAAGGGGAAGACAATAAAGTTCCAAACTTGTTCTATTATTCTGTCCATTTCTATTTATGATGGTATATATATATATATTATTTATAGTATTTGTATTTATTATATTTATAGTCCACCTTTATTTTGTACAACTCGAAGTGGTAAACATATTGCTTCAACTTGTTCCCTCAATACCTAAGACAAAGTTACATTGCTCTCCAAATCTATATTGTCATTTATCACTTTTTATTTAACTTTGGGCTGATTAGGAATAGAGGAACAGTTATTATTCACTGCAACAGAATAATGCTGTATGCTGCTGCTGTATTCTCCCACCATCTCTACCCACTGATGCCACCACAGCTGATCTTTGTTGTTGCCTCCCTTCCCCTCCACCAAATGGCCTCAAGTTCTATATCACAGAGGCTGTTGACCATGCTGTGCGGGGCATCTTTGCTTCTTGCCACCAGCAGCCGTCTTGGTGGCTTACCTCACTTCAACAACCTCAGTCTGCCATCAGCTAGGAGGGCTCTTTATGCTCTGTGCATTTTGGCCCACGGAAGACAGTTCATCCACTGATATTGAGATTGCAAGTGGTGATTATATAACTGCAGGGCACTTGGCTACTGGTCATAAGTTGCCAGGCACCCAGATTGAGATCATCTTCCCTTGGTGATGTGTGTGACAGTCGAAAGTGCATTACAGGCTACAAAGCACTCTTTCTGAGGCATTTGTAATTACAAAAAGTTGTTAAGCGACCATCATTACGCAAGGACTATTTATCAAATATTAAAAAAAAAAAATTTTGTGGTAAACTATCATTTTTCAGCTTAGAAGGACCATATTAGCTCTCTTATTAACTAATTAAAATATATTTTTTAAAATACCTAACTTACCTGCGGACACTAGCAATTGTCTCCCTGTTTTTGAAGCGGCTGAAGCGACCTGTATAATTCAAAGTTTTCATAAACAGTTCAGAAAGTTCTTGCTCATCTTCTACACTCTCATTCTGCTGTTTCCGATGTTCCAGAAGCATGTGCACTTCTGAATTTAAAAGAGTTTCAGCAGTTTCAAATTCTGCATGTTAATATAGGTGCCAGGGACATAGATTAAAAAGAAAGAAATAAAGGAACATTAATATTGGTATTAATCCTTGACTGTATGCAAGGCAAAAAGCATGGTGGTGTTTCAGGCTGTGAGTGAAAACTACTTTACCTAAATGCATCTCCACATCAAATATAAAGTAAACCATCAACCCCTATGTAGAAAATGTAAGATTGAAAGATTCTAGTTATTATTTCTTGTACATATTTGCGTCACCTCACAGGAACTTTTATATATATGAAACAACTGAGAATGTGATTTCTTCTTGAAATGATAAGCAAGTTAGCTTTTATCATCTTGATTCTGCAGCAAAGCATATATCACTTCTTACAATAAATCTTACAATAATCTTCCAGATATAAATGTACAAACCACACTGTAAAATTTATGATACATCATCAAGACTTTCATATATCCAGCTATAAATTTCAAAGCTTCATCTTCTATTAACAATTGCACATTCACATATTAATGTTTATATTACTGCAGATTCAGAAAAAGTTATGATCCCCAGTCACTTTAAACCAGGGGTATCAAACTCATAGTGGCATCACATGACATATTAGGATTTTTTCCTTTTGCTAAACCAGATGTGGGCATGACGCATCTGGCCCGCGGGCTGGGAGTTTGACAGCCATACTTTAAACAATATAACTTATAAACATTACCTTGATATTCACAAGTTTCAGTTCAATTAGATAAGCATATATCCCCACGCTATTGTTAGACTTGCTAACATATGCTTAGAATTACAAGTGAAACAGCTGCCAAAAGAGTAATACCTTAAGTTTTACAGACAAAAATATTTGTCTGTAAAAACTCCAATTATTCCCCAAGTATAAGTAGTCAACTTATGACCTCAACTGAGCCCAAAATTTGCTATTTTTCTGTTGTAAATGAGACATTTGTTAAGTGAATTTTGCCCCATTTTACAACCTTTCTTGCCACAGTTGTTAAGTGAATCATTGCAGTTGATAAGTTGGTAACACTGTTAAGTGACTCTGGATTCCCCATTGATTTTGCTTGTCAAAAGGTTGCAAAAGGTGATCACATGATCTTGATAAATAGTAACAGTCAGTTGCCAAGCATCTGAATTTTGATCACACGATTATGGGGATGCTACAAAAATTGTAAGTGTGAAAAATGATCCTAAGTCATTTTTAGTGCAGTTGTAACTTTGTCACTAAATGTACAGTTGTAAGTCAAGGACTACCTATATGTTATGTAGTCCATCAGAAATTATTTACCAGTTAATTATCTTCTGCATGTATGTAGCAGTAGACTGTAGTAGTGGTAGGTTATTACTTTATAATCATCTATGGAATTATGACAATAAATATAGAAAAGGATCTCAAGCAATATCCCACCAGGAAAATCCAGACATGTTAGCTTTAAATTTGCTATCCCTTGTGCTTCTAGCCCACATAACTAGCATGGAATGAGAACAAGAGTGGGCTTTGAAAGGCACAAGGACTTTTTATACATCTGATATGGATAACACTGGGTTGCAAGATATCCCCATCTGATGCTTCCCAGGTCAGATCGTAAATTCGCAGCCGCATAGCCCTTACAATTACTTCCTTAGCTTCTCCGGCTGCTTTAGTCTCCCCAAGACTTTGCCGCTCACCCTTGGGAAAAACAAGCTGAGATGCATCCTCTTCCACATCTACGGCGCGAACGTCAGTCCCACCTACGGCCATCGTTTCATCTGGCCCCGCGAAAACGGGCGGCGGGCCGGAAATACGAAAAACGAGCAAAAGCGTGGGCGACTACCACCGACGCCCCCTGGAGGAGACAGGACAAAACGCTTCAATGACGTTGGCCAAAGAGGGAGGGAGGGAAAAACCGGGCGTAGTGCTGAGAGCAATTCGCTCGTATTGTAAAGCGTGCGCTTGTCCGAAATAAATTAGCTGATGTGCTCCGTAAAATACGCGCATCCTTCTCACAAGAGAATTCAGGATTTGAAAGCTTTAGTTCAGTGACATTTAGTTTTAAATTAATAAAAGACATGTGAGCTCTGCCCTACTTCTTTCTTTCTTTCTTTATCTTGTTCTATTAGTAAAGGGAGTCTAAAACAAGGAGAGGATGACAAGAAAAAAGTCAGCACAAAAGAAAAGATTACTAGGCTATCTTAGGGTTATTCGTTGGCTAATTACCAAATCCTTGTAAATCTTTTTTCAAATTTATTTGATTTGTCAATCGCTTACAAGATAATAGGTATAAGTATAAACATAGTTATGAATACATGAAATGGATACATATAAGAAAAATAAAAAGAATCAATAGGACAGGGACGGTAGGCACGCTGGTGCGCTTATGCAAGCCCCCTACAGGCCTCTTAGGGAAGGGTGAGGTCAATAGTAGACAGTCTAAGGTTAAAGTTTTTGGGGTTTGGGGAAGATACCACAGAGTCAGATAGAGTATTCCAGACATTGACCACTCTGTTGCTGAAGTTGTATTTCCTGCAATCAAGTTTGGTGCGGTTAACCTTGAGTTTGCATCTATTGTGTGCTCTTGTATTGTTATGGTTGAAGCTGAAGTATTCATTGACATGTAGGACATTGCAATGTATGATTTTATATACTATACTTAGATTGGACCGAAGGCGACATAGTTCTAGGCTTTCTAGGTCTAGAATTTCAAGTCTGGTGGCATAAGGTATTCTGCAACAAATAGAGGAGTGGAGAACTCTTTATGAAATATTTCTGGACTTTCTCAACAGATATGTGATGTGGGTTCCAGACTGATGAGCTGTATTCGAGTATTGGTCTAGCAAATGCTTTGTATACTCTAGTTAGTAGTGTGATATTACCAGAGAAAAAGCTACGTAGGATTAGGTTAACAACTCTTAATGCCTTTTTGGCAGTGTAGTTACAGTTCTAGCACTTAGATCATTAGAGATGAGTTTGGATCATCAACAAGGTCTTGACTATTCAGCTTGTATTTTATTTTCTGATTTTTTTTGCCAATATATAAGACAGAGCATTTATTTGTTGAGATTTGAAGTTGCCATTTGTTTGACCATTCTGATATATAGTCAAGGTCTTTTTGAAGGGTGGCAGTATTGTCTGTGGTGTTGAATAGCTTTACATCATCATCGAAGAGAACACAGTTGCTCTTAATATGATCACAGAGGTCATTTATGTAGAGTATGAAGAGAGTTGGTCCTGGAACACTGCCTTGGGGGACACCACTGTTGACAGGTACAGAATTTGATAGGATGCTCCCAATTTTGACCATTTGTTGTCTGTTTGACAGCAATGTTACTATCCAGTTATGCAGGTGTCCAGAGATACCATAAGATTTTGGTTTTGGTAGTAGTTTGTCGTGTACCACTGAATCAAAGACTTTACAGAAGTCTATGTAGATTGCATCTATTGCTTTGCCCTGATCGAATTTTGTAGTCCATATGTTTTTGCAGTGTAAGAGTTACAGGATAGTTTTTTTCTGAAACCAAATTGTTTATTTGAGAGTAGGTTGTTTGTCTCTAAGTGGAGGATAATGGATCAGTTAATAATGGATTCCATGACTTTGCAGGTGATGCAGCATGAAGAGATTGGTGTGTAATTTTCAACTAGGCTGGGGTCTCCCTTTTTGAAGGTGGGGATGACCATGGCTTGTGACCATAGTTTTGGCAAGGAGCTGGTCCTGAAAGATTTTTCAAAGATTATGGTTCAGCTATGGTAGTGGATAGCTTTTTTAAGAAGTAGGCACATATTCCTTCTGGTCCAATAGATAGAGATGGTTTTAGATCGCATAGTGCTTTTTCAACATTGTCTTCTGTAAAATTGAAATGTATTAGATCATTGTAGTTGTCTGTGGTTCAACTAGGAAATACTGGGCATGATCCATTGCTGTTTACAAATACTGAGCCAAATAATGTGTTAGAGAGGTTGACTTTAATGGTGTCATCGTTGCAGTCTTTTCCATTAGGTCCTTTCAGGGGTGGGATGGATCTTGAGTCTTTTAGTTTGTTGTTTACAAAATTATAGAAAGCGTGGGTGGAATTGGTTGTAGAAGGTTTTCCTCTTGTTTAATGTGATAATTGGTGCATTCAGTCTTTATCTGGTGGCATAAATTTTTGTATCGGTTTTTGAAGTTGGCAACGTGACCAGATTTGTTTTTCCACCAAAGTGATCTCTTTTTGGATTGAAGCTTCCTTATTGTTATGGGTAATCTGTTTTTTCTGGTTTTGGGAGTTGTTATTGGTAAATATAGTTTGATGACTCTTTTGATTTCAAGTAAAATATGTTGTAGTGGTCTTCAACAGTATTGCATCCAGTGAATAGAAATTGCCAATCAAGGGATGAGATCTCATTGCTTTCAGTATGATTTATTCCGAAGTGAATGGATATAGGGTGGCGGTCTAAATGTAATAAATACATGTTTTGAATTTTTTTGCAGGTTTGATAGTCCCCATCATTATGTAGTTTGCCATGAAAATTATTCACAATGAACTTTTCAAAACACCTTTCCTTTTGCTGTAGGTTAAGGTGACTGAAACTTGCTTTGGAAAATTGCTTTTCTTGCCTCCTCCCTCCCTTCTCCCAGGTTGTAAATAATTTTTATTGCATGCAAGTTTAACTTTTAGCATCTGCTAGAGGGCTCAGTTCAATGCACATGATTTGCTTTCCTTGCAGGAAGCCTCACAATATAATTCCTGCCTGATAATCTCCAATTGAAAGGAGAGGATAGCAGGGATAGGGTTTTCTGCCTGAGCAGGGGGTTGGACTAAAAGACCTCCAAGGTCCCTTCCATCTCTGTGATTCTAATTTTCTGCATCATTCTGTCATCCTTATTTTCAGGCAATAGTGTTGTATCATCTGCATACTCAAATTATTTATGGTTCTTCCTCCAATCTTCAGGCCCAAATCAGGCAGTCCCAGGTCTAATTTCTGCATGATCACTTCAGCATATAGATTGAAGAAAACATGGTGATAAAATGCATAACTGTCTAACTCCATAATTGATCTCAAACTAATTTATGTCACAACAGTGCTCTCACTGTTGCGTCCTGATCACTGTACGTGATCTGGTAAGTCTGATCAGGTGGGTTGGGACATCAAAACCACACAAAAACGCCCATAACTGATACACAGGCAGATGCTTTTCTGTAATCAATAAAACACATACAGTAGAACCTCTGGTCATGACCATAATTCGTTCCATAACTTTGGCGATTTCTTCGTCTTCTAATGTTTCGTCTTCAGGGGTCATGTTTGATTGCTACCCGAGTATGTGTTCATGACCAGATTCAAAAAAGCCCAACACCCTTTCATCATCCAGCAAGATTCAACCGAGCCTGGTACATAGACAGACTTCCAAGGTTAGCTGGACCCCCGCATAGCCCCCTGGAAGTCTGACAACCAATAAGATACATTTCTTGCACAGGAACAGGAAGTTCTAGGGCCATGATGGTGAACCTATGCCACACGTGCCGGAAGTGGCATGGAGAGCCATCTCTCTGGCACATCAGCTGTTTCCCATTGCTCTTCTGGGTTCCGGTGCGCATGCGCATTAGAAACCGAAAGACCAGGTGACCCACACATGTGTGTGCCGGGAAGCTAAGCTTCCAATTTCCAGCACTCCCGCATGCACACATCAGAGAGCTGTTGTTCCAGTTTCCGGCACTCCTGTACATGCGAAGACCAGCTGGTGCACATGCGCACACACTCCCATTTCAGCACTCAGTGCTGAAAAGTTTAGCCACTACTGTTCTAAGGCAAGGCCCAAGAGAGAGTATAAATATGTATCTCTCTCCACTCCATGTATTCAGCTACCCAGAATCACACGTGCTTGGTACTTCTACTTCACCATTAAACCATCCTTCTGAGCAGTCTCCTTGTTTCCAATGTCTTTCTCCCCACTTGGAACTGAACCCACATGGACATTTCTTCCAACACTGAGCTTCACTTGGAAAATTGCATTCAACTTTTTAACTTCATCTTTATTATCTTTGGCTTTGGCTACCCTACAGAGATTAGCTATTTTGATAGTGCCATCAGATATCAGATCTTGTTTGTTCTCTTTGGTTTTGGCATGTTTTCTAGCAGTTTCCATGATGTTACTTTGGATCTCTTGCCACTGTTCATTTGGATCTTTCCCTTCTAGATTCAGTGGTTCAAACCTATCCTTAAGTTCTGTGATGTACATAGCTGACATGTGGTTCACATTGAATTCTGGGGTGGGTGGGGATACTGGTAGTATGTTTTTTATAGTTTGAGCTAGTTTAGCCACTAGCAGCTGATGGTCTGAGCTGTAATCAGTGGCAGGAAATACCTTAATAGATGCAGCTGAACCTTTCCAGCATTGTTGGCATAAAATGAAGTCTATCTGATTTCATTGTTGTCCATTTGGTGCTGTCCATATGAATAAAAATCCCTTCTGTTGAATAAACCATATGTTCATTACTCTGAAATGATTTTCCTGGCAAAATTGCAGTAAGCGATTGCCAGTTTCAATACGTTACCTACCCTAAACTTGCCTACTATTCTTGCAATTTATCCTTGGCCTACTTTGCATTGAAATTGCATAATATGCAAAAGACCCTTTTTTGGTATTTGCATGAGAGCACATTGACACTCACTGTAAAAAGTTCAATCTCATCAACATTTGAGTCTATAGTTAGAACATAGATTTGTAGTATGGTGATGTTGAGTGGCTTGCTTTAAATTTGGATAGATATTATGCAATCACTGTATGCTCTGTGATTCTTAACACATTTAGTCACTAGTTTGCTTATGCAGAATGCAATTCCTTTTCATCTGATATTGTTTCTAGAAAAATAAACCATAAATTCATCTGATTTAAACTGACTACTGTCAAGTGTAATTCACTGATGCCAGGGATTCTTTAATCATTTCTTTTTACAATTTTGAGTTTTCCCAAGGGAGATGCCTCGAACATTCCATATTCTAATTTGATGTAAAATGCTTTATTAGATAAACTAGAAAGGCAAGACAAACTTTACTTATTTGTGACTTATTTTAAAAATAATTTTAATTGATAATGGTATTCCTGGAATAATAATCTCAATTCTTGTTTATAAAAGGGAAAAAACATACAAGGTCTATTAGTCAATATTCTGTATGGATCACAAGACAAAATACCACAGCCAAACAAACATGAAGGCTTTATTTTATTTTTTTAACAAAATGTCCAATCTCATTCTTTCTGAGACTTTATCTTGTAAAACACAGTACTGTTAAAGATTCCCACCCATTTCATGCTCGTTTTGCCACCATCTTAGAGTTCAATTAATTTTTTTTTAGAAAGAGAATTTGTATTATTAGATTTCTGTGTGAAAAGTCAAAATGGACAGACTCCAATAAAAAAGGGACAAGATAAAAATGTATCCACTACAATTTATTTTCTACAATACTTCATTAGAGGGTAAAGTTCAATGATTTACACTCAGAAGTTATATAGCTAGGAGGCAACCAAGTGTAATAACAAAGAATTGGTCTGACATCTCTTCACTGAAGGTTTAAAGAGGTTCTTTAAAAGGAACAACTTAAATTAACCAAAGCATTATTCATTTTAGAATTGGGGGAAAAGGTACAAAACAGCACTCAGTCAGAGAAGACTGCAATGTTAAAATGAGTAGGGAAAAGGGTTATGTGCAAAATTTGAAATGTGGAAGGTTAAAATATGCAATTAAAATAATATTCAGAAAAGGTAGATGTAACATGTTGACTGTAACATCTTTTGAATTGAAATGCCTCTATTGAGATGGCAATTTATTATGAAAAGAAAATCTCTTGAAAAATATTAAAAACAGTGAACCTCTGATGATTAATGATATCCTCTGCTGTTACTTGGAAGGGATGGGAACTAAAAAAAATCCCTTAAGGGTTCCTAGGCTGCAACAAAAGAGATTCTCAACCACTTAAAATAAATTCTTCTAGACCAAAAGGCACTTGCTTGTAGCTAAGGATGAGCCATTTCCCAATCATACCAGAATACTATTGCTAAATTCGCTGTACAATTACATCACTATTTAATCAGATGGAAAATACAACATTTAGGACTCTTGAAAACACAGCGCTCTTCTGGCTTTTTTGTTGGTTTCCATATCTTTTCTGTATTTATTAGTTTTGGGCTCATCACAGTACATCACTACTATGTATATAATATATAGATCCATGATCAATTCATTCTATAGCGTTGACATACTGTGATTGAATTCTGTTTGTGATCAATGTAATTATATCCATTTGTCTTACTGTTCTGTGTGCTCTGTTGCCTGTTGCTATTTTACTTACTAAAAGAAAATCACAATCCAACTTTAACAGAGGCATTTCCATTACTATGGATTAGGGAATTAGATGGAAACGGGGGCATGGAATGGGACCAGTTCTCACTCCAAAACTATTTTGACTTATTTCATTATAATAATAAAATTAGCCCAAATAAGTTGTCACTCTTAAAAGTCTGTTCTTTAAATATTAAGGCCCCCATCTGACTCCTAAGCTCCCCTACACTCATTAAAACAAAACCAAATAATTAATGCTATACACTGCTGATTACATGTAACAGGGCAAACATTTTCTTTAAAAAAAACAATATTGGTACGGCACTATATGCTTGCATGACCAGTCTTATCAAATGTGCTCAGGGGTGAAAGTTTAGCACCATTTTTTTCCTTTTTGCTTAAAAAAAAATCTTTACAATTTAAATTCTAACATAGAACACTAATAGTAATTTGTGTAGCCCTATAGTTCAATACTGTCTGAGAGCAGAGATGGATGGCATGACCGGAGCTTAACTTTCCCCTCCCGTTCTACAGTTTCTTTTTGTTGAGGGCACCAGTAAGAGTAGTAACAATTCACTTTAATTTGTAGAAAGGCTAATTTACTTTTAGTAGTAGGAAACTAAAAAAGTCCCTTCATATATATTTACTTTTCAGCATAATCAGAAGGGAAAAAGTAGTAATCCAAATGAATAATTCCAGTGCAAAATTAAAAGCTGTAACAATATTGGGCATGGCTAGTGTGTATTCTTCTTTTACCCCTCCCTTCTACAAGTAATAAATAAACTATATGATTTTTTCCTGAAATATGTGAAGAGTGTTAGAAAAATAATGCAGTTTGAACGAATCCTAGATTCTCTGAAGTAGGCCTGTTGCAAAGAAGGTAATATACATTTGCCATTTTCCGGACAGCAGTTAAAGTGTTGACAAATAATGTTTACCTCAATATATAAGTAATTCACGATTACTTATACTTCTTTCTAAGAATGGAGCATCTGCTTGGCCTTAGGGGCTTTGCTTTGAGATTGCATTTACTCTTCTGTTTCACCATGATAAGGTTAATTTGTTCAAAAGAGAGGGACATTTTTTTATCCTGTATTCAAATGGAATTTCTAGATACTTTTTTGGTTTCTTTTACAAAAGCAACTTGTTCCATATAGTGCAATATGGTATCATACTGCCATTATGCTGAGTTCATCATCTGATTGTTCCTCTTTTTCAAGATGATTATCACTTTTTTCAGAAATCCTGTATTTCATTTCATTTAGAAGATTAATGCTACCATTCTATAAATTAACTTTGGGGATATTGTTCTTATGATAACATTTAATGACTCACACAGGAAAATTGAGATAGTGAATATTTTGAAAAATTTTCTGTTTACTATTCAGTTATTTTCCGTTTACTATTCAATTAACAATAGAAAACTTGAAAATCTACAGGATATTAAAACCTGGATCCCGGTTAAAAATTTTGGTAGGTAAATAACATTGTTTAGGTTCCAATTCTAAATACAATTAACTGGAAGCAATTAATTTAAAATAATTTGTTTACCTCCAATTACTGTATATTATTTAGGGCTGAAGCATCAGTGCAGCAAGAACACATGCAGATCTGATAACCCACTTCAGCTAACATTTAATGTGTTTTATTACCTATTAGTGTCACACTAGCAAAAAAAACTTGCTGCCTATGAAAAACACAGGTCTCATGGAAAATTTTCAATAACAAAAATCCACACTCTTTTTATTACAATAAGGATAGCTTTGTGGGGAAAATCTGCTGCAATTCATTTGCAAATCCTACTACCTGAACTTTAAGTAAGACATCCAAAAAACCCCAAAGATTATACTTCTGGGATATAAGGAAACCTATGCTACTTCCACACACAACCCATAGTGGTTTGCCTTCTTGCATGCAGCATCTTATCTAGTAAGTTACTTTCTTTTTGTGTCAAAAATTAAAGTAGCTAGGTGTATAAATTGAAACCTTCCGGATATGAATAGGCAATGCATTTTATCTGCAGTAAATTTTATTTTACCTTTTAAATCTTTGATTAATTGCCATCTTCTGCAAGGAGGAGAACTTCCAGACATACCATCCTTATTACAAGTCATAACATGTTTGCTTGGGACATGTTAGGACTACTTAGCTTATGGCAGATAAATATTAGAGATTAAAAAAAAAGAAAATACAAATAACCTAAAAATCTTTTGTTGGACTCCGTTGCCAGACTGCCAGAAGAAATCTCCTACTTGATCAGGGGGCATTGTAATTAACAATTCAAATGAACACAGTGCAATTTAACACAGAGACAGAGCAATCTGAAGTGGTACTGCCATTCCTCAAGTTTCTTTCTATCCAACGGCAATGGTCCCAGGTACTCAGTCCAAATGAACCCTCATTCTGAAAAATGAAGTAAGCTTGGGCCTCTGAAATTCAGTTGCACTCACTTGATAGCCCCCACCACCCATAATCAATTGGAAGGCAGACTTGGCAACGGAAGCTAGCATCATAAAATGGTGCAGTAATAGAAGTAACTGGACCAGGAAGAGGAGGCATCCGCTCCAATGATGTCGTAGCTGGCAGCTGGGGGGCGGGACTGGTCATGCAGCTTTGTGTCAGGAGTAATGATTGTAGAGGGGTGGGGCATGGAGAGTGCCATTTTGAAAACAATGCTGTCGTGAAGCCATGTATTCTGCATAACTGATTGTCACCTTTTCACTGCGGTATCTAAAAGACAAATTAATGATGGATTTTAAAAAACACATCTGTAAATAAAACAAACAGATCAAATTTGCCATAGATGAAACTGAAATCATATTGCTATATGTTGATGCAATGACCTATTAAATTTTTTATCGATACAGTTCTCTTAATTTAGGCTTCTCCAATCAGCTATTGGCCAAACATAAACTTCAGAGTTATGGAAGCTGTAGACCAATAAACTGAGACAATATCAATTTTGTAGGAAAGGCTTTTTATATTGCTAAATACTCAATATGAAAGATAAATATTCCAATAAAAAGCGGTATATTATTATCACCCTTTTCTATAGCAGTGGTCTTCCATTCACTCTGGAAATAGAATTGAAAAAGGCTTTGAAGTTGCTTCTGGAATGAGAAGATCTTTCCTTCCAATTTTTGGAATAACAAAACAGAAAGTGCAAGGGATATGAAAATGTGATGTGTATATAAATTCAGTCTACCATTTTCTTACAACAGAAGCAGACAATTGTACAGTGGAACATTCCAGAGGAATCTTACAAAGTAATGGAGTTACCTTTTAGCTAAGGTGCACTTTAAGCTTATAATGTTTTTAAAGGAGTATATAGAGATCTATGTGAAAACCCTACAGGTGCAGGATAGGGGTATTAGTGATACAGATGGCTGATCATAAAACCAACTGAATAATAACCAAGACAAGGACAAACATACTGTATTATGACAACCTCTTTGCTTCAATTAACTTTGGCCTTAGCTGCTCAACCAAGGACTCAGAAAGAATTCTGATAGGAGAAATGGGGAACAGTCTAGTTTTTTCTGTTCCCCTTTTTGTCCCTGATGACTTGGAATAGTTGGGGAGTCCCAACACTGGTTTTCTTGCTTTTTATTTTGCTTCTGGCATATGGTTATTTATTGGTACAGTATGTGCCTGGTTCAGTGAGTCTGCAACCTGCCTGGAAATGCTTTGGATTTTCCAATTAATATCTGACAGAAGATTGTCATGAATGGGAGTGGGGAGAAATTACCTGATTGAACTAGTTAGGAAGGTGACTGCTGCCTTGATGAAGGGATTGTGGGACTGGGTAAACAGTATGGGTAGCTAACACCACCTCTCGTGTCTAGGCTGGGTGTTGGCAACTCGCGGCTTCAGAGCCGCATGTGGCTTTTTGATCCCTTTCCTGCGGTTCCCTGCTGACCCAGTCGTGCGACCTGATCTCTGCCCAGAGACACTGGCCCAACCCAGCCATGGCTGATGCCAGCCTCACTAATATGAGGGCTGGTGGGGTGGGAATGGGATCCGGGAGGAAGGTATCACAGAAAGGGGAGCAGGTCTGCAGCTGAGGAATAAGCATGAGCCACAGTGGCAGTTTCCCCAAAGATCACCCTCCTTCTCCTGTTACCCCTGACTGGATGTTGCGGGGGTGGGAGGAAGTGCATGAGCCAGGATATCCTCCTCAAGTGAGTGGCCAGGCTCGGCTAAAGTGCAGCGAAGGCGTGCAGAGTGGGCAGGTTGACCGGCTGATGGGTGAGCATCTTTGGTGAGGGCGTTCTGGCTTTCACCGAGTCTGATTCCTGGGGTGGGCATGCGAGGTTTGACGGGGCCAGCACTTTTCCCACTGCCCTGAGCTTCTTTACTCCTCCAGCTGAGTGGTGCCGCCAGTGACATTGATTGAAAAGCTTCCGGGTGGCAAAAGTCCCCTGTGCGAGATTTAAAGCCCGCTTGGGCACAAGAGAGGGTATCCTCGCTCGTACACATGTGAGAAAGAGAGACAAACTGACAGACAGAGAGAAATGAGGAGAAAGAGAGAGAGAGAGAGACAAATGAGAAAATGATGGAGGGAGAGAATGACAGAGGAAAAAGAGAAAGAAACAAATGAGAGAGAAGGGGTAGAGGGAGAGAAATGAGAGAAAAGGGAAGAAAAAGGAAAGACAAATGAGAAAATGATGGAGAGAATGAAAGAGAGGAAAAAGAGAAACAAATGAGAGAGAAGGGGGAGAGAGAGGGGGAAACAAATGAGAAGAGGAGAAAGAAAGGAAAGAAAGAAAAGGAGAGGAAAAAGAGAAAAATAAGAAATGGGAGGGAGAGGGGGTGGAGAGAACACCGGGAGGCACAAAACCTGAGTAGGCGTGGCTGGGGAGGTATCATGTGATTGAGTGGGAATGATATTGAGTTGACTACGCCCACCCAGATTTTGTGGCTCTCAGTGTTTTCTTTTCTGTGGGAAATGGGTCCATATCAGTGGTGGTATGCTACCGTTCAGCCTGGTTCAGCCAAACCGGTAGTAAAAAACACTACCGGTTGGCCAAAGAGGTTCCTCTGATGATCAGCTGGGAGGATAAAAGAAGTGACAAGCGCATGGGCAGATGGGAGGTTGCTCCTAGCTTTTTGTTTCTTCGACCTCTTAGCTGATTGGTGCGTTAAGGGCACGTGCGCAATCACTCACTGAACCGGTAGCAATCAAGGTAGGAACTCACTCCTAGTCCAAATGGCTGTTTGAGTGTTTAAGATTGCAGACCCCTGATCTAGGCCAACTGCATCCAAGGGTTGCAGTCACTGTTGGCCAGTACATCTGTGGAAAGTGCAGGGGGGGAAATGACAGAGCATATTGGTGTTTCACTGGAGGTTGGACCTCAGGATCGGCCATAGTTGTTGGAGAAGTCATCTGCTATAACCCCAGGCAGCAAACTCCTGTACATGCTTGTCACAGACATGGAAGAGTTGAGGGATCCATGTGCTCTCTGTATTGAAACAGGGCCCAAACTGAGAAGAGGTTACTCCTTCCACTCCTCTGAACATCAAAATATTTTTCAGCCCATATAACTTCTAATTTAATATTGATGCATGCTTGATAAGGGGAACACATTCCCCTGGAGCTACGATTGGCCCCCGACCTCGGCTCCTTCCACCGCGGCCTAAAGACTTGGTTATTCGAACAATCCGGCCTGGACTGAGGGGGGGAGGCTTAGTTTTAAATGTCTTGTGATGGGGTTTTAATACTATTTGGTCGAATTATGTTTAATAATCTTTTAACTTCTTTTAACTTTTGTACTGGGTGTTTTTATGTGAGCCGCCCTGAGTCCCTAGGGAGATAGGGTGGCATATAAGACCATTTAATAAAAATAAATAAATAGAAGGAACCAACTATAATTGAATAGTTTTAGTATTTGTTTTTCCACCTTTTTCTCTGTGATTCCTTTTTAGTTCAATTAAATCCACTAATGGCAGTAGTGACCAATAGTACTCAATGTTCTTTTCATTAGTATAGTAGGTATTATTCCTATCTGTTATTCCACTCACTACTGGATTCAAAATGTAAACATGTGGGGAAGGAATTGTTAATGTTATACTGGAAAAAAAGTGAACAAATACTAGCACACATGTCAGAAATTATGAATAGAAAAACAGAACATTAGCTAATCAAGTGAAACTAGGCATGAGCAGTAAAAGGAACATATTGTGTACAATGCTAGACTGTAATATTATCTACCAACAGATGTGATAGATGTGATGATGTATTCTAGTTTAGAGAATCTGAAAAAGAAACTAGATAAGTATATTGATTATCAATTATTACTAATATTAAGGCCATTGTCTACCTCAAGAAGCTAAGATGGCTCTAGGAGAAGAGCCCAGAGCTGGGTGGGAGAGTTAAGTGCATCATAAGCTTAGTTGTTATATTCCCAAAAATGGTCCAAATCAAATCCCTCCTAAATTCTATGGTAGAAAAGGTAGTTGCTTGGCAGCTTCAGAGGATCTTAGATGAAACAGATTTTCCAGATTCTTTAAATCTGGTTTCAGGCCCAGCTGTGGGACAGACACTGCACTGGTCATACTTATGGTTGATCTCTAGTGAGGGATGGTGGTAGTGCAACTATCCTGATTCTCTTTGACCTCTTAGCAGCGTTCAAGTCCATCAACCATGGTATCCTTTTGGTCCAGCTACAGAGCTTAGGACTGAGTGGCACAGTTCTGTACTAGTTTAGCTCCTTTTTCCAAGGCCACTACTAATTGATGTTGATAGGGAGTGAGAGATCCAGCCCCTGACTGCTCTCTTACATTGTACCATGGGGCTTAGTGCTCTCTCCACTCCTGTTTAACATCTACATGAATTTGCTGAGTGAGATCATCTGTCAACATGGGTTGAGATATCATCAATACATTGATATTGACGCTTTAGATCTCCACATCTTGTGACCTAAGTGATGCGGTCACTATCCTCTCATGGTGTCTGAAGGGCTGGGACCTGAATGGAGGACAACAACTGAACCCTGGCAAGACTGAGTGACTTTGGGTGAATGGAGTTGTCCTACCCCATTCAGACTCAATTCACAATTTAGGGGTTCTCCTGAGCTTGCATTTTCTGCTCGAAGTTGAGGTGGTGGTCATGACTAGGACAGCCTTTGTACAGCTTTGGTTGGTGTACCAGCTGCAGTCTTTCCTGGATCAGGACTTCTTGTGCTCAGTCATTCAAACCCTAATCATCTCTTATCTGAATTACTGCAATGCATTTTACATGGGGCTACTCTTGAAATCTATTTGGAAGTTTCCACTGGTACAGAGTGTAGCAGCATGAACAAACTGTAGGGCCCGTAGAGTGATCCATGTTATGCCACTGCTGTGTGACCTACGCTGGCTGCTGCTTTGCTTCTGAATGCAATTCAGGGTGTTGGTTATGACCTTTAAAGCTCTCCATGGCATAGGTCCAGATAACTTGATGAGCTCTCTCATTTTGCTGAGACAAGCCTGCCCTACCTGTGTTGGTAGGAGGCCTGCTGAGGATCCTGTTGGTCAGGGAACTCCAATTGACAGGATCTAAGAGAAGAGCATTTTCTGCTGTAGCACCAGCTCTCTGGAACTTCCTGCCCTCTGGGGTAAGGTTTGTCCCACCCACCTAACCTTCCACAAGGACCTGAAGGACCTAGCTTTGCGGGTTGGCCTGGGAACCAATAGGGGAGTACGTCACTAGCGGTGGCTACTGGACTAATTAGCTGACCCTAACTCTCCCTTGCATTTCCTGCTCTCCCTTTGCCTGTCTTTTTAATTTTATATTATTGTACTTCCTTTATTTTTATTATTTTATTCATTTGTTCTTGTTATGTTTACATTCTTTATCAATTTTATTGCATTTTATTGTTGTAAGCTGCCCCCAGTAGCCCCACAGTGAGATGGACAGCAAATAAATTTAACAAACAAACAAACAAACAAACAAACTCTGCCCCCATCTCTGCCTACTCTTTTCATACAAGAACTGACTTAAATACCTGTTACAAAGGAGCAATAATGGAAAAGAACATTTATAATTCATGAAATTAAGCAATTCATTTTTATGTTATTAAAATAAAATGATTAGTCTACCTAACATTATGATACTTTACTTCTAGAAATATCAAAGCCTAAATATTCCCTAATGTTTCCATTTTATAGTATCTTTTTTCAATTTTTTAATTAATGAAAAAGAATCTTGTTTTCGAATGGATAGAAAAAATTAAACAAGATTCCCACTAATTAATTCATAGAGTATCTTCTGGTGGGAAATAGAAGATGAGCCTTCCATGCTGTAGCCCCTACTTTTTGGAATATTCTCCCCTTAGAGATTAGAAAGGTGCCAACCCTGTTCGCCTTTCATAAGGGACTTGGGGCTAGGAATGTGTTAAGGGCCCTATTTCTTTGTTTTACTGTTAATTAATTATCTCGGTTGCTGTATGAAATTATACTTTGGATGTTTTTATTGTTTTTAATTGTTTTAGTTGTGTTATAATTTTAGAATTGTAAGCTGCCCAGAGTCATTTGGTTGAGATGGCAGGCCATAGAAACTGAATAAATAAATAAAATAATAGTTTAATACTGTTAAAACAGTAAAATTAACATTAAAAGATAACACAGATTTTATTTTCTCAAGATGTCATTTTTTCCTAAAATTCCTTTGTAGATTAAAAAAAACATAAAATATGTAAAATAAATTCTAAGTTCAAATTGTTGGCAATTTGGAGAATGGGGTGGTGGTGGTGATAGTAACTATAGGATCAAGAACATCTGATGATGACTCCCTGTGGAATCAACTACCCCGGGGCTCCGTCTGGCCCCCGACCTCCGCACCTTCTGTCACGATCTGAAAACTTGGTTATTCAAACATGCCAGGCTGTGCTGATCTCCTGGGGGGGGGGGGATTTTTTAATTTTAAATTTTCAATGTTTTAATTTTAATTGGGATTTTTAACTATACTGGGCTTATGTTCGTTTAATTTTCTTTTAATTAATTTATTGTTGTTTGATTTTAGTTGTGAGCTGCCCCGAGTCTTCGGAGATGGGTTGGCATACAAGTCCAAGTAATAAATAAATAAATAAATCTAATTTAAAACTTAAAACTTTGCATGGAAAAAAAACAATTTTCAGAAATATGCTCTTCCAATTAGAAACAGCTAACAGATAATACTAATACAAAAATAACAAGAAAGTTTACCTGGTGAGTTTAATAGTTTTCCTAAAGTCATTGGTAATTGGAGCCTTAAAACCACCTTTCCTGAGCAGGGAGTCTATTGTTTGAATCTGATCCCAATCTGTTTGAAAATGACAGCAGCAGACATAAATACAAGCTTAATTTAAAAAAAGAGATAGCCGCTTAAAAGAAAACTCGTTACTCAGGTTATTGATAAGCTGCTGATAAATAGCAACTGATAAACAGAATTGTAACTATAAATATTGCATACTATGTGATTAAAATTTCACGCAAATGTATTTCAATAATAAACAACCAAAATTATCACATCTAATATTAGAGGTTTATACTATTTTATCTATATAGTAAACAAATATAATCATGCTTTAAAATGAAATATACTATAGCTATAATTTAAAAATTTAAATCTACTAAATTTCCCTGTAGGGTTTAAATTATACTTTGGTCTTTTCACGCAGGAAGAAAAAATGTAATTTTGCTGCATGCTGGAATAAATGATTTGAGGAAGTATATTACATTTCAAGGCAAAACATCAAAATAAATCATTGACTCAAACCATAATCTGTTTTCACTGTTTGAAAAATTTAAAAGTCCAAACAATTATGAACAATGCAGCATTTAAAACAAGACTGCCACCTTGTTCCTTAACAAAAATTAGTATATAAATCCACAAATAAATAAAAACAAAATATCTTTAAAAAATCACCACTCACTGAATGTATTACTATTTTGCATCATTTAAGGATAAAGCCTCTGAATACTTTAGCCAAAGGTGAGGAATGACTTTATTCAGTAACTGTGTACGCCATCTCCATGATTTACATTTTTCATTTATACAGTTTTCACTTAATATAGAATTACATTTTATTCCTAACTCACCTTGTTCCTTAGCAACTTCAGGTAAGTATGTAGCTGTGCGCTTAACACCTTTCTCATTGATGAACTCAATTCTGATCCCATGGATCCCAACCTAAAAATAGAAGTATTAAGTCAGCCTGGGATGTATTTTCTGAGAAAAAGGATTCACCCTTGCCATGGATATTATTCAAACATCAGTCTGAAAAAAGTCTTGTCTTGCCTCCAATTCTTAGCAGTCCCAATTGGTCAAAGATAGCTTCTCAGGGTGATTTTTGCTTGGTATTTATTACCCAAGAGTAAAAGGTGACTGATCCTTCTTGATCTCTTTGTTATTCTTAATAACTGTTTCCAAATCCCTAATTTAAATGTACCCATTTATTTTCTCTTTCTACAGTGTGCAATGCTTTAATTGTAATTTCAGTTGTCATTGTCAAGGTCATAAAAGATATGGATATTTCTAAATCTGTTTTCCTCATTAGTACTGTTCTTTTTATTTTTCCAATGAAATGTCCAACTTTATTCCTTAGCTTAAGAAAACAAAGCTGTATATATCACCCTTTAATATTAGCTTTGCTTTTTTCATTTTCATAATGAGCTGTTCTCACTTCTTTACTTTCAGAGAAGATGATATATTTTCCATATCACAACTGGCTCATGGTTTGACTTCTAATGTTTATTCCAGCAGTTATCTCATCCAATCCTTCCATTCTTATAGCATATTTGCTAAACAAATACAGAAAAAATATTCATCTCTATCTCATTCACTTTCCTGTTCTGAACCATTTTGTTTCTCCAATCTCAGTTCTTTCTGCACCTTTTCCTAGGAACTTGCAATCCTTTATTCCTATGGATGCCTATCAGCTCACATGTAAATTACTCTTAGCTTCATCTATTCTTCTGATTTTGATTTTAATTGCATAGGTGTCCTTATGAGGAATCCATGTTTGTGTTGCACTATTCTCAAGTTCACTGAAGCTATGAAGTTCTGCCTATGTATCAAGGTAATACTCATTTGGGAAGAACTGAAATAATTTATTCAGTAATTCAGTTTTAAATCATCCCTTTTTAAAATTTCATTCTTTAAATTCTATCATAACTTACTATGTAGACATAGTACAAAATATTGATTGAATCTAAATGGCACAAAAGGATGATAGAAAAGTCAGATTCACAGTTTTACCTCCCAGTCCAAGTAGTCAGTGGCATCCTCAAAATTAGTGAGGAGGGAGACAGAGCAGAAAAGTTTAGGCAGCTCCTCACGAGTCAGGGGTGGAAATCTGCTGTCCTTAAGTGCACTAAAGCGGAAAGAGAACATGCTCACAAACATAAATAAAACAGCTCATCATTGTATAATTTGGAAGTTTTACTACATTCTAAGAATTATTTAGTTAAATTTAAGAAAAAAAATTACATCACTTTGGGACAGAACAGATTTATACATACTACAAGAAATACTAAATAAAAATACAGTATGTATACAAAACTAATTGGGCTTGGTTTTCTGAGAGATCACTGTTGATTTTACCTGGTTAATGTGTATTCCCTGAGTCCTGAGTGAAGATTCATGGCAGAGAAAGTTCCAATGCAGCCCCGAAGTCGTTTGTCACGGCCTGTCTTCCATGTCACAAAGAGTGGGCTGAAAATGCATAACACAAAAGCTTCAAATAATTCTTGCTGAGAAAAATTAATTAAAATATAAAAATATGACTACATTTGTAATGAAAAATCAATGTATCCCTTTTTCAGCTTTCAATGCCTGTTTCATTGAACTAAATTACAATCTGCTTTCCTTCTTTTATACTTTTCAAAACCTTAGAAGTACTTAAAATGACAGGTTACATTGTTAAGAATGCACAGTAATTCAGTAGCAGTTTTTGAAAAACATGCTTTAATAATACTGTTACCAACACAAAGACAATAATTTCACTTGGCTTAAGTATGCAGAATATTGAGTACCTGCTTCATTTCTGTGTAAGAAGAGAGAAAATTGCTTCTTTTGGGGGGGCAGGACTTGGCAATATGTTTGGATGACCTAAATCAGGATAGGTAAGCAGCATAATCCTATTGATTCTTCTGAAGTGTTCAAATGAAGGGCAGGGAATCTGAAGCTCAAACAAATTTTGCTGAATGTCAGCTACCAACTTTACTTTTTCTTTACCAGCCATACTGTTGACCACTTTTATTTAGCAACATCTGAAAGGCCACAGGCTTTGCTGCTCTGCTAGTGACATTTAATAGCTCTGGTAATGGTTTAGGACTTGACTGATGTTCCAGTCCAGAAGCAAGATTTTATGATGGCTCTTTCCTCAAGACAACAGGTTCCAGAAGTGTTGGGAGTATGATGCTCTTCCTCATGGAAGCCATCTTATCCTCAATGTTCATTTCATTGTCTGTATTGTTCACATTGGAGAGCCTGTTTGATATAGTGGTTAAGGCATCAGGCTAGAAACCAGATCAATATTACAAGAATTTTTGTTACTCTGGATATAAAATACCACATTAAAAAAGTCTGATCAGACAATCAAACTGCATATCTAAGAGCACTTTAGACTCCATGCAGATAAATACACTTAAGCTCAGTTACCACAAAACAGTTGGACAACCTATTTAACTGTTGCCAGGAAAAATATCTGTTCTTAGACAATAAACTCTTTCATCTAAAATATCAGCTTTGAACTGGGGGAAGGGATACTTCTAGATATTTGTGTGAGTCTGAAAAAAAGGTACTTGTTGCTTTCATATTAAATTTAATGAGCAGATTCTTTAAAACACCAACATTTTTTTCATATTCACTGGATAGCCTGAAAATATTGGGCAGCAATATATTATTTTTATATTACTAGAGAAAGATGAAGGCAGGAATGCTTCTAAAGCATTTTTAAAGTTTGCAGTCCTGATGCACTAATTCCCTAAAGACTGGAAACAAACCTTTTGTGTTTCATTTCCTTTTTCACACTTTGTGCTTACAGACATAGCTTCAGCCTGGAATAACTAGTAGTGCTAAAACTTAAATAGGTCACTGTTTCAGTCAGGTACAATGAGCTATAGTCAACAGCAAATTATACTTGTATTTTAGTTTGAGCTTGAACGTTGTATAAAATAGTAAGTTATTACTGGCAAGAAAGAAACTGAGAGCTCACATGAAAAGAAAAAGGTGCATCCATGCCTGAAATTTTTGGGTCTATAACAATTTGCCACAGCCAACTCACCACGGCCAACTTGCTGCCGTATAAGAGTTTCACTAATATCAAAGAAATGGTGGAATAAAATTATTAAAGAAAGGATGCAAAAGTAGGAACAGAATGAAATGTGAATGATAAAAATTAAGACAATATTTTTAATTTATTTTAAATAATTAAATTGAATTGTTAAATTGTCCCATGGCAAGTTGTTCCGTGGCGAGTTGACCATGGCAAGTGATCGTGTAGTGAGTTGGCTGTGGCGAGTTGTTCCATGATGGCTATTTATCCTAAAAGGACAGATAATTGGAACTGCTACAGCGTTAAAGTGGTCCTCTGAACCAAATCTAAATAAATTGTTCAAGCATTATTTTTTATGAAGAAATTCTAAAATCAGGATAATGTCATGGCTAACTTAGATTAAAAGTTAGTTTTTCTAATTCCTAAAGATAATCAGAGAAAATACAATAATTGTGGTACCATTTGCTTTTAATTTGTTGGCTATGCATATTTGTGCATCTATCAAATCTGTGTTTTTAATTTTATATTAGTCTAATGTGCTTTTAAAAAATCTTAATTGTTATCCTCTGTATTACCTTCTGATATAGTTTCTGAGTTCTTCAGTATGCTACACTTCTGTTGATATCCAATGATATCATCAGTGGAATTAAACTAGTTGCAATAAGCATTCCAGATCTAAATCTGAAGCTCATTCTAGCTATGTAGTATAGAGTTTTCAATTTTGTTTCTATTTTTAACAACATGGCAAAAAATGCTACAAAAACCCAGTTTGCTGGACAATTAGTTCAAGCATACAATAATCTGGATGAAAATTAACATTGCCATGTCTATCTGAAAAATAAGCCCACTGTTCCATTTCTTTATCTTAGAAACAAATAATCTATTAATATTTGTCTTCTATTTGTTATATTTTAAATCAGCTCTTACAATTTGTAATGTTATTGTTACGTAAACTATTTTTAAATATGAGCCTGAAATCCTTGATAACAGTAATCCCATTAAAAGTCACAGTAAAAACAAAATAGCTGCAGAATCACATATTTGATTCTGATGCAGATTCTATGTCCTGCAATTAAACCTTCTTCAGCATACTACCATAATAAAGAGCAAATGATAAACTTTCAAAATTGGGAAACAGCTTTGTTTGATAAACACCATGGAAATAACAATTAAAATGTACAGTTTAAGCAAAAATATAATTACTCTTTGATTCATTTATACACTAAAATATGCAGATTTTTAAAAACACGTTTCTTAATTCAAACTACAGATTACTCCCTTAGCTTTTTGTTTGGTTAACATTGTTTTCTTACTTAAAGATTAGACTGCTTAACAATCTTATAAAGTAAAATATGCTATTCTCAGTTTAGAATTTCTTTAGACTTATTCCTACAAAGGGAACAAAACATAGTGAGAAATAGAGATGTTTTTTTTTCAAAACTGGTATTGACTACAGTACATAAAAACTTTATGTTTTTGGTATTCCAAGCTGGAAGCCAAGAATTCTGTACTGCTAGGATTGTTAGCCACTGGTAAAACATTTAATAAATTTTCAGTGCCGTGAATTGAACAGATACACTGAAATAGCTCTTGTATATTAAAAAAACAGTAAGGGTTAAAAGAAATAAAATTCTGCATCTTTTTTAAAATAATAAGCTAACTTTACAATATAAGCATTTAAACACGTTTTGAACTCAGAGCTACTATTCAAATAGACTTTTAGGCAAATAGGTGGGTATGACTTAAAAAAAGCATGCCTCCTGAAGCACTCTCAGTCTTGTAGAAATTGTAAATTAAATTTAAATTTCAAGTGGAACCTGCAACAAAGCACTGCACTATAGAGTCCTCTTGTATAGGATAACAATTAACATCTTCTTTTTCAGGATAATTTCCCCTTACCCTTCTTATCTGCTCCCTTTTAAGATGAACACCTTTCATATACATTGTGCAAGGACAATGTGCTCCTCTCAAGAACTTTTTCAGTGAAGCTTTTCCATTACTTTTGCAAACCTTAAGAGTTAACAGAAGATCCCCAATTATTCCTCCTCATTATTGGGCAATGTTATTTACTGCAAAAAGATTCTCATTTATGGAACAAAAGCCTTTTTTGTAGCTCTAGATTTTGCTGCCTATTTTTATATATGATTTGATACCTCTCCTTGTAATAAAAACAGGAGACACTAAATTTGAAAAAAGCAAAATGCATATATAGAAGTAAAAACTATTGCATGCCACATTGCCTAACCTATAATAATCTTAACATGGAGAAAATGTTTTCTTTCCCATCAAAGAAGCACAAAGAACTTCATCCATAATGGTATTTGTTTCATTTTAGTGAGTTCTGTGTTATAAACTCACCAAGCAGTTTATTCCAACAGCCATGGTTAAACAATTTTAACACTGTGATGAGTAATCCAATAACTTCTGCACTGTGATAAAAAAATATCCCCAATCACTTTTCTACCAAATAAAACATGATTACCAATACAGATATTATATATCATGGCACACTGAGGTTCAGATAGTAGAAATCTAGCAAGTATGATTCTCCCAGAATTAATATGCAATTTTCATTTACTGTATGGAACAATCATTATTTATCAAGCAGGCTCTAAAAACCCGAAGACATAAATTCAAGTCCTATTGTGAGAAATGGTAGAGTAAGATCCAATTCATCTTCCACATACACTGATAGCTAAAATTAAGTTAGACACAAGCATGAAATAGTAGGCAGAACTAGAACCACATTACAGTCTAGAGCAGGGGTGGGCAAACTTTTTGACTCGAGGGCCACAATGGGTTCTTAAACTGGACTGGAGGGCTGGAACAAAAGCATGGATGGAGTGTTTGTGTGAACTAATATAAATTCAAAGTTAGATTACTTCACGTAGCCTACTGGGAGAGCAAGAGAACCCTCTGCTCTTTCGGCTCCGCAGGCCGGATAGAACAGCCGAATGGGCCAGATCTGGCCCCCGGACCGTAGTTTGCCCACGGCTGGTCTAGAGCAACTCTTTACACCATCATCGAATATATTCCCTATATATTATCTATAAACAAGTTCAGACATCTACACCGGTTCACAGGTTATAAAGGAACATTAGATCTTTATTGTATTATAGCAGTAAAATATACAATAACTTTCAGTTCAAGCTCTGGATGCAGTCTCACGAAGTCCACACGAACAGATATACGTATGTTCTCTTAAGTAACCAAGAGAATGCCAAATAAGCATGCATAAGACAGCTTGCTATTAATAAGATAGCTTTTCTCCCTCAACCAATGTTAAATGACTGTCTTGTTTACAGAACCAGAAACCAGGCCTCCTGTTGAAGGCCTACTTCGTTAGTATAACTAAAACTCAAGTGGTTGAATGATAGAACCATCTATGCACCAAACCTTAATAGTAAGAAATCTCTTTTTATCCAGTATGATTCTGAACAATAGAAACCAGGTGTTAAGTGAACATTACCATCTATGCTAACAAAAAGACAAGCGCTGCAATAAAGTGCAATCCTTATTTTTATTGTAAATATATGTCCCACCTTTCTACATGTAGCACTTACAGTGCTGTAGTTCTCAAATAAAACCACATAGAAGGGATTGAAAATCACCCAGTCACATTTTATAAAAGTAGTGGGTGTGGGTATTCTTGCTTAATCTTCCATAGAGAACATTGCTTCACTTGTTCTGTAACTGGTTGCTGAAATATGGAACCTATTGGAATATGTTTGGCAACCACACAATGAAATAGTTGGAATCACATTGGTTTGGTTTTGCTGTAAGTTTTCCTTGCAGTCTGCATGGCATTGAGAATGGAAAATATCCAGCCCTCCACATCTAGCAAGTAGAGTATGTAGAAATCTAAAGATATAGAGAGTAACAATTAGCAGGTATAAAGCACAAGTCTCTAACTCTAAATACATGGTACTTATTTGTGAAGAAGCCACTTAATACTGCTGTAAGTGCTCAAATGGTATAGCAAATCTTACCCTAAATACTCACCTTTCACTGAAGAAAACCTCTGTATGTTTATTCTCGTGTTCAGGTTTTGATGCTGTGAGGCAAAAGGGATCATAAATATATGATTAAAAGGAGCAAGATTTAGAATACCTAGCTTTCACTAACATTTATTTGCATTTACTGTTTTCACAGCTACTAGAGCACATACAATAAGCCTTTGGTGCATCAAAGTATTGTAGAAGAAAATATCTATTTGCTGATAAAATTAGTCAAAGTGCAGCTTTCATTTTTTTATTGGAAGGGGTGGGACTATTTACTGGAACTGTATTCTTGTATGGTTTCAAGCCCTACAAGTTTGGCTAGTTTAGGAAACAAAGGTTTTTCATTGCTTATAATGTAACAAAATTGAAATGTTTACCAAGTAAATTCATAGCTTGTATGGACTGTAATTAAGGTAGAGTTAATCTGGGTCATCTTTTTCATGTTTCTCCCCTCCCCCACTTGTGCCCCTATTTCCTTCTCCCTTAACTGTTTTGCTACCACTCTGTGTTCCCAAAGCCTCTTTGGCATTCCGTCATACATAGCTTACCTGTTCAAGATGCTTTGTCCTTTTATCCCAATTATAGGAGTAGTGTTGATGATAGACGTTCATGTCTTAGGGTAAGGTAGCTGTTGGGAGTTCTCTAACAAATGTCAGCAGTATCCTCTGGGCAGGTTGAACTATTGTACAAAGTATTCTTCTTCTGTATTTCTCATCACCACATAGCCCCTTGGTCAGTTGCAAATGTTCTATCATTCTCATTATCACACTGTTTCTCTCCCTCCTTCCCTCATATACCCAGACAAGAGCATACCCTAATATTTCAGCTAGACATCTTGTCTGGAGTTTATATACTGGTAAAGATACACTGGGATTGAAGGCAGGGTTAGCTGAAATCTTAACTATACCATAGCAACGTTGGAGTTCTGTCATGATTTTGTTTTTGATTTTGTCTCCATTAAATATAAGGGGGACATTTCCAATCACACCAACCCCTTTATCAGTGTAATGCTATTAGGATGAAACACAGTTCCTCTTACAGTATCCTATTGGCAGAACATCATAGTAATAAGGATATGTTTATGTATTACCATTTTTACTCAGAAGAGTAAACCTCAAAATCAGTTGGTAAAAGAAACTTTAATTAAATCCTACTTTTCCCACTGGCATGGCTACCATAGTGATGGGCATCTTAGTTAAGACTCCATTTGAAATTGTTTGTACACAATTATATTTTGTTAAGCTAAGGCCATTGTAATTCCCTGTTAGATCCTGTGCCGTTCTAAGCTGGAAGTTAGTTCTGAATGTTGTACTGCAGAACTCATTTTAAGTCCTTTGCTGTTCAACATATTTGTAAGCAATTTGATTAAAGGATTACTATCTATGATTATCAAATTTGCTCATGACATGAAGATGGGGGGACAGCAAACCTCTCAATACATAATACAAAGATTCAGGAAGATCCTGATAAACTCAAATAAGTAGCAAGAGCAGCAAGATGAAATTCATAGCAACAAATCTAGAGTCTTATAACAAAATAGGAAGAAACTAAGTGTGCATAAGGGGGGTATGATACAGGCAGCAATATATATCAAAAGGATTTAGTAGATTACAAGCTGATTATGACCCAACAATGTTGTACAGCTCCAAAAAAATGAAACAAGAAAAAGCAATCCTAAGCTGTATTAATAGAAGTATAATACCAGGATCAATATAAATCATTGTTCCTCTCTTCTGAATTAATCAGACTAGTACTAGAATATTACATCCAGTTGTTCGCACATATTTTAGAAAATATATGGTCAAACTAGAACATGCCCAATAGGAGCAACCAATATGATAAAAGGCTTGGAAAGCAAAAAACAACAATTATGAGGAGCAGGTGGAGGTTTTGCTATATTTAGCTTGAAGAAGTAAACACTTCAGAGACAAGGCAGATGTCATCAAATCTCTGAAAGGCAACCCTATCGGACAGAATTGTTTAGAGCTGTTCCAGAAAACAGGACAACCAAAAATGGGTTTAATTAGCAGGTTTTACTAAAACATCAAAAAAGGAAAGAACTGTTCAGTATTGTGGATTGTTTAAGCGGAGGTGTTTAAATAGAGGCTGGATTAGCAGCTGTAGGCAATGTTGTAGTACTACCATAGATTTGTACATCATCAGGAGGATGAATCTCCAAGTTAACTTCCAACCTTGACATTATACAAGTAGCATTTAATAAAGAATACAAACTATAGGAAATAATATCCAACTACTGAAGTCAAATGTTATAAGTGTGGCTGATATCACATGCAATATAACATGCTTCACATGGGCCAAGAAACTGTCAAAGTATCACCAGCATTCATTCATTCATTCATTCATTCATTCATACATAATATTAATATTTTGCAGAAATATTTGCCATGGGATAAAACTCCATTAAGTAGATGTCTAGATATTTATTACATTTATATCTGACGACTTCTTCAGGAGTTCAAGGTATACCATATATAACACTCCGTCTATAATACTTCTCACAAGATCATGGGGAGTTTAGGCAGAAAAGGGCTGGCACAAAGACACTCAGTGAGCTTCCATGGCTGAGAGCACTGTAATTTGAACCTAGGCCTCCCCCGTCTTCATTCAGCATGTTCACCACTAACCCATATTGCTTTATTAACGTCTTTTCAGTTATTAATTATTAAAATATTTCCAGATATTAATATATTCATAATTTTTCATATTCTTTTAAAAGTTATAACTGTACAGAGCAAAAATGTTCATGCGCACATATTGATATAGCTACAGTTGAACACTACACTAATCCAAGGATTACTGAATAAATCAAAATGCTTGATTCACACAACGCTTTAAATCATAAACACAGTAATAAACACAATTTATTAAACCGTGAAATAGTCAATAATATTTTATCCTAGAATATTGTGCAAAGTCACACTGCATGTATTCAATTACAAACTATGCTTCAGGAAATGTATGAATTACAACGCTGGGAAACAGTATAAATTGACCCTATGTGTTTATTTAAACCATAACTTTTAATATTTGAATGTGATATTGAATTATCCAATTTTTCTTGGTGTAAGCATATTTTTAATAAGCATAGGATATATACTACATTCTATTAGATTATATTACTTTATCCCAATACCACCTCTTTGGTAGTTACCAATTCTTCCAAACATATGCAAGAAACTATGTAAAATTGTCATCATTCAACATACTACTTATTGTTCTACTGGGAAGGCAAGCTGAACTTCATGTATGGTTGATTTTGTTTAACATAAATTGAATTCAGAGTGATTATTAACTAATTACATGAGCAATACATGGGATCAGTGCTGTATAACTTGGTCAGTATAACTGACAATTTCAGTTATACATGAGATTTTATCCCTTTAAGAAACTCTTTGTCTTAAAAAAAAGCAATGCATATCCTGAATCAGGTCAAACTCAATCTTCCTTGGTACCCATCAATCTTCCTTGGTAGCCATCGTGAATCCAACAGCAATGATGAGAAATTGCTGTTGTATCCAGATTTCTGATGCAGGAAAAAGACATGGAAATGTATCATATACATCAGAAACTCTAGATAAGAAGAAGTGTGACAACAAAGTACCACTGTTGCTTCTGTTCCCCTTCTAGATTGTTCTGTTTTGGGGATAGTTCAGTAGTTTCCAGGAAAAAATCCTTGAAACTGGATTTTGGAATACCATGCTTCAGATTACTTTCATTTCAGGGGATTTAAACTAACCTGAAACAGTGACAAATCAACTAATTCCTTAGATAAACTAGAGAAAAGAAAATTATGTATTCCTTGAAATCATTTGTAAGTACAGCTCTTTTTGATACCTTAATTATGAAGTCTTATTCATACTGTGATATTCAATAAGCTCAATGCCCATTAGAATGAAAAAGATGGGGACAAACCATAATAGCTGTTTTAGTCTACTGCTGGACTTTCTTTCCTCAACCCTCCACATCCTAATGCTCTCCAACTACCACTGCACAGAGTTGTTTTATCTCATAAACACTAATATGCATGCTTTCTGTTTATAGCAGACAGTTTTATATGTTAAACCATCTACAAAAACAACTATTTTAGATTTCTTAGCAGATAACCTGTATTTTGAATAACTCTTGCATTATCTTTTTGGATGGATATTCAGTTTCCCTCCCATGCCCATAAATTTACTCACTAGGGATCATTGGTAAATCGAGGAAGTCGTGGCTGAGGGAAACCATAAAGATGACAGTAGAGTATATCAAAGCAGTAGCAGCACATCTCCGCTGTCACGACTAGATTTTTGGTGCTGTTGGCAGTTCCATTAGGCCGGGCAAGTGGGCTCAATGCTCCTGAAGTGGGATTCATTCGAGTAATTGGAGAATTTCCAGGGCATAAAGTCAAATCTGAGACATTCTCCCTTCCACTGCCCCCATCTGCATGCTGGTGGTTCTGAAGAGGACCTGAACTAGAGACTGGCACAGTTGTGGCTTGATTCCCGTGACTATGTGTTCCACTTCCAGACAATTTGGGTTTCTTTACCCCACAACAGCCTGCTGCCAACTTGGGCTCAAGTGGAGGAACACAGCGTCTTTTTCCCATCCTGATTCAGCACCTACTGTCTGAAGCACTGTAGAACCCTGATAAAACACACAATATGCAACATTTGTCATTTCATTAATGAAAAAAATATATAACAAAGTACTTTTTCCAGTAATAAAACAGCGTAGTTCATATTAGAACATACATATTATACAAGAAAACTGGCATATGGCATAGCCAAAAATTAAACAGAAACAAACTGAGATTACATGACATCAAAAGTTACTTTAAAAATGTATCAGCAATTCAAGACTAATCAGAAAACGCTAGACTACCATCTTATGTAGTCCTCAAATTATGACAGCATTTGGGACCAGGATTGCTGTCGCTAAGTAATGTGGTCATAAAGTCTGATGTCATATGAATACATCACTTAGCAATGGCAATCCTGGTTACCACTGTAATACTGAGATATGCTAGTTGCTAAGTGGAAAGTGGCAGGAGTTCTATGGAAGGCGTATGGGAGTGACACAGAGGAAGGGGTGTTGCAGGGGGTATAGAAGCAAGGGAAGGCTGATGCAGGCTGTGCAAGTTACGGGAGGTAGGAGAGGAGCTTTCAAGAGTGACGCTTCAACTAATATCTTGTCTGGAGTACAAAACTGTTGTTTTGAAGACATCTTGGCTGCTTGAGGGTTTTGGAAATATTCCAAGCTGAAACCAGAATTAGTTCTAAAATGCTTGAAACCCCGTGTTTCGCACTTGAAATGGGACATATTGTGAAAATTGAACTTGAAAAATTTAAAAATGTGCAGATCTCTACTTTCTACTTTTGGAAATAAAAGTCAGAGAAACCCAAGAATGATATTTCTTCTTGGTTAGACTTCTGTTCCTATTAAAAAAATATTCTGGATCAAGACAGATGGTTATCCATACATGCTATTTATCAGGAGAAAAACAATTTTTCCTTCTTTGCAGCCACCCTGCATGGTCTTCTAGAAACAAAATGGCTGTATCTTGTTATCTTTATATCTAATGAGTGCATTCATTCTTGGAAGTGTTATTTCCTCAGTTATAATTGGGCAATTTGTGCAATGTGGTATAAGTGATCCCTAATGATTCTGATCAGGGAATCCCAAATGATATCATAGATACTTCAATATCTGGCAGAAGAGCTGTTTCTACAGCATAACTAGCTTTATTTCAAATTATAAAGTGAGCAGAAAAACAGTCTTAGCTGTAGGGCTCAAACTTGGATTGAACAAGATTGAAACAAATTGTTACCCAAATTGTGATAAGGATATGCAAAATTTGTAAAAATATTAAAAAATGTTCAATTACATATTTTCCACTGGCAGCTAAATATGCTGAGTAAAACTTCAGCATGAATATATGTTTATGCTAAATTGATATTGTTTACAACTATGTGAAGGAACTATATACTAATACTATGTGCCAAAAGCTCTAAAAATGTGTATACACAATGCAGGTATTTAACACAATACTTCATGTTAAATATTTGTAAATATCAGCCTCCAAAAAATTAAGAATTAAGTACCTATTCAGCTCCTTTTGAGAGAGAAAGAAAATAAGAGGAAAAAGTTATATAGCTAGAAGATAACCTTCCTACTTCGCTGGAGTGTGGAACAGCAGCAGCTGTCACAACTGTTAGCATCACCATTTAAAAGCTATTTGCTTTTTTATACTAACAAGATTTTGTATATTAGGCTTCAGATAAATGCTTACTGAAAGCAGAAACCTTGTACTGCCAAGGGGGAAGTGGACAGGTGGAAGGGGAAGCTATTTTATTTCTGGAATGAATTTCCTTTTCTCACGGCCCATTCCTGTTTCCAAATCTGAAAAGAAAGAAATAAAACCTATAAATTTTTAGATGTAGTTGAACACCAGTAGACTGTTACACTGTCAACAGACTTGCAAAAGTGACTAAAAATACATTGTAAAATATTTCCTATATGAGGGAATTTTTTTCCTTGTCTCCCTTCCCCATTCATCTTTCTTATAAAATGTATACACACACACACACACAAATACATACATACATACACTTATTCTTTTAAAGTAACTCTATCTCAGTGTCTGGAACAAATTTTCTTTAATATATAGCATATATGGGAGGTATTGTAGAAAAAAAGGAGAAAAGTAAAGTAGAATAATACAAATTATTAGAAATATCCAAGAACAAGAAGGGACAAGGACGTTATCAGTGAACTATGTAACACTGGTGGAATAAAAAGATTAGCATTTGCAAAAGAAAGTGCCCTGGAATAACAAAAACCACTATTAGAGCAATGTCTATAGAGGAAATCAAGAGTTTTCAGACAATCCTCAGCATATTTCTTGCAACATTCAAGTTGTGAATTTTACTTCTAATTAAGGCACAATTACATGCATACTTAAATTTCCCTTGACTCCCCCCCTAAGTAAAAAAAGGTAGAATATTGTGAATGAGTTTAGCTGACTGTAGCTGCAATTCTAAGAACATATTAGGGACTAGTTGTACTGCTGTGAGGCATGCTCCTGTATAGAGGCACTACAGCATATACAGTACAGTACAAAGCAAGGAACAACCTGGATTATTTTAGCAACTGCAAAAAAATCTAACTTGGATTCTCTTCATTCATACAATTTCCCAACACCATGCTATATAATTTAACATGACAGGAAAGCAGCAAGGAAAAGGAAGCTTGCCAAAGTCACCCAGTGAGCTCGATCCACTCCAACCGGGGCGTTTTGAGCCTTAATGGGGCTACCGCCTGCTAGCTAAGAACCTGGCAATCAAATAGGCTCAAGACCCCCGATCCTAAGCGAAGCAGAGCAGAAGAAACGCGAAGGGACCCGCTGGCCTGGCAGGAAAGGGAGGCAGAAAGGAAAAGCTTCCAAGATCGCCGACAGGCAAGGAGACAGCCGGACAAAGAGCTTCACACGAAGGTCTGAAGCTTCGCCTGCGGGGTAAGAGGCGAGGCAAGCGGTCTGCGGTGAGATCTGAGGAGAACCGAAAGGCTGGCTATACTCTGCCTGCTTCCCCCCCTCCTCTCCCCTCCCCCAGGGACGGGGCTGCCCAAAAAAGAACCCGGCACGGCGCACCTTTTCTTTCCTTGACGCGAAGACAGTTCCCTATTCCAGTTACTTTTCAACCTAACCACCGCCGTCGCCACCACCACCGCCGCCGCCACCGCCGCTCCTCCTGCTCTTGCCTCCCCGCCGCCGCCGCCGCCACCTCTACTACCCTGCGCTTCATGGAGCCATGGGCCAGGGCGGGCGAGAGCTGGAGAAGTGGACCCAGCGGGGCAGGGGAAGGGAGGACAAGACAGGCCGTGGGAAAGAACCGCACAGCAGAATCGGGCGAAGAAGCGCGGAGTAGCCGCCGGCTAAACAGAGCTGAAGCAAGGCAGGAGAGCCCAGGTCCTCCACCTTCCCGGCGGCCCCTTCTTTGAGTGTGAGGTAATGGGAGAGGAATGTGCACACCGACCTCCCATCGGCCCCATGAAAATCATAGACAGAGCGAGGACAGTTTCTCCAAAAAGAACCATAGATTACAGGAACTTCCACCCGCCGCATAGGGAGCCGTTAAAAAGGTCACGTGAGAAGCCCTGGCGACTATAGAGAACGAAGGGAAATGGAGACGCTCGTCCTTTTAACGGATAACTAGAGTTGATTGCGTATGTTATTAGGCTTTCCTTTGGAATTTCCTCAAAAGGCTATTTTGTCGGTCCACCGGTAAGAGCTGGCAGCCTCAAGATGATCAGGACAAGTTTGCTACGTCTTTAACGGCACGTAGGCGAAGAAAATCGGTCGTGAAAACTACTCCGGGACAACCGTTCAATGTTTGGAAGCCCTGGGCTCTTTTGCACTCGTTTAGCTAACGATGGGATTAAAAAAAATATTCTAGTATTGCAACTTAAAAACGCTCGGTTCTATCGATCAGTGGTAGGCATTATTTAATCAGTGGTAGGCAATTTTTAATTCTATCACACAAACTAGAAACGCATTACTTTTCAGCCCAAAGTCTCATCACTTCAAGTGCGCTCTTAAAAAAAGGAAACCACTCTACCGATGTAGAAACTCCGGCTTGGGCTATGTCTTTCCTGCATATGGCCAATTTTTCATGGGACGAAGATCGACTGCGGTTAGTAGCATTATGTACACCTCAAAGTGGGATCTTTTCTAATCGTGCAACAATATGCTTTTCTTCAGAAATTTTACAACATATACATTGCAGGTAATGTATAGCTACAGTTTAGCTGATTGTAGAAAGAAAGGTGAACGAAATGGAAGAGAACTTTTTATAGCTTTGAAATACCTCACTTTCCACAAAACTGTTACTGGCTACTAATCTCAGCTTCTTATTGGCAATATTTCAAAACAGGTCAGCCAATAAACTGTATAAGATTTACATAATGCTGTATCTAAGTATATAGATTATTATTATTGTCATGCATCTGTGTACATGATACTCTTCTATTTAAGACTTGTTATCCAGGTACTTCTTTTTGTGATCTGATGAATATTGTTTTGCAAGGACTGTTTGTACATGTTTGGGTGATTGGTGACATTATTTAACTACTTTTTCTTCCGGTCAGCTTTTTTCAATTGTCTTCAATTGTTCTGAAATACATGAAATAAACTTATTGTATTTGTTAACCAGAACAAGAGAACTAGAATTCAAATATCTAAAAACATAATTGATAATACCAGAATAATTAGGAAAGTTATATAGAAACAAATAATTTTGATTAAAAGATTAAATAGTAAATGCATGTTCAGGCTACACATATTGAACCAAGGAGAAAAATTAAAATTTGCAGTCTAGTTAATATAAACTTTAAAATAACAATATAAAACAAATACACCCTTCAGTTTTTCTGAAAACCAGGTTTTTTTCCAATAACGTTGGTTTCTGCAAAAGTCTCTGCAGAATAATTAAGTTTTAGCTTCAGTATTCTTCTAGTGAGCAGTCTGATTTTATTTCAGTTTTTGTTCTTTTTGTGATCTCAATTTTCTCTAGAGATACAACTGAAAGACATCATTTTTTCTTGATTCACATTTTCAAATAGTCCAACTTTCACAGACATATACAATTGGAAAAACCATTTCCATGCGACCTTTGCTAGCGTGTCTTTGCGCTTTAACTTTTAAAATCAAAATTTAAAGACTCAAGATAAATTTGATTAAACAAAGACTAAGTAAGTGTCTTTTTTTGCAGATAATTAAATCAGCTATTTTCATGAAGGTGCTGACAGTACTACACATTTTTACTGAGATGTACATTCAGCTGAAGTCATAGAAACTTCCTTTAGTAAGTATGCAGATTTAAATGACAAATGTAATTGTATTGGCAGATTGAATTGTAGAGCAGGCAAAATCTACTGCAGATGTTTGTGAGACAGCATTTTAAGCAGAAGTTTTCATATTTTGCATTGCTAGGATTGCCTAAAATGATAAATAGTAAAGCTTGATTGCTATAGGTAAAGGTTGCAATTCCCATATCCAGTACTCCTGTTTGAAAAAACGACACAAAGCTGGAGGCTTTGAGTGAAACCACAGCATACCAGAACACAAGAAAAAATTAGGCATCCTGATTCAAGATGCAATTTTGGGAAACAGAGTAAAGCATTCATAGGCTGGCAAAAAGCCATCATATATTGTTTTTCATGTATTTTATACCTCCTATGTATTTCTGAAGAAGACAGCTTGCTATTCTTGCAACTCTGCTCCTAGGAGTATGGATTTGGGACAAACTGAGGTTTCTGGGGACAATCCACAGGTCAGTTATTCATCTTCTCCCTTCCTTCTCCATGTAAATTGTTCCTTCTTTAGGGACTGCTTTCTGTCTCAGAAGCATTTCATCCTCATTTGCAGTCTGTCTGACTAAACATATGACAATGGGAGGGAAATAAATGCACTTCTTTGAATATGTGCAGAGTCTAGTAGGCTTCTCTCCAAATAATTTGCTGTATCCTTAATAATATTGCCCCTAAAGTTCAAGGCTAGACTGTGGCTAAGCCTGCAACTTCATCTGCAGGATTAAAGCTTGTAGTGGAACTGACCAAAAAAAAATAGGGAATACTGGTCAGGAGAGGGAGAGCTGGGCACCTAGTTCAGGTTAAATTGGGAAATGGTCCAGCAGGTGCATCTACAGGCCAAACTAGTTGTCAGAATGTTATTTCAGTGAGGTTCTTGTACTTTCAAAGTTCCCTTTCCATTTTTGAAATGGGCATATATTATCTACCACTAGAAGGTTGGCACAGCATGGCTAAAAGTCGTTTTTTTCCATGAACAGTATAGAAATTCTTTGCCCCCCTCCCCCCAGCAGAATTGAATCTATCTGCAACTGGCTTGCCCTTCTCTGGCAAGACTAGAGCAATTTTGCAAGGGGGCTTGTGCCCAGACACAAAACTCTGCAAAAAAGTTGATCCGGCTCCGGTTGGAGGAGCAGGTGGGGGCCATCGCCAGGGGGGCCTTTGCCCAGCTCCACCTTGTTCGTCAGCTTCGCCCATATCTGGACCGAGATGCCCTGAGCACAGTCACTCATGCCCTTGTCACCTCCAGACTCGACTACTGCAACGCTTTCTATTTAGGACTGCCCTTGCATACCATCTGGAGATTGCAGCTGGTGCAGAATGCAGCCGCGCGGGTGGTGACGGGAGTCTCCTGATTCTCCCATATTACCCCCCTCCTGCGCGACCTGCATTGGTTGCCGGTTGCACTCCGGGTGAGATTCAAGGTTCTGGTTTTAACATTCAAAGTCCTACACAACATGGGTCTGCGATATTTAAGGGAGCGACTCCTGCCGATATTGAGTGCCAATTGCCCTGTCCGAGCACACAGGCAAGGGCTTCTCGGGGTCCCGTCGGCAAGCCAATGTCGGCTGGCGGTCCCCCGGTGACAAGCCTATTCTGTGGCGGTCCCTGACCTTTGGAACCAGCTACCCCTGGGGCTCCGTCTGGCCCCTGACCTTCGCACCTTCTGCCACGATCTGAAGACCTGGTTGTTTGACCAATCCGGGTTGTGACTCTTTCCCGGGGGGGGGGGGGAGATGGTTCTTAACTTGTTTTAAATTTTAAATTTTAAATTTTAGCTTGCTATTATTGGGCTTGTGATCTTTTAATTATTTATTGTTGTTTTAGTTGTGAGCCGCCCCGAGTCTTTGGAGATGGGGCTGCATACAAGTCCAAATAATTAATAAATAAATAAATAAATAAATAAATAAATAAATAAATAAATAAATAAATAAATCTTACTCTGGGATAAAATTCTCATAGATGCTTCTGTTGGCAAGTCTTTCCAAATGTGAGATTTCACCTCAGATTTGCTAAAGGCACCCATGGGGATTATGAGAACCATTGTATTGTTAGAAAATAGAGCAAAGAATTCCCAGGTTGACTGCTAGTGAATGCATGGCTATGTCTTTTGTGTTTTCTTGACATCAGTATGGGTGTTATTTGTGATTTTGATCATCCCAGTACTTATTAGATCTGATGTTTTTCAATAATTATTACTGTTATATAGATCAAACCTTAAAAAGTCTGATTTTATGTATAAAATACTGAATCTTATAGAATATTGCTTCTAAGTACATAGAATTGCATTGTCACATAGAAAAAATGATTTTGAACCCAGTGACATTTGCAGACCAGAATCTTAGTACCTTTGCAGAATTACTTAACTCATTTTTGATAAATTTAGTTGCTTATTAGAATTAGGAAGATATGGGAACACAAAATTCTTAGCAAGTTTTTCCTTTTTCTTTTACATAAAAATTGTGAAATCAAATTAATTTTTGATTTCATATAAAAAAAGAGGTCAAGGAACCCTTGATGCTATCGTAGAATACAAATATTCTGGAGCTATAGGGATGGGCAGTATGCTATAGAATCCATCAGGTTTATTGTATGTTGACTCATGAGCTGACAACATACAAAAAGGGCATTCATTGCTGTTCATTGTTAATTGAGGAAGCTTGTACGTTAGGAGAAATCCCCAGTTTAAGGTTCTTGTTCTGTAATTGCCCTTTTAGAGCTGATGGATGGTCTGAAAATGTGGCTTCGGGATTTTATTATATGATTGTATGGTCTTTTCTACACTAATTCAAATGGCCTGTATTTTAAAATAGCTCTGTAAATATTTGCATAGAAATAAATGCATACATAAGCTGTACCTCAACTTTTGTCACAACTGCTACAAACTCTTATACAAGTACAAGCAAAAATCTTTATACCAGATCAGTCCATTACAAAGAAAATGCCCATCTTGTGCAAAAGAGCGGTACCTAAATTTTACATCATGCAGGCAGGAAATATGAGGCGTAAGAATTTGAACTTTTATCCCATTAGAGTTTGCATTTGCTATAGAGCAGTCATTGGGATTTTTGTGGCACCTTTGTTAATTTTGCTACAATAAATCTACTACATACTTGGGTCCTTGAAAAATCTATTCTTTAAGTTGCTTTCCTAGCTGAGCTGGCAAAAGTGCAATTGTTTTCTAAGTAGAACACTAGAATTGTGTAACAGAGAATAATGTAGCACTTAAATTGCTACATTTTCAAAAGTTTTCATTGGCTTTTTAGTGTTGAATATGCGACAATGAGGGCAGGCATATTATTGGTAATAGGGAGTCATATTTAACATTAACATTTAACATATTTAACAACTGTGTGTTCCATAGCAGATAGGGTTGTCTTAGAGAATTTTTCGTTTTATGAGTTTAGAGGGGGAAGTTTTTAAATGATGTCAAAGTGCCACAAAATTTTTATGATACAGATCTATACAATGCTGTCAATTTTTGGATTTGAAATTGGAGAAATTTTTAGAGCCATAAAGATATTGCGGCCTTACCGATCCATGGGGCTTGCTAATTTTTTCAATAGGAGTTGACATGGTTTTATTATCCAGATACATTTTTCATATGTCCATTTTGATGTTACTTTTCTTGCCTGATATTCAATTTTATTGAATATTGAATATTATTGAATATTGTGTTGGGGGTTTTGTGGGTTTTGGTCTCTCTTACTGACTAAAAATTGGAGAAACCTTAAGAAGAATTAAAAGTGAAATACAGATGTAGAGAATGATAATCTTGGATTACCTGAATGAGACTGGATCATGAGCATAATGGGAAACTCTGATAAAACTATACATACATATTAAACTGAGCTTTGTTTAATAATGGTATAATCTTCTTATAGTGTGCAGTCCTAATTGAAATCAATAGGGGCAGGATTTATGCAAAGTTTGGATTCTTATTCTTTCTGTCAAAATGACAAATTTATACAATCTGGATATCTTTATCTTATTAGCATACTAACTATAAGATTGGATTAAAAGAATTATTGGCTTCTAAAATCATCAAAATACCTGTAATCTTGATGGATTAAAAATGTTATCATTGTTCTTAACATCTTGGAAGGGAAATATATAATATAGGCTCTTCTCTTTCCCATTTCCATTTTTCCACACAATTATAACCATTATTCTTATACAAAATCCTCCAAATCCTTTATTTACGTTTTCAGATGTTATATAGCACAATTTTATGCAATATAATGAACAGCATCACACCAGCTACAGAAAGAACTGTGCTGTATTTGAAAACAATATCCTGGAGCACCAACATGGGCACAGCACAAAATTCACAACACTACAAATAACTTTGAAATGTATTTTAAAAATAGACAGCTAGAGACTGCAGAACCACTTATGATTCTAAACATAGCAGAATTGCCAGTGCAAGGACACTGGTTTATGAAGGCTGCTTCAGCCACTGCAAGTTCATAGGGAGCCTGAATGGGCAGGGCTTAGTGGAAGTAGGTGTCATCTCAACTTTTTCCAATTTATGACAATTTGCTTCAAGACAGATGGCTCTTGAGGTCTGTTGCAGGAATCCATTGTACAAATCAGTGAAGTAATGTCTAAAACTAAGATGAAAAGAAAGGGACTATCACACCTGTGTCAATGGTTCCAATTAGTAGGCACTGGGACATATCAAGAGAGCTAAACAAAATGAGACTGAAGAGTTTAAACAGGGACGAGCCTGAGAAAAATCTTTGTTCATTGACAGATTATTAATAGTCTCTTAAGGTCACTGGGTTCCATGTTTTAATTCTTCATATTTCTTGTCTTTTTTACTTAAATGTTGCTTCTTACAAGAAACCTCCAATAAAAGAACCTTAACACTGTTCTGTACATGTTTTGTTTTCAGTCCTTTTAGTTTTGTTTCTAAACTTTTTCTTTTCTCTTCAATTTGGATACCTTCTTGACAGTTCCATTTTTGTTAAGGAGCTTCAGAACACGCTCTTTGTGATCTAAGACCTTTAGCATGGATTCTCGAGCCTCATTTATTTGATCCATTACAAGTTTACATCTCTGCATGTTTCCCTGAAATACAACAAATATAACACATTGAATTTAAAATGTTAATACTTCAAAGTATTGCATTTTATCTTCAATCATCTTCATACCAAAAAGTACAGAAACTGAAGAACTGAAGTATTATTATAGCATATCAGAAGGGACCATTCAGAACAATATTCTCATGTAACTCTCATCCCCAGTTCTTCCTGACAGTTTTCTAATACAACTGGTTCCTATAGAAAATGTGAAAATTATTGCACGCAACAAAAGTGAGATAAATGATAAGGTAAATAATGGCAGGTATTGTATAGGAAGCCACATGCCAACAACATAATTCTGACTCTCAAATCCATGTCTCCTTCCCCACTCTGCTTTTCATTAAAATGAAGTTTCATATGTGTTTATGCAGAGCCTAGGGAACTTCAGTTGAAAAAGATTACCTTATTTTAAAGTGTAGGTGAAAGATTCAACAGTGTTTAAATGAAAATGGACATCAGAAAGGGGAAAGGGTAGCCTGAAGATAAATGTATACCACAAAAACTATGTAATAGTTTAGCATACACAAATTTATGGACGTATTATGTAATGCCAGCTTTGAATGAAATAGTCTGATAAAAGAAATAATTTAAAACGAGTTAGTAACAGGTGCTAATATCAGGGCCTAAAAAACAGACTTGATAATACTGGATTATTTCTTTATAATTTTCAGTTGAGTACATGAAGCTTTATTTTTCAGACATTAAACATCTATTTATACAAAATATGTTCAGTTTTGATTTACAGTCCAGGAAATATGAATTAAATCAGTTTGCTAAGAAAAACAGCAATCAAATGAAAATCTTCAATTTACTTATTGTATTGATTAGCTTTCTTTTACAGTTGTTTCATCTAAAAAAATCAAGGCTTTATTCTGCAGCTACAGCAGAGGCCAAAGAAAATTAGCAAAACAAATACAACTCACCTGTATCAATTCATTTATTTGATGCAAATCATCATCAGTTGCTGCCTTTTTCTTGGGGATAATGCCTTCTTGTAAGGAGGTGAGTCGTTCATACACATCATGTTCCAGATTAGTCTATAAAGTATTAAAATTTGACAATATCTAAGCTTCACACTCTTTCATAACATGGAGTACAAAATTAGAAATTCCAATTCAGTGTTTATCTGATTTCAACAGATTCAGTATAATTTCATTGCTTTCAGAACAGCAGCAAAGTCTTGATATTGATAATGACATCAATATGTTTCAAAGAAGGAACACCCTAATTAACTGAGTGGGAAAACAGATTCTAACTGCCTAGTGTACAAACATTATACCACCCTTCCATATAGGCCCAAACCTTCTCCAGTGCTTTTAGTTCTTAATTGTCATATAACTACCACTTAGTGCTTAAAATCTTGATTCGGTCTAAAGCATCATATACTTTTAAAAAACCAACCATGTATGGTTGTCTATGTGTAACCACACATCTTGGTTTTACTTTCTACACTTCTGGAATATAAAGACTTGACACTAAGCCTTATTTACCTCTCTTGCAGTAGGGACAACCAGGAATATACAATAGTGTTGCCTCAGATCAGTGGCTCCATACCACTTCTTTAAACTAGTGCACCAGAGTAAGTTTTGAACATTTGAACAAAATGTATCAGTATTTATGCCTGACTCAAAATCTCCCTTACTAAAGGTTTAGGTTTATGTGATACAAATTTATCTGCATCATTTTTGAAGAGATAGCCATGGCAATTTGTGGTAATTTCTATATGATAACTTTCCAAATGACTTCCTAAACAGTTCTGGAATTATTTTATACAGAATCAATATGACTTTCCCACTTACCAGCTGTAATAACTGTGCTGCGCAGAGATGGACTTTCCATCCCTGTGCACGGCAAGATACCCCTTTCTGATTAGCTATCTCTTGTAGCATAGCTTTCTTCTCTTCTAGAAGGAATGAGAGATGAGAAGGAAGCAAATGATCATGCAAAAAAGAAAGTAATTTATTTTTACAGAATAAAAAGACACAAACTATTTAGTAGAAGTATGTATAATTTATCACATTGATTACATAATGGTCAACTTCAGTTATTGAAATGGGACAGCCTTAAAAATCAAATTCTGATTTCAGTATGTGAATATGTTTTAAACAAAAGCAAAGCCTCTATTCAGTTGAAATGAGTGAGAAAGTTATTTCAATCTAGGTGGTAATTTTAAAGTTCGTAAATAGGAATTTTTAGCTAGGGAATGTTGATTTCTGAGGATGAAGAATGGTAAGAAAGGTAATGGATCTGGAACTGAAAGATGAATCAAAAAGTTGTTAAGAGAAAGATGGCAGAGTTGGACAGAACATAACACTGCTTTATGGCAATGGGCAAGGTTGGCAGAATCATGTGACACTTAGACTTAGAATAACTTTATTGTCACTTTAAATGTACACCAATCGGCATACATTAAATTTCGTTGCATGCTGCTCTCAAAGGGTCACCACTTCCAATATACCCTGGAAGATCATGTACACTGGGAGGAGCATCTGGAGATCTGAAATGTGGGCTTCTTCATTCAAAGCTGCTGTGGCTAGAGCTGCTGTGAATGCTGCTGTTTGGTCATCAATAAATTACTGGATATTATTATTATTATTATTTATTCGACTTGTATGCCGCCCTATTCCCTAAGGACTCAGGGCGGCGAACATTAAAACAGAGAAAAATTTACAGTAAAACAGAATTAAACAAGTAAACAAGCCAAATAAAATTAAAATAAACCCAACCCCCGGTCATTCAAGGCCGCCCGTTGGAACAACCAAGTCTTCAGGTCCCGGCGGAAGGAGCGGAGGTCAGGGGCCAAACGGAGATCGACGGGGAGCTGATTCCAAAGGGCAGGTGCTCCCACAGAGAAGGCCCTAGCCCTGGGGACCGCCAGCCTACAATATCTGACTGACGGCACCCCAAGGAGGCCCCTCCTATGAGAGCGAACAGGGCGATCGGAGAGTGATGCTGGCAGGAGGCGTTCCCGCAAGTACCCTGGACCCAAGCCATTAAGGGCTTTATAAGTTGTAACTAATACCTTGAAGGCGACCTGGGAGGCAACCGCAACCAATGCAAGCCGCAGGAGGGGTGTAACATGGGAGTATCGGGATACCCCATCACAGCCCGCTGCTGCATTCTGCACCAGCTGAAGCCTCCGGACCGTCCGCAAGGGAAGCCCCATGTAGAGAGCATTGCAGTAGTCAATCCTAGAGGTGACAAGCATGAGTAACCGTCAAGGGCATCTCGGTCCAAATAAGGGCTGGCGAACCAGCCGAACCTGGGCAAAGCCCCCTGGCCACAGCTCCCACATGCTCCTCCAAACCGAGCTGTGAGTCCAGGAGGACACCCAGGTTTCGCCCTATCCACGGGGCAACACCTCTCCCCCCATGACCAAAGATGGTACATCCAATAAAGACCGAGATGCCGGTAAGAACAGCCACTCCGTCTTGGTGGGGTTGAGCTGAAGCCTGTTACTACCCATCCAGACCTGCACGCCTCAGGCACCGGGACATCACGAGAGAGCCACTGATCTGGCCTGGGGTGGAGATATAAAGCTGGGTATCATCAGCTCACCCCAAAACCTCGGATGATCTCGCCCAGCGGTTTCATGTAGATATTGAACAGGAGAGGCGAAAGGACAGACCCCTGCGGCACCCCACAAGTGAGGGGTCTCGGGCCGACCTCTGCCCCCTGCCAACACCGACTGCGGCCCGAAAGGAAGGAGGAGAACCAACGAAAACGGTTCCCCCACCCCAAACCTCTAAGCCGCTGCAGAAGGATACCATGGTCGATGGTATCGAAAGCCGCTGAGAGATCTAAAGGACTAGGACAGAGGAAAACCCCTGTCCCGAGCCCTCCAGAGATCATCCATCAGTGCGACCAATGCTGTCTCCGTGCTGTGTCCGCCCTGAAGCCCGACTGATACGGATCTAAATACTCAGTTTCCTCCAGGAACAAGGGAAGCTGCTGAACCACCACGCTTCAACAACCTTCGCTAAAAGCGGTTGGAGACAGGACGATAGTTGTTCAAAACGGCCGGGTCCAAGGCAGGCTTCTTGAGGAGGGGCCTCACCACCGCCTCTTTCAAGGCAGCAGGAAAGACTCCCTCACTCAAAGAAGCATTAACAACTGCCTGGAGCCAGCCGCACGTAACCTCCCTGGAGGCATATACCAACCAGGAAGGGCACGGGTCCAATAAACACGTGGTGGAAGACAACCTCCGCATGATACCTAGATAGACTGCAGTTAAAATTAAAATACCCTAAAAGGAGTGGAAGAAATTTGGTTACAAATGAGAGCACGACCACAGAACAATAATGGCTAAAGAAAGGAAGACATGGAATAGGAGCCTTGGTGGTGCAGGCTGTTAAATGCCTAGCACTTAAGTTCCAGCTGCCTGCAATTATTGCAGGCTCGAATCCCACCAGGCTCAAGGTTGACTCAGCCTTCCATCCTCTCGGGGGAAGGTAAATTGAGGACCCAAGATTGTTGGGGGCAATAAGCTGACTTTGTAAAAATGCCGCTTAGTAATAAGCAGACATATACAGTGGAATGAAGGCTATTGCTGAGCGCATTAGGTTGTATCCCAAAATTGTAAGTCCTGAGTCTTCGGAGAAGGGCGGCATATAAATGTAATAAAAAAAAAGCAACTTAACAGTGGTAGTGGTAGTGGACTGAATTAAATGAAAGACAGAAAATAATTAAGATGATTAGACTGGAGGAGTGAATTACATTTGTGAGTGGAGCATGAGATAAATTCTCTCACTCTCCCCAAGAAGAAAGGATAGCAACAGAATTCTGAAACACTTTGCCTGGGTGAGAACAAGGGAAATGGGAGATGAGACAAGGAGAAGACTAGTATAAAACATCTATGAGTGGGTTAATGGAAGGTAGAAAGTTGGATAATTGGTCATGCTTTTGGATGATCTTTGGTATGGGTGGATGGTTATGTATCCATCCTTGTTTTACTTGGCCTCTTGGCAGATGCCATCAACTCAGAGGATTGGGAGTAGACAACACAGTTTTGTGCTGATTCCCTTTTTCCAGGGTTGATTGAAGTTAGTAGTGATTGGGGAGGAGTGGCCCCACCTTTGCCCCTACTATGTAGAGGGCTACAGGCATTGGTGCTCTCGCTTCTCTTATTCAACAGCAAACTGCTGGATGAGCTTATCTGCCACCAAGGGGTGAAATATCAGAATGCTGAATATACCCAATTTTATATCTGCCCCGGGGCGAATTAAGCAATGCTATGGGTGTCTTATCCTGGTGCCTGGAGATTGTAAGGGTCTGGATAGGGATCAGCAGGCTTCACTGAAACCTGGCAAGAATGAGTGGCTTTGAGTTTTAGGGCCTTCTACTTCTAGGACGATGCCATCTTTGGTGCTGGATAGGGTTACATTGCCCCAAACAGACTATGTGTGCAATCTACGGATCTTCCTAGACTTACGACTCCTACTCCATGAGTAGATGGCAATCGTGGTTAGGTAATTCTTTGCACAACCTGTCTTCTGTACCAATTAATGCTAGCCCTGGATTGTGAGGGCCCACCTTAAAGAGCATCTGGAAAATTCAAGCTGTGGAAAATGCAATGGCATGAGCAGTTATATGTGTTTCTGGCGGAACATGTTATACTCCTGCTTTACAAGCTCCATTGATTATCAGTTTGCTTCCAGGCCCAATTCAAGTGCTGGTTTTGACTTTTAAAGACCTACATGGCATGAACTGGGTCATTGGTTGATGGTTTCTACACCTAGGATGCTGCTGCTGGACAATTTCTATCTGCTGTTCCTAGAGTTAGAATGGGAGATAACTCAATATTATTACAGGCCTACCTAATGTGCTGCACGAAGCCCGCTAAACACTCCTATTGACCCATTGGCAGTTTTTAAAAAGATCAATAAATTTGCATCCTCACTGCTCCTAAAGGCAGCTGCTAAGCACCTCCAATGCCTCCAACTCCAGTGCTGTCACCTCTCTGTTAGTTGGGAAACAACTGATCACTGCACTGGGTATTTTTAATGTATTAGTGTGATCCTTTCCCTTCTACAAATTGTGCAAGCCTGCACAAGAAGGTGGATATCATTTGTTACATCTACTTAATACTGCAGAGTAGAGATACAGGATCTGTTCATATGTTCTGATGAAATTGAAAACATGGGAAATTCCAAACAATCTGGAGAGCAATAGTGTTGGGAGACTTATCAGTCTCTGGAGTATAGAGATGATTAGAGCTTTTGATATCTTGTGCCCTCATTATTTCCAGACTGAATTTCTCTAATTTGTTATACACGGGCTTGCTAGAAACTTTGGCTGATACAAATTCAAGCTTGTAATAACCTATAAAATGCTGTGTTTTGGCATATTTGTGAGGCTACTTGTTCTATGTAGAATTTACTGGCAAAGAACGCATACTGAGTCTCTACTTCCTATGAGGTGCAGGAGGAGCAGATTAGAAGGTGAGTGTTCTGTACCAGAATTCCCTTAACGTGAGTATCCCCAGCAATAAGACTGCTATTAACCAACATAATACTTGCTAAGACCTGGTTATTAGACAGGTATTTAACAAATGAAGAATTGATGAAAAATGTATTTGGAGTGTGTATTGGAACTGGTTATTATTATTAATAGTGAATTCTATTTTATGTGGATATCTATTAGAGTAATATAATTGCTTTAGGGCAATAGGCACACTACTCATGTAAAGGTCATACCTTGTGATCCAAATATGTAATGCAGTGTAAACAAGCGTATGTGGTTTTTTTCCCCATACAATTTATTCATGTTAGCCATCAAGAAAAAACATGTAACTGTCGCAAAGCTCTAAAGATACACTTTCAGCTCAGATATGTTCTAATAATTATGTTAGATTAAAAAAGGATATAGTAAGAGACTGTACTTTCCTAAATAAATGGGTTGCATTGGCCAAGGGGCATCAGGTTTATGGTTTAGGGGAGCTGAGGATTTTAGTGAAATAAGTGCATTAACTTTATTGTGGATGAGACACCATATTATTTACTATGCTATGAATTTCAGAGGAATAATGTCAGGAGTTGCTGTGGTACAAAAGAGGGTAAGAGTATTGAAAATTACTGTACCTAATAGCAACTGGAGAAATGATGTAGATTGTGTTATATTGTTGAAATGTTATATACTTTTAAATAGGCTTTTGCATGCATTGTTGATGACTTATACACCATTTCATACATCTATACAAAATGTGTAGTGGAACACATACCTTTTACTCTGACATCACTGTATCTCTGGAAATGATGATAGGCTGCTTTCCATGGATTGCGATACTGTCGGAGCAGAGTTATGGGTGGTCTTGGACGTACAGGCACATACCTCACTCCTTCTTCATCTAAGAAAAATGTAAGAATAACTATTCAGGCTTCACTGAGAAGTTTGTATTATGAATTACAAAAAATGAATGTAATCCTATGACTGACTTTTAAAGCAGAGGTGAGTTCTGCTTTGTTTAATGCTAGGTCTAGCATTAATCTGGGGAAAATATTTAATTTGTAATGGTTTTTGGAAATTAAGAAGTTCTTCCCCTTCTCCTGAAATGTGGTATTTGGGTGGCTGAATAGATACAGTTTTGAGAGATGAACTAACTAGGAATTAAAAGTTTCCTTTCTGAATTCAAATAATCACCTATATATTCTTTTGGAGGTGATTTGCGCTTTTCTGCCTTTATCAGCAAGCTTTTGGTAGTGGATTTCTCATCATCCGTGCTATTGGTCTCCATCATATCCCCTTCCTCTGTAGAGATGATGTGTTGCTGCTTACGTGGTTTTTTCCTTGGGGAAGCACCTGGCAGCAAGTCACTTTGGGGCACTGTAAGATTGTTGGCCAGCAATGTAACAGATGGAGATACACTATTTGTGCTCAGTGGAGGGACTGCTGGAAAGGAAAAAGAGAAACATGTTTAAGACATTTCATAGTTAGGGTTTAGGAAACACTCCAGATTTTCTGGCTTTTTCTTCCAGAAAATGCAGTGTGTTGCATCACTTGTTCTATTTCTAATATGCATTCATATGACAGACACTTTAGAATATTCTGCAAAATTATTCTCCCAAATGACCTTGCAATAGTCTGTCTCCCTATTGGGGGTTCTTTTCAAGCGTTTGGCCTTTGTACTAAGAAACCAAACAATTAGCCTTTTTAATAATGTAATTTGAGAAACATACAGTAACTAGGAAAATTTCAAGCCTCATAAATACAATAAAATATTGATATTTGATACTTAAAGTTGGGGTAACTTAAGACAAAATTCTTTTCTGAAAAAAAAAATAAGCAAAAGATCTTCAGGGGCTCTACAAACTTTACTAATGAGGTGCTTCATAATGACTCAGTTTTCCTTTTACCTTGAACACAAAACAATGATTTGCTTATTTAATCAAATTATATAGCCCATCCATCTTCCTCCAAAAAGGAAACAGAGTTTAGTTGAAGCCTATTGTTCCCCACCTATTTTTGAAAACAGAAGAGGCTTCTTGGATGAGAAGTGAAATATTTTCAAAGAAAAAACCAAGTAAGTCCAGTTGCCTTTTGGAAAAAGCACCTTGGGCCGATCTAGATAATCCACTTCCTCCAAAGTTCTCTGGAATAGTTGCTCAACAATTGCCTCTATCACCAAGTTCACAATGCTAAGGCCTGGTCCACTTTTGGGGGCCAAATAGGTTCAAACGATTTTCAAATAACTGGGCAAGATTCCACCCCAAATATCTCTGGTTTGTGACAACACCAGTGTCCAACAGGGAATGAACCCAAGCATCTTTATCTGACAGAAACTCTGCAAATACTTCCATGCGGTACCTCCCTTATCCTGGAGGCCCTGGGTCAGCTGAAGCAGTGGTGGTGAATAGTAGTTTGCAGCTGAAATAAGGGCAGATACCTACCAGTGCTTTGCTACCCATACCACCATGAGGTAGACTTTAATAGCAGCCCTAATCTATGTTTGGTTGAGTTCACCCTTATTCATGTCTCATAGTTGCACAAATGTAATGCTTTTAACAGATACTCCAATTACAGGCAACTACAGTACCTATGTAGGAAGTTTCCCCAAGTTTTCAGTGATATGCTAATTTTTGTTTATGCAGCAATTTATAAACTTCTTTATAAAATGATATAGAAAATCAAAGCAATTAAAATGAAACAAGTCTTTTCACCATTATTGATTTATTTGATTGATTGATGTGCTGCCTATCTCATCTAGAGGTGACTCTGGGTGGCACATATTAAATCAATTTGAAACAAATGCTCAAGTTGGTTTTCCTAAACAATTCTAATCTCTCTTTTATAATTATTTAAACAAGTCTAAATGTTTTCAAAGTAGACTGGAGAATCATTTTACTGGGATGATATAAGACTCCTTCTGTAAGCACAACTAGAAGACCTCTAAGATCACTTCCATCCCCATGATTCTATAAATCAAAAAAAAAAAAAACCTTACCTGAAACTGGTCTCATTATATCCAAAGGTTCCACTTCCTCTTTTATTTTTATCTCTGGTACAACAGGACCTGGTACTGTAGAGAGGATACCACTTATGGTTGATGGAGGTGGAGGAACAGTTACAACTGTGGCTGAAGTAGGTGGAGGAGCTGGAAGTGTTCCTGGAATGCTTGATAGAGCAGCTGTGGGCTGCGAAGGTGGACTAGCCGCTGTGATGATTGTTGGAATGGCAGACTGTGGCTGCTGAGAAGTAGGGACTGAGACAGGAGGTTGCTCATTGCTCTGTATGGATACTGCCTCCACAGACACTGTTACAGGAGTGGCCATTGACACATGAATTTCTGGCTTAGGTTTAACACTAAACAAAACACACAAATTAAAAAGTTAGACTCCTTCTTCAAGATCCTACAGCAATTAACTTACAATAGTATAGTGAAACAAGCAGTCATATATGTTCAGAAATTAAATGACCATGAACCCACTGCAAATTTTGAAGCCTTCCCCAGCACAAGTTCTGTGTTTTTCTCTCAATAAGAACCTCCTAGTCCCAGCTTCTACTTTCTGCTGAACGAGGAGCTATGAATCCAGGAGCACCTCCTCGGGGGAATGCAACCCTGTCAGAATAACTTTGCAGTCCATATTATTAAACTTCGCTGATGACCAACAGCTTTGTTTTGGCAGGGTTTATCCAAACCTGTTTCATCCCATCTAGATCCTCAAACTTCAGATACCTATGCAAAATTTCTGGTATCATTCATGATGGCAATAAATTATCAATGACTTTGATCAACATACTGGTGATACCTCACCTGAACTAATGGATGACTTCTCCCATTGGTTTCATTTAGGTTTTAAACAGCATGGGAGAAATCCCTGAGCCTTATGGGACTTTCTGCTGGAGCTTCTGTGGATTTCAGCTCTCTGTATCCATGATCACCACTGAAGCAATCTACTCAGATAGAACTATTCTAAAATAGTGCCCTTACTTCCAGCTTTTGCAGCTGGTCCAGTAGAAAGCTGTAATAGAACATTACCTACAGGTCTAGCAGGACCAAGACAGAATATATTCCCCACATCTATGTTCTGATGAAGTAGTTTCTTTCCCATGATGGGGAAAGATTCCACATCTTTTTCTCAATAATCTTTCTTAAAAATCATGTGTGGAAATGGCATTCAGGAGTTCCTTCTTAAAAAGAGATGACCTACCACTCCTTTAAAGCAGATGGCAATACCCTCTTTTTTAAAGAAGTATTAATATTATAGATTCAGGAACTCACATCCTGCTTAGCTATAGGAGCTAGGATGGATATGGATTGAACTAATTTGAGGCAGAATTCAACTTGCAGAAAACCTTATCCCATTATCTTGAATTACACAAGATAAAAAAACTTTGCTCAGTGAATATTCATACATATGTTTGCTTATATTACTTGTTTTAAATATTTACCATAAGATATATTTTTGTTTGCAAAGCTAAAATAGGAGTTTTTTGGGGGGAGAGGGGAGAAATCTTACCCAGCTGGTCTTGGTGATCCACTTGCACTTCTCACAGAACTTTCTACCCGAGGGCCAGCTACCTCAGTTGGTTGAGGAGGAATTAGGCTTTTCCTCACTGCCAGCCTGCAAAACAACACGCCAATTACTATGAAATTTCCTTTGTTTATAAGCACGAATATCTGTGTAAAGAGTACAGATCAACACTGTAATTAACTTAAAAATATTGTAGTAACTCTCCAGTGAGGGAAAAAAAAGAAATGTAATGTACTGTTCTATTCTGCAAGTATAAAGCATTCATTCAATACTATGTCCAGCAATTTTGACAGCTTCAACAAAAAGACTTAAAAAATACTTTTTCTAGCTTTCATCTGCATATGATAAAAATACAATCAGATATACAAAATTTTGCTATTTGTGGTTTCTTTTATGCTTTATTAGCAGTGTATTGTCCATGATATGAAATATGGTTGATGGAATAAATGTTACAAAATGAATTTACTTCTGATATGGCGATGAGCATATCCTAAGTGTAAATATTTGCATAAATATTACCGCAACTGCAATTTTACTCACCCATCAGTAGTAGGTTTCTTTCGGAGAATGCTTGGACGTGGGGATGAACCCTGAGCTGATGTGCTAGAATTGGCACTCTGGCTGTGAGTTTGCACCACTGTAGTTGAAGCTGAAGCAGAGTTGAATGTATTGCTAATTGGATTGGCCATAATGGTGGCTCCATCTGCCAAGACCACTGGTGAAAATGGTCAGAAAAATTTAGTTGAAATGATTATCTGGAAATTATAATTTGCTTTCCTTAAAATAACCCATGTTTGGATCACAAATATTGATATTTTTAATTTATTGGGTACTCTTTATCTATACTTTTTCAGAATTAAATCTAATGATGCTCAATATAGCATTCTCCTTCCGTAAGTCTCCAAATTGTAACTACTCAGATTGTAGTTAACTCCTTTCTTAAAGAAAAAGATGATATGCATTTCTAATCTTGCAGATTGAAAGAAAGCAGAAACTTTATCCTGCTTGATGACACCAGAACATTTACAATACAATTGCAAGTATGAACAACAAAATAGCAATCTAACTCTAAATAATATGTCCTACATGCAGTCCTTTGTATGTTTCCTTAAAAAATTCCAGCATAATCAAAATAACTTCTTAAAAAGGCTGATATTCAGAATGTGTTTTCCTAATAACACTAATATTGTCCAAATAGCAGGTGGCTATTAGAAAAAAAGAAATGTTTAATTGGAGCCTGCATTATGGTCTTTTTATTACTAAATGAAGACCACCTTAAATGGAATGCTTTCGAAATTCTTTACATACTATTAAATTTTATTGAAATTTGGTTTTATATTGTTGATTATTCTGTTTTAGATTTAATGCTTGCATCTTTTATGGTTTTAAATTTTAAATTTTATATTTATACAAAGAAAATTGTAATTATTGGAATATATCTATATGTCTATATCTCTATATATCACAAATAAATCAGAATAAATAAAGACCTGATGTCTTGGTTTCAGTTTGTGGTTGCTGAGGCCCCAGTGGTGCTGTTTGAAGACCTTGAGTGCCAATTGGTGCAGCTGGATGTAGCCCTTGGGTTCCAATTGGCGTAGACTGTATTCCTTGGGCACTGATGGGTGCTGGCTGTATCCCCTGTGCACCAATTGGTGTAGACTGTATGCCCTGTATGTGACGGGCGTGGGATGCATCTACTGTCATCAGCTGCATGGGATTAAGATGCACTGTCGAAGCTACTCCTACTCCTGTCTGAGCTGCTATGGCAGAATTAGGAGCCTGGGCTGAAACTGGAACGACATGCTTAATAAACATTCTGGTTTGTGTGGGAGTAATTGAGTGCAATATTGTCAAATGCACTTCATACCTGATAATGTAATTATATATCAGCAGTTGGATAGTAACAAAAGGTTAAGATCTATGTACATCAGTTTTAGCTTTAAATCCACACAATAACTATACTGTTTCATATTGCTAAAGTTATATTATAACTTGCATGAACATGATTATTGCCACTAAACTTATTTGCTTTCACACCAACTCAAGCGAACATACTCAATTCATATCCCAGCTCCATTCATCACAGCATGTTCAATTAGCCAAATTATTATAGAAGATAATACAGTAATAGTCTAGTATAGATAAAAACAAACCATACAATTGCAAAACTCATATAATAATACAGTGATGGTGAATTTAAATAAGAAAGTATCCATTTCAATATTCACTGAGCTTAAACTTATTGGATTGTTTTAGCTTGTATTTTCTAACAATAGAGTTTATACTTACAATGGAGAGAGCTTGTTTGCATAACATATATCCCAAGCTCATTGCCAGAGCTTACAATGCATAATTCTTAATGTTCTTAAAATCATATAAGAGTTTAATGTTCTGATTTATGCATTCTTTTCAGTGCATAAATCAGAACATTAATCTCTTATGACTTTTGTAATTATTAATAATTCATGTGGCTAACCAGGACACTTAGAAAAGCATTGAAAAAGCATTTTTCATATAGATTTCAGATTTTTATGGCATTAAAAATACCATAACACTGCCATTAATACCTGTACTGCTTATTTACACCCAAAGAAACTAACTGAATAAATTACTAGCATTTTGTTGTAAGCCACCCAGAGACTTTGGATATAAGACGAGCGGCAAATAAATGCAATAAATAAATAAAATATGAGTGGCGAATAAATTCAATAAATAATAAACAAATAATAATTTAAAAATTTTGTTCCATTATTTTAATTAAGCAAAAGATGATTGTGTTTTTCTCTTTTTGAATTTGGTGGTTAGGGTTTCTTTCTTAGACCCCATAATTTGCAGTCACATCTTAATGTTAAACATTGTTTTTGTGGATAAAGTTATACTGCTGCTCTAAGTAAACTAACTGTAAATTAGTGAAATTAGTGAATTCTTACCAGGATATTGCCGGATAGTGGATACAGAGCTGGTAATAGGTGTATAAGTGTGGGCAGCCAAAGGGTACGAAGGAGGATATGTTGGTAAGAAATACTGAAATTGAACAGGCACTGACTGTCTACAGGATTGGAAATAAGAATGATTAAATATAGTCTTGCAATTAGATCCATTTAATAAAATATAGTTATGATTATTGCATTTTATTTTAGTGCAAATTATAAATCTTATTTGTTAGCTTATTTAGAGACGAAATTTGAAAAAAAAATTAGAAGCACATTTGAAAAGATTGTGGAAACAACTCATTTTGTTTCTACACCTTGCCACATAATCCAATTAGAAGAATAAATATGGGATAAGGGAAAGGATTTTTACATATTACTTGTTTAATGCCTCGGGTTTTTTTAACTCTCAGTTCCATTGATTATTAATATAGAACAGCACTGTATACATTTGACAAACTTTAGAAATGCATTTTTAAGCACATACATATTACAATCCATTTCTAAATACAGCAGGGTTTGAAATGCAAGATTTGACAAGGAGCATTATAGGTAGTCCTTGTCTTATGGCCACAGTTGAGAACAGAATGTCATGAGTCATTGCAGTCATAAGTTGAGTCATCATGTGACCAGACCAGATTTTATGACCACTTTTACTGCAGTCTTAAGTCAAGTCACCAGGATCATGTGTGCAAAACCAACTTAACTACCTGGCTAAAAATACAGCAAATTGTGATCACATGGCAGCAGGATGCTGCAACAGATCAGTCTGTGTACCAGATGCTAAGCATCTAAATTGTGATCATGTGACATAAGAGCAGAGTGATAGTTATGTTCAAAGGTAGGCCATAAAGGACATTTTCAAATGTCATTAATTTGTACCAGCATTAAGCGAATGGTTGTAAGTGGAGGACTGCCTGTATTTGCTCTTAATTATCCTTCATTTCCTGGCATCCACACCACTGAGCAACATAATTCAAGGTATTCTCTGTTTTTATTCCCTGAATGGGTTTGTGCCCAGGGAATTTTAATTCTTTCAAAATCATAACAGATATTCAATATAATTATACAAAAGTTTATTTTAGAAACTATAATAATATAGATTCCATCTATCCAAGATTAAGAAATTATTTTCCTGTATAAGAAAATAAGCTGGCTTACCTATTATCATTTCTAGCTTCCATTGCCACTGGATTTGGAGATGCACGGTGACTAGATATAGGAATAAGATTACTCCTCTCTGCTGTATAATCAGACTGGATGCGGGGAGAGGTGTGTGTGATTTGCTGCGGGACGACTTTAGCTGTATAGTAACAAGAGACAATCCAGTTATTCACCATACTCGGTAAACTAAGATTAAGAAGACAACATTATGTAGAAGATGATGTTCAGGGAACCAGTTCTATTATCCTTTTAACAGAAAGACAGTACATGATAATTTAGAGCTGAAAACATAGGCATTTTCAACTGAATAGAAATGTGATATATACAATTTGTAAAGCATTATATGGGCAAAGAGACACCTATTGCGCTACTGAAGGAAAATGAGGGATGAATCTGATCAGATATGAGCTAAGAGTCTCTATTAAGATCTTACTTGTCGTGGTAAGAGCAGTGTCTGCAGAATGTTGCCTGGTGGCTTCTTTCAAAATCACCAGGTCCCTCCTGGAACAGGGAGGGGGTGGCGCTCACGTGATCAACTTTGAGGTCATGCAGAGAAATTTATAGAACACCGGATGGACAGTCACTTATATCTGTTCCCAGATGGAATTCATGCACAGTGCAGGTCCATTAGAATACCTGGGGAAAGGACTTTCCCAATTATCTAGAAACAGTCTGACTGTGTTGATCCTGATGAAGTGCGCAGGGTGTTCAGTGCTGTCAAGGTAACCACCTGCCAATTAGATCCCTGTCCCTCCTGACTAATGAAAGCTTCCAGGACAGCAACTGCCAAGTGGGTTTAGGCAGTGTTACAATTCTTCATTACAGGAGGTATGATTCCATGATTAGGCAGAAGTCATGGCTAGAGGAGCCTTTGCATAACTATATGTTGTGTGCCAGTTGTGCCCTTTCCTGGATCTTGCATCCCTGCACACAGTCACTCAAGCCCTGGTCATCTCATGCTTGCAAAGTACTCTACATGGGGCTACTCTTGAAGAGTATTCAGAAGCTACAACTGGTGCAGAATATAGCAATGCGGACAGTTCTTGTTGCATTGATGTTGGCTTCCAAGTCCAATTCAAGGTATTGGTTATCATCTTTAAAGCCCTTCATGGCATGGGTCCAGGCTATCTGAGGAAATATCTCACTCTAATGGAATTGGCCCATATCACTCATGTTGGCAAAAGGGGCATGCTGTGGATCCCATTGGCCAAGGAATTCCAACTGGTGGGATCCAAGAGAAGAACCCTTTCTGTCCTCTGAAACATCATGCCCACTTTTGGCCTTCCGAAAGGACCTGAAGACCTGGCTCTACCAACTGACTGGGACCTCACTCGGGGCATGTCATTCTGGAAGTGGTTAATGGACTAATATCCCATCTCCTCCCCTGTGTGCATCTTGCTCTCTTCCTTCCCATCTTGTCAATTTTAAACCAATTTTAGTGATAATATTTACCATTTTAAAGTTTTGTCTTGTTTTTATGATTGTAAGCCGCCTCTAGGCAAGATGGGTGGCATATAAGTTTAATAAATAATAAACTGCCTACCTCTGGGAAAACAAAAATAAAATACTTAAATATTACAAATCAAATTACAGTATAATAAGAGAACCCACTCACCAACTGGGATGTTTGAAGTGGTCACAGCTGTTGCATGGGATGAATGAGAGGGCATAGTCACAGTGACAATTGTACTAGTGGCTGCTTGAGTGTGAGGTATGGAACCTAGAAAAATGTAATACAGTTAAATCTCTGTGTAGAAATTGCCAATGAATATAGATGAGAAGAACAGAATAATCTATGCAAGGTAATATATTCTATTGATAGAAGCAAGCTAAAAGAAATGTCAAGCAGTATTTTTCACATGGTATGACACTGTGGGGCTAATGAAAAGGGATGTATCCCAAATCCTAGACTATATTTGTGCCCCTACAATCTTGCTTTCTTCGCAAATGTTACATATGGCTCATGGCCACCAAAATGTTGCTGCTGTCACTCATTTCACTATTGTGAAAACAAAATATTTTGTTTGAACAGTTTTGTAACATTAATAACTTTTTTTAGTTTTACAAAGAGTTCTGAATGTGAACTACAGATACTTACCAGCTGTAGTCACAGAAGGAATAGTATTTGTTGCTAAAATTGGTGCCACAGTTGCTGCTGCTACTGGAGTACCAGTACTAAAAATTGTTTTCTGTGGAGGAAAAAGTTGTATATCAAAAACTCTTGAAAATTTGCTTAAAAATCTTACTGTATCAGCTTGAACTAGTTGCCAAGCTATTAGCCCTTACAAAACATAATATTTATATGTGGCTTAAAACCATGATTTATTGAATAAAGTAACAACTAAATGATCACAGTTACTGCATTAAGCCATTATTCATACAACATAACATGCAGTAATTGATATCATGCAATCTATTAAGTAAAAAAAACACTTGTTCCAAAAGTGTGATGCGTGAATGCCTCAACGGAGAAGAAGTAACTGTTTGGACTGCATTAATAATAATTTACCTGAGCCATGGGGTGAAGCTGTTGTTTTTGTGTTCCTATGGCTGGATGAGAAGGTAAAGTAATTCTGGTTGCTGTATCTCTTGGCTGGGCAGGCCGCTGAATACTGATAGGTGCAGAAGGTGGGTGCTGTTGAATTGACAGTGCTGGCCGACTGTTAAAAAAAAGTTACTTTACTTAGGGTAATTAAAAGTCAATGACACAAGAGATATCATGACTTAAGATGTGCATTACCTAAATTAATACGTCAATAGCAAGTACTGTCCTCTTGGAACATGAATCAGGATGATTTCACATTACATGCATAACTTACAGTGCATGGAAGCTGATTAGCATAGCAAAATACTGTGCAAAAATGGTTTGGCTCATGGAGCAATGATCTAAGAAAGCAATCTAATACAGCCTGTATATAGCAGCCAGTTTGTATAAAGTGATCCTCAGGTACAAACAGATCAACATGCAAATACCTATATACCTTCCAATTATATACTTGGTCTACTTAATGCTGTGTTCTCTGGTGGTTACCTGAGGGTGGATTCTGTAGCATGTGTGGTTGTTGTAGTAATAACAGGTGACTGAGCCCTTGTGGCTGAGACTGTTGCAACTACAGCAGGTGGAATAGTACTTGAAGTTGTCACAGCAGGCCGAGACTATGTAGGCAAGAAAAAAAAGCATCTTATTGGGATTGCAATTTTGTTATTGTAAGAACTTTCAACTATTTCAGAATCTGTTTCTTTAAAAAGTGAGTACTTATATTTAAGTTATATCCTATATAATATTCAGTTGTATAAAATATAAAAATTGCCAGAAGGCATTATTTTTAGAGCAATAGGAAAGAAAAAGTGCATGACAACCTCAGAAGAGTAAAACAATACTTAATCAACTACCACAGGCATCGAAACTCTTCAAGTAGAAAGGCATCTTGAAGTTCATTATTAGGTATATTTTATTTACAGTAGCTTCTCCAAAACTATTTCTATAATGTTAAGAAAAGAAGCTGCCAGATTTCCCAGATTATTTATGCAGTGAGCTATTGAATCTGCAAAGTGATTTCTTACTGAAAGAGACAAAAGAAAGCATTCAAACAATTAAATGGCAATACCTCATAACTGCAACTTGCCTGGATAGGTTGATGAATGATATGCTGAACTGCTGGTTGAGCTGTTGCTGCATTTGGCAGTTGCGAAGCTGGCCTCAAGACAGTTGTTACTTTAGAACTTGACATTACAGCAGCAGCAGCAGCACCTGAAAAAAACCATACTCATATAACTGAACAACATTTAATGTTCCATTTTAAAAGTGTCAGGTTAGCTGTAGCTTTTATGCAAGAGACATGATGAAAAACTAAGGAATACTACCAGTGCCCATGATTCTAACTGTATACAACAGTAAGTTCAGCCACACACAGATTGGAAGAAGCCAGCTGGGCCATCTAATCCAACACCTCATGCAGAACTCCAAATTAGAAGGTTCCTAACAAACCACTGAGTAGCTTACTCATCCAATGAAAGAGAGCATCTTCCTTGGGAGTTGGTTTCATTGTCAATTTCACTATCATAAGGAAAAAAAATCCTAATATTTAATTGTAATTTGCCTTTCCTTTAAGGCCACTATTCTGACTTCCGCACATGGGATGACAGAGACCAGAGAACCTTTTTTGAGGCAATGTCCTCTCAAAACCTTAAGCAGTGCCAGATTTACCCACACCTAGTCTCTTTTCAAGGCTAGTTATAATCTGTCTCCTTAGTTTGGTCACAAGAGCCTATCCAGTATTATCAGGAAACTTTTATATAAACCACACTAGGGGACTTTTTTTGGGTATGTTTTAATTATAACAAGTGGCTTATGATTTAGATTCCCCAAATTTAGAGGGGTAGCTTATCTCTGGGTGGCATTTTGATAAAAAATTTGAAGGTTGGCTTACCCACAGATGGTCTAATTCATGAGTATGTACACAATGTGCCATATATATATATATGGTTCAGGAGATCTGAATTTATTTAATGTCAGAACATCCGCCCCATGTTTCTATGATGATATTAAAGAAATTCAGCCCTTCAGCCACCTCTTACAATTGCCCAATGGAACATGGTTCCTGTTTTCAAAGAAGATAGAGCTGACTTATTTTGATAATTGGTTGGATAAATTACACTGGCTCAGATACTATGGTAAACCATGAACTATATCATCATTTCGATCAGGCTGCTATGACAAACCTAAACAACTGTTCTTAGGGCTTAACATAATGTAAATTCAGCTGAAGACTAATCTCTTTAATGGGACTTGAAGTGGGAGTCTCACTGACCTTAACTGCAGAAAACATTAACATACAACCATAACCATATTGTGATATTTCCAAAGCAACTGAGATTTTTTTTAGGATCAATGAACTATATAATACCACAAAGATGTACTGTGATATCTGCCAACAAGAATGTAGTTAAATGGAATTGCTTCAGATTCAAGTCCAGTCTTCTCTAGATGCTTCACTTTAGGAGTAATATCTGTATTACCCATATCTAAAAATTATCCAAACAAGATTGGTATATAATCATTTGCTACAAGAAAGTACAATTAAGTTTATTACCTCTAGGCAAGTGAGAAGCTCCAATATGTAAGGGAGGCCCAGGAGCACTACTTCGGATAATTGACATTTGAACATTGGTTGTCATAATATGGTGCACGCTATTGGGATGCCCCTGCATATAAAATAGTTATAAAATATAATTATAATAACTGTGGTTAATCTGAAGTTTTAAAACAAACACAAAGGTAAAATTTAAGTATATATCTTTACAGTAGAAGTGTATTAAAGACCTTTTCATTCTCTTCTGTTCCATAATCTTAAGGAATGAGTATATTTTAGCAGGAAAAAAAATACCTGTTGTCCACTTATTGTTGCTACTGGAATAGCAGATGCCTGTGGGATGCTACTTTCCATTGTTACAGTAACCTGGCCAGGGACTTTGGTGGGACCAGACAGAGTAGATGGTGGGGCTGGTGGGGCTGGTGCAATAGGACGACTGGGTATTGCGGGCTTCAAAGGAGGCTGAAAATAACATAAAGATACAATTGCTTCCTCTTTACATAAAAATAACATGAGTATGTAATAGTTATTTTTCCTTATGGCAGGAGCAGGCAACAAGTGGTTTTTTAGATATTGCTGCATTATAAACTCTCATCATCCCTCCCTACAGCCATGTTACCAAGGTAGCTGCAATTTGGCAATATCTGTAACTCATCATGTAAGTCATCATCCCTTAGAAGCCAGAATTGGGAAGACAGCAACAGACAGCAAGTGCCACCTAATGCAAAGCTGAAGAAAGAATGGACCACTTAGTAGTTGCTGCAAGAAGATCGCACAGAATGACAAGCAATGGCACGACAAAGTAGCAGCAATGGTGCATTGGAAGTTCTGCAAGAAATATCATTTGCCTGCAAGTAAGAATTAGTGGGACCATATAATAGAGAAAGTCATAGAAAATGAAGAAGCTAAATTTGCCCTGAGATTTTAGAATTTAAACAGATAGGCACAAAAAATTATGGATAGTGGACGTGGTAGTAAGGAGATAGCAGAATGGAACAAAAGGAACTGGAGAAGATAACAAAATATGAAGGCCTTTAAACAGAAATAGAACAACTGTGGCAAAAGAAAGCAAAGACAGTACCAATAGCCATAGGCACCTTGTGTGCAATCCCAAAACAACTGGAGCACCATTTGAACACCATCAGTATTGGCAAATTCACTATCAATCAACTGCAAAAGGTGGCTTTACTTGGGAACAGTTTACATGCTGTGATGATATCTGTAACACCATTAAACATCCACACCTGCTTATCCCACCTTGGAAAGAACTCGATAGACAAAAATGCCAAATCCAGTCTGAATATCTGGCTGACTGCAGTGGATCATAATAATAATTCATCAGTCAAATGCAAAAGGCATCTTTTCTTGGAATAGCTTAATAAATGTGTACAAAGTCAATATTGAGAAGACAGAAACAGATAATGTTGCCTCTGCAAAGAAGCTGAAGTGGACCACCTAGTTAGCTGCCACAAGATCACATAGACTGACTACAAACACTGGTATGATAAAGTAGCAACTATGGTGCATTGGAATATCTGCAAGAAATACCGTTTGCCTACAAGCAAGACCTGGTGAGACCACAAAATAGACAACAAATGTCAGTAAGGAAGCAAAAAACTGTGAATAGTGAATGTGGCAGTACCCAAAGTTAGCAGAGTAAAAGAGAAGAACTGCAGAAAATCACAAAGAACTGCAAATAAAAATTGAACTGTGGCAAAAGAAATAAAGATAGTACCAATAATAATAGCATTAGGTGCAATCCCAAAGCAACTGAAGCACCACTTGAATACCATTGGCATTAACAAAATCAACACTAGTCAATTGCTTTATTTGGAACAGCTTACAACCTGAAAAAATATTTTTAACACCATGAAACATTATCATATGCCTATCCCAAGTCCTTGAGTTGGATTCAGTAGATGGATAAAAATGCCAAATCCAACCTGAATATCTGGCTGACTATGCAACCAATCATAATAATCTGACAGACTATGCAACCAATCATCATAATAGAGTATTAAACATATATGTTTAATTCACATTTTAAAAAATCTATAGAAAGGCACATGAAAGTTGGGTTATTACATACTTTTCCTACATATCTACTGATTTCAGTTACTTTCTGTAGTTTTAAAAAACCTTCACTGGATCTAAAAGAAATCTAAAAGAAATCTAGATTAATTATTTGTGATAAGTCAGCATAACTGAAAATATGTAAAGCATCAAATGCCAATGTGAGAGAAAATATTTACAATTGTAGTATACAAAATTAGTTTCCATCACCTTGATAAGCCCTTCAGGAAAGGTAAGTGGCACTGCTGGAGCCAAATGAGTTGGAGGAGCTGCCACTGTAACTGGTACACCTGATGGCACTGTATGGTGTTGAGTCAACATTTGCACTTGTGGATATGGTCGAACTACCACTGTTTCCTGCTTCTCTTCACGGGACTGAAGAGAGCCAGCAGGAACCACATGATCTCTGGGAGTCACTTCCAATTCTCGATTAGGTTCATCACTCACTACTTGAAAAGGAAAAAAAAAACAATATAGAAAATTTGAACTATTACCATGAAAGGTAACAATTTATTAAACTGTGTAAACATTATATTTAATTTCAGTGGACTTACTTCCATGGAATATTGTTCTTGGTAAAAATGTCTTACCTGTTGTTGCTGGATTTATCAGTCCAGCAGGTCCACTGGTGGAAATTGGAGGAGCTGGACCTAGAGTTGGGGGAGGGACTCCAGTCCGAGGAAACTGCTGAGAACTCATTCCGCCTGTGAAGCACACATGCAGTTGTAAGAGATTCAGATGTCCGCATTACGGAATACTTTGTTGAGAAGTCTCAGTGAAATCTATTGCTCACATTTTTACTTTCATATATTATTTACAACTGACTTGTAAAGCACTCTCAAATCAAAATTCTAGTTATATAGTTCAAACGGCTCAATTATGTTTAGTAACAATTGTAATAAAAAGGTATGAATGCAACAGCAGCTGGAAATCAAATCAGTTTTTAGACATTCAGCAAACAACTATCAATGTTAAACAATGTCAAGCAAATCAACTGTTTATTCAGAAATAAGTTACACTGTGTTCAGAGATAATCAATTAAGTTTGCAGAGAATGGAGTATTAAATGTGTTTGGAGTTTGAGTAAATTTTTCTATTGAATACAGTTTTAGGAAGCTTAATAAATACCACTTCATCATCATTAAATTGTGTAAGCCTGACACTGAACTCCAAGCATTGTTCTAATAATTCAATCACATACTAAAGATCTAACTCATTGTTTGGCACAAGCTATACAAACGGGATAATTATCAGTTATTCATATTTTTGTAAAGTGGTAATGCAATTTTATATACACTTTTATGGAAATAATCATTACACTAATTTAGTAGATGATGGATGAATGGACAGACAGACAGAGGGATAGATACCGTGTTTCCCCGAAAATAAGACACTGTCTTATATTTTTTTTGGCTCCCAAAACACACTAGGTCTTATTTTCGGGTAGGTCTTATATATTTATGGTGCCAAATAGTGGGTGTGAGTGTGTAGGGGGTTTGGGTGCACGTTGCTCCTGAAAAGTCTTCCTGGAACTGGAGATTTACCCTAGGTCTTATTTTTGGGGTAGGGCTTATATTAGGGCAGGTTTAGAAAATAGTGCTAGGTCTTACTTTCGGGGTAGGTCTTATTTTCGGGGAAACACGGTAGTAGTTCTCAAAGTGTGAGAATAGTGTGAATTGTTTCTCGTGGGTATAAAAACATTTCTATTTCAAAGTCTATTCTATTTGAAAGCAGCAACAAGGAACACCATTGTCACAGGTGCCAGACTGAAAAGGAAAAAGCTGGCTATTTCTGGGAACTGCAAGCAGATACTTCTTAAAACAATAGTCTTAAAGTACATTGTAAAAAATGTGTCATTTTATCACACCATTGATCCACATTAAATTGGTATTTTTTTGCCTGAAATTTTCCGAAGACTCAGTCAGAGGTCCTAGCCCGCAATTACTTTACATTTTACAGCATAAGACCTTACGGGTCTCTGCGTTTCTCTTTTAGCTTTCAGACTCCTTTCAAACTACATTGCAGACATGCTCTAACGGAGGCCATTAGGACACACTAGGTGAACATAATGCTGCAACTCTAGTCTAACATGTTACAAATGTATATTTAAACGAAATGTGACTAGCAGAGGCTCCAAGGCAACCTAGCCTCGTCGTGCCCGATAGCAATGGGAACTTCGCCTTCCAAATAAGGCAGTCCGGGCTAAAGGCTGCTTTCAACTTTCCGTGTCGGAGAGTGTCGCGACCGGAAGAGCTTTAAGGGTAAAATTCTCAAGACGAAAAACGAACCACGACGAACGCAGAACTAGCGGTGAAACCCACAATCAGGACCCCCCCGCGTCGCCCCGCCAGAGGCGTCACACGAAACTCCTCCCATTCTCTCAGATACGGGCGGAATTATTCTCTTGAAATAGGTTCCGCCCACTGGCTACGCCGTTAAAGGTCCAGCCCCTTCGCTCACCAGCCAATTGGAAAGTCTCACCTTCCAACAGTCGACCAATCCGGATCAAAGACTAGCACTACAGGCCAACCAATAGGGAAACCCACATTGGCTACGCCTGGTTACCAATAAGAAAATAAGTAATGGCTAATTAGGGCCAGCTAAAGCCCGCTTCCCATCCCTCCCTGGTCACTATGTGAAACAGACGCGCAGAATAAAGGACCCGGATGTTCAGACAGAATAAAAAAGCTGCAGCTACCGACAGCAAACCCCGCGCAGAGCTTCTAGGAGAAAAGAGAAAGGGACAGCTCGGGTTGATATCTACTCAACCGTGACTAGAAGGAACGGTGACGGCTTCGGGCAGACCCCCGTCTTCGAGGCAGCTCTTCCCACGACTTACCTGCTGAGGAGGGCGGCGGAATCCCTCCGGAAAAACTCCCAGAAGCGCTACGACGTGCACTCACACAGAGGGGGCTCAGTCGGAGTGTTGCTTCCGCTGCTGCAGCAAACCACCCCTCCCCCTTCAGATCGATTGGGTCTCGGCGCGTCCCGCCCACCGTGGTGAGACTTTCGCCTCGTTGTGCGCGGCCATTGGCTGAACCGCGGGTGGCGGAAAGATTCTTGGGAGTTGCAGTTCGAGATCCGAACGGCGGCTAAGTCAGGTGTCGCGAGAGGTTGCAGCAAAAGAAAGACATGCGATTGGTCGCCTACAAGGAGGCAGAACACCTAGGCTTGTCTCCGCCCACTAGCTACACAGGATTGGCTGGCCATCTCCCGTGGAGACGGCTTTGGAAGGCAGAGCAAGGGTCTCATGTTCCTAGAAGACGGCGGGAAATTGGCTTGCTGTCGGTCAGCGGGAAGAAAGATCGCACGCCCTTTTTAATTTTTTATTAGTTGGCATCTATTTTCCGAACGAGAAAAGCAAAAGCAGGATTATCTTGTAATCTTCCGTGAAGTTTTTCTCCATACATAAACAGTATTTGATGAGGAGCCGGACCTGCTCATCAGTCGCACTATTATTACTACAATATGTAATACGCTGTTCAAGCAGCTATTGTAATCACCGCGATCTGCCTGCCAAATGTTAGGCAACAACCTTAAAAATCTCTAGCGCAGCCTATAACTGGCATGGTAACCAGCATCCTATGTGTGGCCATCGAAACAGCTTGAAATCCCAGTTGAGTTGTGATGCTCAGGAATTTCAGTCGCTCAATTCTTCCTCTCCGTTTTTAATCCCCTAACATTTACAGGAGCCTCGCATATGAAGTAGACGGTGTCTGAAATAAATGGCATTCTGTGTTAACACAGGAACAATAGTGAGCCTTGCTGGACTGATCAGCCAAATTATCTTAATCCTGAAGATTAGCAGAATTTATCTGTTGTCATAGATCATGTTGAAGAATTGAAAGTTTCTCTACAGTTTCAGAGGATTTCAGAACATGACAAGTTACATTTACTTTTTATCTTCAAACTTTAGAGAGACATATGAAATATTTTCCAAAGTTTTCTACTGGTATTTCTCCTTGGTGCTGGGAAAAATTCCAGATTTAATCAGATTTGTATCTGAACTCCTCAACCAATATTAGAAAGAATATTGTTCAAAAGCACTATGTAATGAAAATGATTCCAGCTTTACAAGCTGTAACAATTTCCTGTTTCAAATATATGGAAATATTTTTCTTGAGCCACACAAAATTCTTTATAGCATTCTAATTGTAGTTGGAATGGATTCTGACAGTAGGATTAGCATCTAAAAGTAGTTATATTGTTCTGCCATGAATGGAAGTCTTATATAATCTACATGAATTGACACTAGAACCATTTCCTCAAGTATAATATAGTGGCTCCCTATAAGCATAAGTTTTCCAGTGCTTGTATGAGGTGTAATTTCAGGGATTCTCATTGAAAGGTTTGCTGAGTTATGATTACAACTACAAGTTACTCCCTGCCTCTTATTCCTTCCTATCTCATGAAAATGAAGGCTCAACTATATGGGAGAGAATGGCCCTCAGATATTCATGCTCATTGGAGGAGTCATATAATAAATGAACTGATTACAGAACAGGAAGTAGATTCGGGGTAGAGCAATGTTGGTGTCTTTCTTGTAACTGCAGCCTAAAAACAGGCCTTAGAATCTACCCTCTGCTTTCATGTGCATTGCTTTAAAAAGTGTGAAAAGGGAGAGGGACTTTCATTTGGGAGAAAATAAGTTTGGCTAAAAAACTCCAAATGAAAATTATTTTGGTTAGCAAATAATGCAATAATGCTCACTTTTCAGTTTTTTTAGATTTCTCCAGGTAAAGGTAATGTAAACCCCTTGAACAGGATGGGATGGAACGGAACACTCCTAGATTCTATTGTGCACTCTCTACATACAGAGTAGAAAGCAATTCCCATTGGTAATCAATAAAAGGAAATTATGCAATTTCCTTATTTGTAAATGTAAATAAGAATATATTCACAGGCAAAATAAGAATCCAGGATCCCGGAAGAACACGGCCGGTATTAGCACTTCAACTACTTCACAAAAGAAAGACAAACTTGAAAAAAAGCTACGGTATTTAATAACGAGAGGGCGGAAGCCAACTTCCCACCGTCTTCTGGCGAACCTTGAAAGCTCTGCTTTGCCTCCCGAAGCCGTCTGCGCGGAGGACGGCAGCCAATCCTGGGGCTGGTGGTCGGAGACAAGTCACCTAGGCGACCCAATTGAATTTTTTTCCCTAGACGTCTCGCGACACTTGATTTAACCACCGTTCGGATCTCGAACTGCAATTCCCAAGGCTCCTTTCGCCACCCGCGGCTCAACCAATGGCCGCGCACAACGAGGCGAAAATCTCACCATGGTGGGCGGGGTAACCCGAGATCCAATCGTTCTGAGGCAAGGGTGGCTGCAGCCCCCTCGGTGTCAGTGCATGTCGTAGCGCTTCTGGTGTTGGGGACGTTTCCGGAGGGATCACGCCGCTCCTTAACGCAGCAGGTAAGGCAGTGGATCGAGGGAAGGGTTGGGGTCGAGGACCGGCTCTGAGTCAAGGAACCTGCCCTTCCGTCCTGCTAAACTTTACGTCAGCGTTTCCCCCAGCCAAGTGCCTTGGATTGTTTTCATGCCGAATCTTCACAGTTACGTTGGGTGGGCATAATGGGAATTGCAGTATAACCCATCTGGTCTGTCACACTCTAGGGGAGGATCGTGTCAAGTTCAGTTATGCCCAATAAGCTGCCGTCAGTTTTAGGCTGATCTTGTGCCCACCCAACCGGTTTCCTTTTCCTGTATTTGCAAAGAGTAAGTGAAAGTGCCTCCTGGTTTTTGTGCCGGTGTCATGTAACTTAAGCAATCGGGACTTTTTTTAACTCTTGCTAGTATGGCGTTTTTGAAAGGAACGTTAATGCATCGTCCGATCTTTTTAACGAAATCAAAATGATCTGTGTCTTTTCTGTGGAAGGAATGAGAATCGGAAAAGCCGAAGCGCTTCCATTCTTTGTTGTGGGGAGGTGGAAGAAGAGAGAGCAGAAACATCTGTGGTGGGAATTTGCTATCTGGTGCTTTCGAGGAATTTTGTGCCTACAACTTTGTGTTTATATATATATTTACTGTATTAAATTCGTATGGCTAGCTATCTATTAGAAGGAAGTCTAACAAATACACAAAACAATAGTTATAAAAACTATTCGACTGCAAAACACTGGTTCTCTGATAAAACTCACATCCATATTAAACCACAGCATCAACATTAATCAGCTGCCTCACATCCTGATATCTTTATCTGGGGAAAAGGCAGATTTTCACGTTTTTCCTGAAGGTCAGCAGGGTTGGGACTGCATGCATACCTAGTAGGACTGGGCTGGCTCTACCATAAGGCAAGGGCCATGACAGAGAAGGTATATTTCTGAGGTTCCCACCAAGTGATACTGTTTAATCAACAGTGCTCTAATCGTATTATATACCACATCAGGGGACCATCTATGCATAGAAAGTCTGCATAGCCATAGTCCAGTCTGAAACTGTTGTTGCTTTCTTATTCCAAAGAGTAATAAAAATCAAACTGCTCCAGAACTTCAGGAACTATCCCCAATTTCTTTTGGAACTGCACTGGGTTCAATTTCAATAATTATGTGACCAACATTTAAAGATAATAATTATCTGACACATAAGGAGGGCACCAGATTGGTTACTCCTGATCTGTAATTTAAATAAGATCAGGATTCTCAATTGTGTAAGTGTTACTGGACTTTCTTCCATGAAATATACTGTAGCCCGCACAGTTAGTAGACAGGAATAGTGGATGTTGTCATTTCTGTACTATAGATTTTATTATCATTAAATCTGTTCTAGAAGTGCTTTTAATTTTTGTATAGAAGTCTGATAATCATTGCAAGTCTTAGTACTATTGCTGGATGGTTTACATTTCTTAAGGACTGCATTTTAAATATTAATATTTTCACATTGTAGTGTTTTTTTTAAGATGGGGACTCTAACTGCACTTATTGGAATTTGGATGACCTTCTCCCTAGTTGAAGCACATTCAAAAGCTGTTACAACATCCTTAACTACTAAGTGGTTTTCCACACCTCTGTTACTTGAAGCAAGGTAAAAATGTTGACAGTGTCTTTTTCCCCTGAAACATTTTATGTGTATATGTATAAAATCTCATTTATTCATGTTACCATCTTGTATGTCTTAACAGTATTATATGTTGCTGTGAGTTGGATGGTCTTAGAAAGTTGATGAATCTATGTATAATTTCAATATTGTAAATATATGCAGGTAAGCTAAGAGCACTGGTTTACTTAAAAATGCCCATTGAATTCATAATAGAATAACATTTGAATCAAAATCTTCTAAATTGCAGTGTTCTTTCGGTTTTTAAAATTTAATGGACATAGTGCTGTCTTTTTAAAATGAGATAATTTTTTTTCCAGTGAATTTTTAGCAGAAGAAGATAATGAGAAATTCTGGAATTTTGTTGAGACTTGCCAAAACTTTCAGTCATCTAATCATGATGGTAATTGTTTTTATCCTTATTTGGTTTATCAGTTAGATATATTATTTAGCCTAGAAGATTGTTTTTTAAAAATTAAATATCTTCATTACAACTGCAGAATATTACGTTTTGATATTCATAATTGGAAGATCAGACTGTTCTGCAGTCAGATGTGGATGGCAGTGAGATTAGACCTGCCTTAATTATTAATGGATTCTTTATTTGTTTTATGCTATGATTTTGCATTTTACTCAAGGCAATTGTATTCCTTATTGGAAGAAGCTGGATTGTAAAATCAACTGAAACAATTATTGTTTGAAATCCTTCTGTGTTCCCCTGAAAACTAAATAACATATCTTGTTCATTGGTAGGTACTGATTATTCCTCGTACAATGCAGTGCTGCAAGCTGCTTCCCAGAATCTCTCACCTTTGCAGCAAAACTTGTTGAAGTTTGCTTTGTCTTTACGCTCCTATTCAGCTACAGTTCAAGCCTTTCAGCAGGTTAGACAAAACATTGGGAACTTTATGATTTTTTAAAGGTTTTCTTGTAAGCAATAATAATGCACCAGAAAATAACAGTTTGCTTTTCCTTTTAACCTACCAAGACTATATCTTAAAGTTACCCCTCATTATTAAAATTGATTAAATTAATTGGCATCACATTTGGTGTTATCCTACGGTAGTAGCTGCTCTCTATCCTTCCATTTTGCTGCCAATCAAAAAATAAAGTCATAGTAATACTGTAAAATTATTGCATGGAAACTCTCCCATTTAGATTGGAACAGTTAAAATTGCAAAAGCAAATAATTTCTTTTTTTAAATCTTTTTTATTGACTGCCATTCTTACCATGAACAGTATGCATGAAAATAAAACAAATTTGCAAAGAGAAAAAGTGCTAAAAGAGGTAGAAGAAAACTAATCAGATTATTATAAGATAGTTCCCTGTTTTTCATATAGCTCAGTGATCATTTATTTCCTCAATTGTAAATTAAGTGACAATTTCTTTGTGGGATGTATGACTGGAAAGATTGGAGAAGTTAATTTTATGTTACTTGCTTGTATCTATCTGGACTGAAAGCAGAAAAATTATGAAAAAGTTCTTATTCAAGTTATAGCCCCTCAAAATGATCCCTTTTCACCATTTAGTTTTATTGATCAAATTATGCTATGCAGATGAATCCACTAAGATACCGTTATACTAAGGTCCCACTGCTCTGATTATAATTAGATGGAAGCTGTCATCATTTTATTAAAATAGATACATTTTAATACAGATAGCCGCTGATGAGCCCGCACCAGAACAATGCAATGCATTCTTTGTTGTTCATGGAGAGAAGACTTGTGAAGCCGACAGACTTGGAACACTCATACAGACAGCTTCCAAAAGGTGGTTTTGTTTTTTGCCAAGACATCCTAAAGATCTCATGTGTTACTGAAGGGATTTTAATAAATATCTTTTTTTTTAATAGATTTTATTTCTGGATAATATGTAAGCCCTGATAAAACGCTCTTGCTCATTTTAAATGATTCAATATTACTTGGAAAATGTGGAGGTGATCTTAAAGGGAATGGATATTTATCTGTGATTTCAGGATTATTGCACCAATGAAGGCATTTTGATCTTTTTTAAACAGTGATCACAGAAACGGAAATAGTTTTTAAAATTTAATATGAGGATTTCTGAAGATTGATTAGAAAAGAAGAATAGGAGAATTATTGAAATAATATGTGGGGAGTCCCCACTCTCTTTATACAGGTCTTGACTGTAGTAAGGATTTAATTTGATATGTGAAGAAGCAAGCAAATAAATGCTTTTCTTCAAACTCCTCATTCGTAAACTTCAGTCTGCTTGACTTAGCAAGCAAAACCCTTAGTTTTCTTTTCCCTATATTTTGTTACAGTGATAGCTTTCACATTTAGTGATTTATAGTATTCTTTCAGATATAATTGTTACTTAAATAACATTTTGGGCTAATTTGGATCAAAGTATCATTTAATGAAAGTGTAGGCCTTGTCCATTCAATTTCATCTGTTTTCATTAGGTTGGAGCTAAGGTTCTCCTACATGGCATTTCTCCTGTTTTCTTCTGAAAATATCCATTGTAACAGGAGTATACATATTTCCAAAGACAGTAAAATCTATGTCCTTTGGAGTATTAATTATGCTTTCTTATTTCAGAAAACAGAAGAATAAGTTTCATGTGTGCATGTATTGAAAGTTTATGTGTCTCTCTTTGATCAAATATTGGATGACAATCAAGTAGTCTTTATATACTGTTCTTGTTTCTCTGGCACCTGATTTAATAAAGCACTGCTTTTATTTATATATATTCTCTTGCTCCAGGCCAAAACCTTTTATGTTCAAAGGGGATCACAAGTACCCAGGATCAAACTCTGAAAGTCCTATTGTAATCATGTATGCTGAGATTGGCTCAAAGCAGTTCTCTGAATTTCACAGACTTCTTGTATCAAAAGCCATTGCAGGAGAAATCAGCTACATTCTTAGGCATTATGTTGCTGTAAGTTCTAATACTATCGTACAGAGCAATATTCATTGCTTATAAATGTTGTATCTTTATTGTATTCCAGTCTAAAATTGAAAGTGCTGGTTTTTATTTTGTCTATTTTGAAATCATAATAATTGATCATAATGTTGCATAAGTCTGTGGTTTTCTTTCACCATATATTTCCAAAGAATTTTGCAAAATACTTCATGTTATTTTTATTAGTTATGGATGGCATAGTGGTAGCTAACTGTATAGTTGAGAGAAAATTAAACTGAAAAGATCATTGTATTGCATTCTCATCAATCTGGATTTAGTTATTGTTTAGATATCCATAAGATTCAATTCTTACTTTTCTACTTTTTAACATTTTATTAATGATTTAAGAGGTAGAGATTTTGAGATGATCCAAAATCAGATACAGCAACTAATACCATTCAAAATTTAAAAAAATGGTCTTGATAAGTCAAGATGGGTTCAGAAAAGGCAGTTAAGATGATTAAAGAATATTTCTCTTCTTCAAAGAGAGATATAATGTATATGCTTTGAAAAGATGATAGGTATGATAATGCTTTTTATATTCTTGAAAGAATCTCTTGGAGAACACTTAGCTGTTTTCTCTTACTCTAGCAAGCAAAACATAAAATAATGGATTAATTTTATAGAAAAATATAATCCACTTGAATTTTAGGAAAAACTTCACAATTGTAAGACTACTTTGCAGTGAACTCATTACAGAGTATTAACTTGCCACCTGGAAATGAATACCATTGTAATCAAAAGTATCCCAACATTTCTATCTAGAATAATATTTTGTTCCAATTCATTTTTTACATTTCTGGACTTGCTGGAATTGTAAGATTTTTAGATAAGTAGACCATTGTTTCCTCCTAACCAAAGGCACTTTCAAGAAAACAAGAGATTTCCTATTGAGGTTGTTACGCAAAATCCTTTGATTAATGAAAATTCTGAATTAATTTGTGAAGTGCTTCATAGACAAACCTCAGCACTGTTTAAATATGGTTGGGTAATATAACTGATCGTCTTGCAAAGTTGTAAAAAATAATCTAGCAAATGTTTTGTTGGACAATATTCATGTGATTTTACCTTTATTTCCTTGTAGAATCCAAATAAGGAAAAAGTCTACCTGTCAGGATACGGAGTAGAGTTGGCCATTAAAAGCACAGAATATAAGGCTAAGGATGATACCCAGGTGAAAGGTGAATTCCTACCTTTAAAAGTAGTAACAGTTTCATGATGAAATAAGATATGATGAAAAGTTCATTGTGATTCTTGTCATAGCCTAACAGTTTTTCAGGGCATTTTAAGGGTACTTATTTATAATCATTATTTCTTTATAATATTTATATCCCATTCTTTATCTAGGAAGGGATATAGTACCAGTGTTTATATCCCTTTCTTTATCAGTGCAATTTTCATATCAATAAAAGAAGGCAGTTCCTCTCCTCAGGTTTACAAACTAAAAATGTCATGATATAAAAAGGAAGGATAGCCTTGGTAAAGGAAGAAAAGGACTTTAGTACTCATTCTTAATGGTATAAGCACTTTAGGCCTTTTGTCCCAACTCAGTGGAATTCCTGTGAAGAAAGAGAAAGTCTAATCTGACTTCTTAGGGCTGCAGCTGATAAGAGAATGCCATTTTACTTTCTCCTCCCATAGCCCTTTATTGATGTATTTACCCCTATTTATTTTCTATAAAGTGGGAGACTGAGTTCTAGTCCCAGCTTAGCCAGCTCACTTCACATGGTTGTTGTGGGAAAAATAAGATAGAGTTTTACATCTGTTTGCCACCTTGAGTTATTTGTAAATGTTTAAAGGTGGGATATAAATAAGTAAATAAATGTTAATCATAAATTATCAACACTCATTAAAAAAGTCAGCAAATAACATTGTCCCTGTTGCTTGATCTTCTTGCCACTCTGGATTTTTCTCTTGGTTGCCTAAAGCAATATTAGACTAGATCTAGGAACTTATTTTTAAATTTGACTCCCTACTTATATTTATACGACGAGTCATTCTGTACTTTGGATAGAGCCTCTGTTGAATTCTGCCAGTCAAGGAAAAGATTCTGAAGATGGTATCCAGTTCCTTGACTTAACACTGATTTTTTATATGATTTGCTACTGGCTTCTGAAGGATTTGTCTTAAAAACTTTCTTGGAGATTTGATACACATCAAAATCTAATTCCTATCATACAGTTACTTGCCTAGTGTGATTCCCCCTTTTTAATAAATTTGATTATGAATGAATACAGCAAAGTGATGTATGTATGAAAAGAACAAAAATGATGTATGAGCCAGTTTGGTGTAATGGTTAAGATACTAGGTTAGAAACTAGTAAACCATAAATTCTAATCCCATTTTAGGCATAAAGCCAGCAGGGTGACTTTGGATCAGTCACCCTCTCCCAGCAAGTCCTAGAAGAAAGAAATGGCAAACTATTTCTAAAAAACCATGCCAAGAAAGCTGCAGTGATATGTTCAGAAAGTTGCTAGGGCTTGAAGGCATCTCTCTAAAACAAAAATTATCATATTTCATCAATATAATCCATCCTGATTGTTATTTAAAATCTTGAAAACATGAGAATGTGTTGACTTTTCAAAATGTCTTATTTGACTACTAATAAAAACTATTCTGATTGTTTTTGAGGCAAAATGAAGAATGGCTGTTGTATGCAGTTTGGTCAAGAACAGAATATAGAGTAGAGTATCATATTGGCCAAATGTGATTGGACACGCAAGGAATTTGTCTCTGGTGCATAAGCTTTCAGTGTACATACAAGCAACAAGTGATAAATCATGATCATAATCAAAAGAAACAATCATTATATAAGATACAACACCCAGTAATAATCATAGGATACAAAAGAAGCAATCAGCATAAATTATAAGATACACGTAACAAAGTTATAAGAAGCTAAGGAAATAGGTACCTAAAAGGAAAGATGAGAAGGATAATAGTAATACAGCCCTACTAAGTGGTTTGACATCCCAGGGCACAAGATAGTGTTGAGGGAATTAGTTGTTTAGCAGAGTGATGGCATGGGGGAAAAAGCTGTCCTTGTGTCTAGTTGTTTTGGTATGCAATGCCCTATAGTGTCGCCTTAAGGGAAGAATTTGAAACAGTTTATGTCCAGGATATGAGGGTCTGTAGATATTTTTACAGCTCTTCTCCTGCTCATGCGATATACAGATCCTCAGCGGAAGGCAGGCTGGTTGCAGTTATTTTTTCTGCAGTCCTAATTATCTGTTGAAGTCTGTGTTTGTCTTGTTTGGTTGCTATGCCAAACCAGACAATTTTAAGGGTGCAAATGACAGACTCAGTAATTCCTTTGTAGAACTGTATCAGCAGCTCCTTGGGCAGTCTGAGTTTTCTGAGTTGTTGTAGGAAGAGCATTCTTTGTTGTGCTTTTTTGATGATGTTTTTGATGTTAGATAGCAATACCAATAGCACTTAGACTTATATACCACTTTATAGTGCTTTACAGCCCTCTCTAAGTCAGCATATTGCCCCCAACAATCTGGGTCCTCATTTTACCCATCTCGGAAGGATGGAAGGCTGAGTCAACCTTGAGCCTGGTGGGATTTGAACAGCCGTTAGTCAGCAGAAGGAGCCTGCAGTACAGCACTCTAACCCCTGCACCACCGAGGCTCTATGATGTCCATTTTAAGTCCTGAGTGACTTAGATAAGTGGCTTCTTTTAGTTAAGAGAAAAGTTTTCAATACTAATCTCCTTTGTAGTCCATAGATATGATGGGGTTAATGAGGAGACAGCATAAAAGCAGAACAATCAAGGGAGTGGGGATAATTGGAAATTGTCACCCAGTTAGAATGTGGCCGTGATAACAGGATACAAAATACAAAATCAAGATCAGTAATATGAGACTCTTAAGAAATGGGAGAATGATCATTATATTTTAGAAATAGTGATTATCCTCATTAGAAAAATAGAAATGACTTGCTTTTGTCCTAGCCTGTCTTCTCTGTTATTGACTGTTTCCTATCTATTACGATAACTTCATAATTTACATGTTGTTCATATTTTTGTAGGTACAGATATAAATTCAACAGTAATAGGTGATAGTGACCCAATTGATGAGGTGCAAGGATTTCTGTTTGGAAAATTAAGGTAGGTCATTGTATATGTGGATAATCCTGCTGAACTTTTTAAAAAAATATTTCCAAATCAAACATTCCAAAAAGTGGCTTGCAGTTTTGTTTTTCCCAAACTAAAACCTATAAGAATGTGGAAAGGTAACCTGAATTCATGTTGACCAGGGCAATTGTTTGTTTGTTTGATGATTGAGATTGATTGTCTGATGTTTTTTGCCCTTTCAGGCAATCACATCCCCATTTGGAAGAAGAACTGAAAGAATTAAGAAAGCATCTTGTGGAAAGCACCAATGAAATGGCACCATTAAAAGTGTGGCAGTTACAAGGTAATCTGCCCTTAATAGATTTGTCATTTGGGTCTGTATTGGGCAAATCTGAAAAATATCCTCAATGTAAATTTGTGATCAGTTGTCTGATCACAAATTGATCACATCCTTGCTTTGGAAGTAGTTCTGTAACTTCAGCACAAAGTATTCTTGTGACAACAAAATTATTCACACAAATGTGTTTGGAAGTGATGCAATATTTATTTCTTCTATATACTGAAACTTTGCAGGAACTCAGATATTGGCAGACATATGAAGCCATCTTAAAATGCATTTAGAGTATTGTAAAATGTTTTAAAACATTTGAAAAACAGCTTCTTTGAAGCTATTGTAAAATGAAAATAAGAGCATGGATTACATATGAATAGAAACAAATACAGTAAATTTGTAATATGTGGGTGTAGGCGTGCAGCTGTTTAATAAGGTTAAAAAAAACTTGCTTTTTTTACCTTATTAGGCAATTTCAATTTGACAGTTGTCATTTTAATTTATTAAGGTATTCAAGAAGATGTCTGTAGTCAAATTGATAAAATGTTTATTTGATTTCTTGTGAAGTTTATTGTTCTATCAAAGAACATTCTGTGATCATAGTTCAATAAAGCAACTTCAAAGCATTTTTCATCTACTAATTTCTGGTCAATTAGAATTAGGCAGAAAAATCATAGAAAATCCATAGATAAAAAAATCCATAGAAAGATGGGGAACATCACAGAATTTTCTCTTACATCCACATTAATACTTTATAGTATATAATATTGTTCATTGTGTTTATCCAAATAATATAATTTAAATATAATTTAAATATAATTTAAACAGGTATGGGTATGCTTGTAAAATTGGGTAATATCTTTACTTTGGGTGATCTTTTTGAGATAAAGTTACAGTTTGCCTATATTTTTCAAGTACTTAAAAAGTGAAATGATGAACATACTAGCTTGATAGAGTGAAAGACCCCAGGTATAAATCCATCAACCATGTGAACATTGTCATTAAACTTATATTTTTGATTTAAAATAATTAGTTTTTGATTGAACCAATTGTTTTCATTTATAGATTTAAGTTTCCAAACTGCTGCTCGTATTCTAGCTGCTCCCACAGTGGATGCTTTGACAGTCATGAAAGATCTGGGTCAAAATTTTCCTACAAAGGCTAGGTAATTATTCTTGTTGCTCTTAAGTAAATGTATAAATAATATGAATTAAGAGAACAGAGAAGAGTCTTCATTGTAATATATGAAAAAAATATTTTGGGGGGAGGTAAACAATATTGGAATTTCCCTTTGGCAATATATCCATTTCTATTTGATCAGTTCACCCTTTGTGCATGATGGACCCTTATGGGCTTAAGAGGGAGCTTGGGGCTGTTCCTAGGGTCATGGTACAAGTTCAGCCAAGGCCTTAGTTGCTGCTTCAAATGAGAGAGCGACAATAGCTTTGAACTGGATTACACCTATGCACTCGCCTTATGTGCTTGGATTCAGAAAGACTCTCTGATTTTCAGAGGAACTCTGGGTGATGAAGCAGTATAAAACATGCATATAGCTTTGCTGAAGGAAAACAAAGAATGAATCTGATTCAGTGCAAATAAAAGCCTTTCTTTAAAATTTTCCATCCTTATTGTGTCTGGAGAAAGACCCAGTCAGGAATCTTTTTAGGATAGTCCATTCCCTTGAGGGTAATCAAGAGAAATTCGCTCCTTGAGTAATTTCTATTTCCTCCCTTGGTAATGAGGGACTAGACATTTTGAGTCCATGCAAGACCTTCTTGTGGAAGAGAGTAGTTCTGCTTGCCTTGAAAGATGTGATTGTTTGCTTCCTCTTGAAGAAGCCATTGCTGGACCTGATGAATCTAGATAATTTTTATCTAGTCTCCAACTTCCCTGTTTTAAGAAAGGTTGCTGAGATTAGCTCACAGTTCCAGAGGATTCCTGGAGGGACTGGATTATCTGGACCTCTTTCTAGCCATAATACTGAGATGCACTTACAGTAACCTTAATTTAGTAAAAGAAAAATTGAAATGGGACAATGATTTAATGGAGTATTTGGCTTTTTGTAGGGCAATAACAAAGACAGTTGTTCCTTCAGAACTGAGGTCAGAAATTGAAGAGAACCAAAAGGTAAGATCATGTACATAGGAATATATTCATAGTTAAGTGGGGATATGCTCTAATCGGACGTTAAGGTGAACTAGTAATCCACTACAGTATTTACTGTCAGATTTCTGCTGTCCCTGTCTGTCAACCCTGGCAATCAATGGGTGACAGATATCGCAGCCAGATCGCCCTCTCATCTTTTTATACTACTAAGTACTTTCAAACAAATAGTTCTTTTAAGAATAGATTATAGTAATAAAATGCTTACATTTTATATTTTTTAAATTTTTGGAAAGCTTGTTCAGATTTTTAAAAAGCAGAATAATTGCAGAGTATCTCTTTTCACACAAAAATATTGCTCAGTGACATCAAATAGCTGTTTAACCTTTTCTAATATATGGATAATGGTTTGAGCATTTGTCATGTAAAAGCTTTACACACACATATATACATATACATATACATATACACATACACACATATATATGAAAATAAAACATTTTGATTCCTTTCCTGAGGAATGCAAATTAAAAATACCTTCCCCCCCTCCTGAAATGATGGTTTTCCTTGATAAGCTCTTGCAAGAGTGGACATTTTGCAATTCAACTTGGTAACCATTTTTTTCAGAGTATGTTGAAGTATGTGCTGACTTCAATTTATGTGAGCAACACTATGGGGCTAGAATTACCTGAGGAGAAATGCAGAAAGAGTGAAAAAAGGGAGGCCATGGGTAAATTGAATAGTATTCTTTCTTTCTTTGGCTGTAGACAAATCTGGTTTCTGCACTGCTGTTAGTTCTAAATGCTCAGAAATATTGAGCCAATGTATTCATAACTAGTTTGATTCTAAATATTTCCTTGGAGATAACAATTAGAGATTACTCATGAGAAACCTTTATTGTACCACACAAAATGAAAGCTAGAAGGTTTAGATATTTAAAAAATACGTGTTATGAATAGGTTTTTCTATTAAGTCATAATACAGAAAGTGATGTTATATTTGTGCCTTTAAATAAATTCCTCACTTCCATCAAGACTTGTGGTTCAACGTGAACCATTACATGATTAATTCAATACAGATCTAATTGGCAGAATAAATACTGTGATACCCTTTCCATCTATATGTTTATAATCTGTCTCTTCAAACCAAAGCTATCTTTGGTCTGACAACTGCTGCCTAATATTTGTTTCATTTTTGTCCTGTCACTGTGCGAACACAGACTGTGAAAAATACTCAGGGACAAAACTATTTAATGAGCTCTCAAGAGTCCTATTCTAGAAATAGAATTACTCGGAGGAATTGGATTGTCACAACACTAAAGAAATAAATGATGGGATAAACTTAATATAACCTGATGTCTGACCAAAATGAGGCAGTCATTTATGATTGGGGACATCCTCTTTGACTTGCTTTAAATCAGCATCCACCCAACCTGGTACCATCGAGATAGACTGGGACTGCAGCTCTTAAAATTCCAAGTCAGATGGCAAAAATATTTTTTTTTTGCTTTCTTTCCTTGAAAAGATGAAATATTGTGGCCAAATTCATCATTTTAGCTGATTTACATGCATGTATTATTTATCTGTGATGACTTAACTGTTCAACTTAGATTTCATTCAGCCATCATATTAGATGTTGCCATCCATGAAACCTTTACATTTGTGTAGAACACCTGGTCTTCATGGATATAACTTCCTTTTCCATCAACCATTTTGCAGTCATTAAGGCCATTCAACTGTTGTTAGTAGTCATAGATCTTAAAGCTAGTTGTTATTTCTTTCCTTTTTTAAAACTACACTAAAGCTCTACTCTGGTTATATTTATTTCAAATAAATATACATATTTATTTTTGTGACTCTATATTTAAAAGTTTAAATGAATGTTTTATTTTTATGCCCGTGGGTAGATGATATGTAGCCTTCTCCAATCTGACACCTTGCAGTTATGTTGGTAGAGCTACAGTACAGTATTAATACTTCAGGAGAATACCAGGTTTGAAAAGGCTGAATTGAGTTTTCCTTCATCTTATTTTTATATGGGCATATAAATTGAAATCTTACAAATAGTAGCAGTAAAATAATAGAAAAGTAGGTACCATGTTCTTTACAAAATGTTAACCTCTCTATGCTGACATGAAAGTGAAAAGGATCAGCTGCTCCCTTAAAGTGAAAATCAACTTGTGATTAATATGACTCACTAAAGACAGCAAGATTATGCTTAATTTACAATGTATTCTCTCATAAGTCTGTTTCTGCAGAAAGCCAAACTATTTATTTCACTACACATGATCAAAGCTGATGTAGCATATTGTCATTTTATTAAATAGGAAAATAGGCAAAATTAATTAACTCTAAATGGGAAGGTTAGGCCAACCAAACTCAAATCGCTCAATCTGGATGAGAATTACATGTAAATGTATATTCATGAACAATTTTACATCTTTACAGGTGAACAGTTTGAGAAAACTATACAAAAATGGCCAATTTCAATGCCTCAGATTGTATTAATGGCTTTCTTACATTCTTTTTCCAGTACTTCAAAGGGACTTTAGGTTTACAATTGGGAGATTCGGCCCTATTCATCAATGGACTGCATATAGATTTAGATACACAGGACATATTTAGGTATGAACTCTTCAGAATGTTCCTTCTTGCTTAGAATTCAATATAATAATTCTAAAAGGCTAGAGTACATCAGTACCCATGTTTTAAAATTTAATGTAATATGATTTATGATTTTTCTAGCTTATTTGATGTCCTGAGGAATGAAGCTCGTGTTATGGAAGGGCTGCATAGTTTAGGAATTGTTGGGCGTTCCATGCACAATGTGCTGAAGTTGAACATCCAGCCATCTGACTCTGACTATGCTGTAGATATCAGAAGCAGCGCAATTTCAGTAAGTATATGCTCTGTCTATGTTATTGTGATGTGATGACTCCAATTATATTGCTAGAACTAAAATAAATTCTTTGTGCAAAAGAATTTGCACTTTAGCAAAGAAGCCCTAGGCGTGAGCAACTTTTTCAGCAAAGTATTTGCTTTTTGGACTATTAAGACAGAAATATAGGGAAAATAATACTGTATCACAAAATTATAATATTACGTATGCAATGGTATATATTCATAACCCAACATTTTCATTTAATATCTACTGTATTTCATTGTTTCAAGTGGAATCTCTAAATGTGATATTTAAGTAAGTGGCAAAATTTAGCTTACCTTTCTCTAAGTTAATATTTTCCAATTGTACTGTCCTATAATGGCCATGCCAATGGAAATATGGAGTTATGCTTAAAGGATCTGCTTATAAAAGCTAATCTTAATCTTGGGAATTTGTTCTTTATAGTGGATCAATAATCTTGAAATTGACAGCAAATACAATTCCTGGCCTTCCAGTGTCCAGGAACTGCTTCGTCCTACTTTCCCTGGTGTGATCCGACAAATAAGGAAAAATTTCCATAATTTTGTGAGTAATATTAGTTTACACTAACTTTATTCTAAATAGCCAAGATAAGATGGGTTTATATTTGTTTATCTTTTGCCTTCTAATAGTGCAGGGGTGTCAAACAGGTGGCCTGTGGGCCAGGTGCATCCAGCGCAGGTCACACCCACTCTGGCTCCACAAAGGCAAAAAACATTGTGATACATCATGTGATGCGATTGAGTTTGACACCCATGTAACAGTGCATTTGGATCAGATACTTCGGTTTTATTCTGGGTATTCATTGTGTTTTTGAGGCTGATTATAATTTTAAAAGATGACATTCTTTCATGAATCACTTGACAAATTTGAGGGAATATTACCCAATATTAACTTACGAAGTCGGATAAAACAAATGCCTTCATTGGTTTATTTGTTTGTATGAAATATGTAGCTGAAAGGAAAAGATGGATTCTTCTGCATTTAGTTAATTATGGCTTTCTTACTAGAAACAATAGTAAACTAGCTTCAGAAACTGCAGTGTTATGTTATCTCATTTTAATTCTACCCAGAGTTCATTGTTCTAGCTGTCAGGACAAATCCTTATCTACAAGGAACAGTATAAGTTAGGGTTAGCCATGTGGAGAAAGAACATTATAAAAACTTGGATGGAGATTGTGGTTGTTCATGCCATGGATTTGTGCATTGCTTTAATTTGATTATATGTTAAAGATCTAATTATTACAAGCCCTAATTTAGAAAGCTTTCGAATTTGACCACACTTGGCCACACTTGTATATTGGGTAGACCAGTTTTAAATATTAATATATTTTTGTTTATTTGCCTTTGCTAAACCTAATTGAACATTGTGCTCTTTCAGAAGCTTTGAATGAAATTCATATTCCTAAATTTGTTATACATTCAGGTGCTTCTTCTAAATCCATCCCATGAGAGTTCAGCAGAATTGCTTGGTGTGGCTGAAATGTTCCTGTCTAACCATATACCACTGAGGTAAAACTGCAGCTTTTTCCATTGAGAACTTTTATGTTTATTTTTGAAGCTGAGTAATATTCTGATTTATTCTACTTTTTGATCCTGAAAAAAGAAAACATTTCAGCATGTTGGAAGTCTCATTAGTATTCATGTAATCTTCCCACATCCTTTTCCTAGCCACCTGGGAAAAATGAAATAAAGCCCTTTTTGTTTGCTGACAAATATTGACAGAGTTTGTTGACAAATGTTATATATATATATATATATGTATATATATGTTTTCGTAGATTTTGACAGGTAAAGGTATGTAGGTCTTGGTGTATTCGGGTCTTGTCCCGTGTAAGATTGAGAGTATCTTGGCGGCGTTCGGCGAGATCCCACTCCATCTTCAGGCTGGTGTCTTCGGCTTTGTGCTTGTGCCTGCAAAGCTTTGCTGGCACAAGCACAAAGCCGAAGACACCAGCCTGAAGATGGCGAGTGGGATCTCGAAACCGCCAAGATACTCTCAATCTTACGGACAAGACCAATACACCAAGACTACACACACACACACACACACGTTGTTGTTTTCTCCAGTAAGAGGTAAAATTAACCTTAAAACATTTTCCCATGCCTCACCATTTCTGTGTTGGTTTTGTTATTGCACAAGCACATGATTTGGTCTGTCTACAAAGTTATCTATCATGAGTAATATTCTCATCTTTCCAAATTTTAGCTATATATAACTTTCAGAGTATTTAACATATTTAATAACAGCAGAGATTAAATGGTTTATTTATGCTTGGTTGATCCATAGTCACTTCCATTCTATTGGTTGCAGTTAAGAAATGGACAGAACCTGCATTTACCAAAATGATAGATATTGCCATTGAGTCATGTATCAACAGTGTTATGCTTTCAATTTTTGAATATGGTTTAATTCTTTCTTTTAAATAGGGTTGGCCTGGTCTTTGTGGTTGATAATTCTGAAGATGTTGATGGGTTACAAGATGCTGGAGTTGCTCTCCTTCGAGCATATAATTATGTGGCACAGGAAGTAGATACAAATTATGCATTTCAGACAATTATATCTGTGAGTAATTTGTCCCATATGAATATAAATATATTTCTAATATTTGACCCTTGGTTGTGATAATGAGAAGAGACACCCAAGTTATCTCTTTGGTATTATTGGATTTGTTTATTTATTATAATTAAATTTATAGGGCTGCCCATCTCATAGAAAATAACTCTGGGTATTGTACAATAATCTTAAAGCATTAAAGTCAACTTGTTCCTAAAACCTATTTGTTTCAGAAAAGACTTCCTTCTGAAAAGGCAAAGCGTCTTCCTTTATACTTCAGGATAGTCTGCCTGTGATTTGTCTAAGAAAAAGAGATGTAATATTACCTGATGCATCTTCATTTCTCCTTCTCATTCTGTAATTATACTGATAACAGTGAAGGGCAATATATACCTTTCAGGAAATTTATTAAAATTGTTCTCTCTTTCAATTTCCACTCTCTTTCCTCTTTCCTTCATTGCCATTATATCAATGCTATGAGAAGTTAGCTATCTCTTAGAGAAGAATCATATGCATTATACAGAAGGAAACATTTCCTCTCCTAACTTGAATGGTGTTTATGTTCACAACTGATTCCCTTCTAGAGGCTCATTTAAATTAAATTAACTGTCAGCTCACGAAGCATCCCTGATCTGTTCTCGAGTAGACATCCCTTCATGAGATCATACTAAAAACTTTCTTCAGGGAAAAGTCAGAAGGAAAAATTGTTTCATCAATAAGAACTTGTAAGAATTATAACAAGAATGGTGTTTAATGCATTTAAAAATGTGTGTGGTGTGATATACTAATCAACCTTTCAATAAATCAGATAATAAATATATTGTGTTCGTATACAAAATACTGAACATACTTGTGAGGTTAAAAAGATACAATACTCCTACACTGTCTTGTTTAGACACATATTATTGGGTGGATGGGGAGTCAGTAAAAAACAAAGCACTAGGCATCATGGTCAGTTTTGAACTAGTTTGGAGGAAGAGAAAAGTGATGCCAAGTAGGTATTCCAGGAGAGATGTTTCAGTAATCTTCTGGAGATTGTGCATTTCACATTTCCCTTTACAGATGTATAACAAAGTGAATGCAGGAGAAAAATTGAAGGTGGAACATGTGATTAGCGTTCTTGAAAAACAGTATCCCTATGTAGAAGTAAACAGCATCTTAGGAATTGATTCTGCTTATGATCAAAATAGGAAGGTAAGGAATTCATATTATTGTTACTATTTATACTGTACTTTATAACATCAGTATATAAAGCATACATATCATACTTTAGATGCATATGGAAAGGAATTATTTTATATGCCTGAGGTAGCATCAAAAATGTAAGTTAGTAAAATAACTTCCTGTGTGGGAAATAAATTATAGGTACTCAGAGAAGATTATATCTACCTTTAATATGGGTTCCAAGTAATACACCCATAACAAACAAAATTCTGAGGCAGGTAGATTCCTCAAAGAATAATTTTATTGGATATATCGTATTGGCACAGTTTTGGTGAAAACTGACTTATGGTTTAAAAGTAAAAATTTTCCCTTTCCCCAAACAATCAGTCACATGGTCCAATCAAGGTGCTGTCCTGTTGCCTGGTAACTTCACTCCTCCCAGCTGTCTCTATTCCCCGCTCCCTATTCCTCAGCTCCAGTATGGCAACACTGAAGCCGCAAAATGGCTTTGGTCAGGACAGCTTCAGGGTTGACATAATGATTATATATCAAAATACAGATAGAATAAGAAGCAAACAGTGCAACCTTCTTTCATTATTGAAGTTAGAAAACCATTGTGATGAGTTAATTCTATGCATGGTACTTGACACCAATATTCACCAAATGTATGCCCCTCTCCTGATATGTTGGTATTATCCATAATGATTGGGAATTCTTAAAACAGTAGTCACATCACACCTGTATTAGGTAGGAAACGTCCTGGCTTTGAACTTTAGGGAAATTATTTTAAAGGTTTATTTTCATTGTTATATACCCATAGATCAGTGCTTTTTCACTTGTGACTTTAAGATGTGTGAACTTCAATTACCAGAATTATCTAGCCAGCTTTTCAACTCATTTCTATAGATAATATTTCAGCACAAAATTCTTTTATAAAATATTTCTTAAATATATAACAAGCTACTAATTTTACTGGCTATCTGGTCTACATATAGAATATTTGTTCCAGATGTTTGCCTTTAAATTAGATTGAATCGATAAATAATATTGCATAAATAATGTGACGTACAGTAAGGATATTGTGCTATGTTGGTACAGTTTATTCATAAAACCTATTAATGGAGTATGTAGTACTAGAAAACAGGAAAGTCATTGTATGTTCTCTGTCTTCTTTGTATTTCAGGAAGGATATAGTTACTATGAACAGACTGGTGTTGGTCCTCTACCTATTGTGCTTTTTAATGGAATGCCACTTCAAAAAGAACAACTGGATCCAGATGAACTAGAAACAGTAACTATGCATAAAATCTTAGAAACCACTAGCTATTTCCAAAGAGCTGTGTACCTGGTAAGTTAGATTTCTGATTAATGAGTTTCAAGAAATTCATCAAATATTTTTGTATTACAGCTTATTTTGTGTTCCTTAAAGAGCTTTAGATCTAGATTTGCCAAGCAATTTTCACTGTACTACCAAATATTTTTAAATGGAGTATGTACAATATACAGTATATCTAAAGTAGTTAATGTGGTATGAGATAAGCTATTAACAGAAATAAACCAGCTTTTTAGTGGGTGTACAGAACTAACTTGGTAGCAACCTTATAATGGTGGAATACAATACGTAAATGATTTTTAATTTTTTACTGATTTATTTTATTGTTCTGATTTTCCAGATAATTCCAGCATTTTGATCTTGATCTGTGTTTCAGGGTGAATTGTCCAATGATCAGGATGTAGTTGAATATATCATGACCCAACCCAATGTTGTTCCAAGAATCAACTCTCGGATATTGATGTCTGACAGAGAATATCTAGATTTAACTGCAAATAGTAAGGCCAATATAAAGCATTTTTAAAAAGCATGATCTGGAACATAACAAAAAAAAATCATTGTTTCACATAATGTTCATAAGCCTGCCCCCACATCCCTCAGTTCTAGTTTAATCATAAGGAGGCAATTGAAAGCATAGCCTTCCTTTGTAAACCAATCACGATTGTTCCTTTATTGTGAAAAACAAGAATTTGATTAGCTTACACTATGGAATGTTTTAAAAAACCCAGGATCAAAAACCCTGGTTTATTGTGTAAACTAACCCTAGCTTGTCATAGATTAAATGAAATAACAAACATGTGCTGTTTTTTTTAAAAATTACATTTATATGCCGCCCTTCTCCGAAGACTCAGGGCGGCTTACAATTTTTGGGATACAACCCAATGCGCTCAGCAATAGCCTTCATTCCATTGTATATGCCTGCTTATTACTAAGCGGCATTTTTACAAAGTCAGCTTATTGCCCTCAACAATCTTGGGTCCTCAGTTTACCTACCCCGAGAGGATGGAAGGCTGAGTCAACCTTGAGCCTGGTGGGATTCGAGCCTGCAGTAATTGCAGACAGCTGGAACTTAAGTGCTAGGCATTTAACAGCCTGCACCACCACGGCCCTTTTAAAACAAAACCAGTATTTCCAAACTCTTATTGTAGTCACATAAGGTGAAGAGAAGAAGATACGTTTCAGAGGAACCTAACATTTAGCAATGATACCAATAGTTGAACTGTGGGGTAATTTCATTATCCAACTAGGCAATATCTTCAGTCCTAGAAGAAGTGGGGTTTGGTCTCTGTTTATATACAAATGGCTTGCCCTCTCAGTGTTGGTAGGAATGTTCTTAGTGGTTCCTTCATTAGATTGTTGTTTACTGTTAGCTTGTTTGTCTGAGTCAGTATCCTACTCCCTTATTGTACTGATTATTATTATTTTTTTATATTCAGGTTTTTATTTTATAACATATAACAATTCAAATTTCAGTTAAACAGTATGTTGTTTTAGTACAAATAGTTTTAGGAAATAATAATCAAAATGTTTACAACAATATTCATTACATTAATATTGATTATAGTAGTGTTAGTAATAATAACAGCAATATTATTTGCTTAACCCCTTATTGTACTGATGATGTTATCTAGTTGGGTAATGAAATGTCTGCAAGAGAAAATCAAGCTCAGAGAGCCTAAATGACCCCATAGTTCAACTATTTGTATCGTTGCTCAATATTAGGTTTCAACAACCAAGCTTAGAGAGCACCACATTTGGTAATGATTTAATATGACTTCTGAACCTAAGATCTTGACCAAGTTGTTACAATGACTCCATCTCTTGCACCTCATTGAAGCCATATTATAAATGGGTGAATGGATAGATTGAAAGCAGTAGTAGACAATACTTGTAAAGGGAACAGAAAATAGATTGGAAGTATGTGTTGTATATTGGTTTGTCTGCCCTGATGAATTATTATGTATACATGTACAATCTTTTGACTGTCAAGAAACGTATTATTAAAATCTTTATTTTCAAGACTTAGGAGGGTATAATTTTTTTCTGTTTTAAAATAATTTTTATTAAAGAGGTTTTCAACAGAATATCTCCTCACATATGTAAGGGATACAAAGAGTTCCTTCATACATGCCTAAAATGTTTAAATGCACATAAGGGGGCTTTATTTATTTCCTACATGAAAGTCTCTTCATATCAGCAATAGAATATCACACAATCTTCAAAAGCAGCTTTGGGAATTTGAGAAGAAATTGAAAGAAAGTGGGCGCAGAAATATTTTGATGAATAATTGACAATTCCACCTGGATTGCAATGATTGCAGAATGTAAATCCCTTACATATTTGAGAAGGTGTGTTTGCACAAATGCATACTGTACAAAGATAGTTTTAATATTGTCAGATCTATAAAATCAAATATTAAAATGTTTGTGCTTATAAGTGGTTTGCTGATAAGATGTCTCATTTATTCTACTTGCTCATGTTGTTAGATATTTCTCTTCTAGAGAGTTATCACAGTTGTATTTATTTTTTTCTAGACAATTTCTATGTGGATGATTATGCTAGATTTAGTACCTTGGATTCCAAGGACAAGACAGCTGCCATAGCCAACAGCATGACTTATCTAACCAAAAAAGGTACAGTTATGAGTTCTTTCTTCTTTGGGTATTGCATCTGATGAAGAAAATATTCATACCATATTATGCACAGTTGTCTTTTGTTGAAAAGACTAATGAAGCCTAAAAGATTTTCTGGTTACTCTTTATGCTAGTGTAAAACATATTTCCCTCTCAATCTTAGTACATAATCACCTTTATTTACATTTTGTAGTCTGGAGCAGAATATAAAAAGTCAGCCTGTTATAGTCTGTTTGTAAATAATGTAATTATTACATTAAACACTCCAAATATTTTAGGAAAAAAAAGGTTCCATTGCAAGGTGAAATGGCTTTCCTTTGTCCTTTTATCTGCTCTACCAGGGCTTCCCAACCTTTGGTCCACGGACCATTACCAGTCCGCAGCCCATTGGGAACCGGGCCACGCAAGTGGCGGGTGAGCGCACAAGTTCACAAAGCTCCATTTGCACAAGCAGCAGGTGTGCACACAAAACCATTCCTTCCCCCCCACACCACCGTTGCTGCCAGTCTGCAGAACCAGGAAGGTTGGGGACCGCTGTGCTATACTATACTATTTTTTATTTGCAATACATAATGTTCTGCCACTTCTTTCCTGCCCTGCTATATTATGTATTTGTTTCTATAAATCCAGCTGTGGTCAACTGCCAACTTTGTTTACAAATAAGTGTTGAATTTTTATCTCTATTACCCTTGTTGGTTGCAATCATCATAATCTGGAACTGAGGAAAATGAGGAATACTGGTGAACCAATGCACACATAGTAATTTTATGCCAGACAAGCATAGCAGTTCTTCAGAAAAAATCCAAACTTCTTAAATTGACTCTGTTCACATTCTGCAATAAATCATTGCATGTTTTAAGCATGATATGCTGATTAAGCTACAGTGGCTGAATTCACAGATTGTGCTAGGCCACAATATAGTTTGGATTTCGTGTGAATTTTATCATTTAAATTGTGAATAGTATTGTAATATTATGTGTTAATAAACCAGTGTGGCTCATTCAGCATTCATAGCTTAGGATAATATATATAAATCTTACCAGTTATTACAGTTATGGCATCTACTACACAAAGCTGATAGGTAATCTGTTTGCATAATAGAAATTATATTTACTGTTTATTGCTGAAATATTCCTTTCCTTTCCTTTCCTTTCCTTTCCTTTCCTTTCCTTTCCTTTCCTTTCCTTTCCTTTCCTTTCCTTTCCTTTCCTTTCCTTTCCTTTCCTTTCCTTTACTTTCCTACCCTACCCTACCCTACCCTACCCTACCTTACCTCACCCTATCCTATTATGTAACATTTGATATTTTACATTGATATTTGTATCTGAGATGTTTCTGATTTAGTTCTGTTTCTTAAACATTTGAGGAAAAGAAATTCAGTAGTCCAATTAAATTAGTATGCACATCCAGATTACTATATTAAAAACATTTCATCCAATGTCTAGGAGACAACATTTAGGTATATGGGTATCCTCAACTTTCTCTTATACTCTCTTATTCTCTTATTGTTACTCTTTGAATGAGTTTTAGTAATGGAAGCTTGAAAATATAGATGAAAACCGGGAAGTTGTTACTCCAAAATTTTGTCTTCCTTCTGCAGTAGAAATCAGTTTAGGCCAATAATTTCTCAGTTTTATTTATGGAAGGAATAGTTCAAGTCACCTCTTTAGATATGATAGGATTTTGGAGGGCTAGCTAGTCTCATCCAACAGAGCATGAAATTGACTGGCTAGCTTCAGATTAGGTTTCATTGTAGAAATTCTTCTAGTCAGATTGGTGGAAGAACCTTGCTAAGACAGTGGAGCATCCCTATGTATTCTTTTGTTCCTCTCAAAGACTTTAAATGTCAAATATGGCAATAGTGGCTAGTTATGATACCTCTGAAAGCCTCTAGTATGGTGGGATTCCATGCTAGATAATTGTTTAACAGAAGAACAAATGAATCACGAAGTTTCTTTTAACATTAGGAATAAACATTCCTGCAAATTGTTGCCAATATTTCTGACAAAGGAAAGGCAACAATTTTGTTTGCTTTCTTTGGGAGAAAAGGGCAATTAAGGCTATTGTCTTTCACCTGACAGAGAAAAATAATTCTAGTAAAAGGAGTTAAAAAATGCAGCTAAAAAGAACAAACCTTAGAAGTAGGATGCTAGTGCTGGTGGAATTTGAGGTGACAATAACCTGGTAGATAATTGTAAAGTAATATGAAAGGGTCAGCCTGATTTCAAATCAGATATGATACAACTTTGAGATATGGAGTTTTGCTTTCCTTTTGCTGCAAACTAAGTCATTCTTTGATTATTTGAGTTGGTTATAAGGGTACTGTATGCCCTACAATGGCTCTTGGATATTTAATGAGGTCAATTCTGTAAACTAATTTTATGTTTTTCCACTCTTTCCTGTTTTACTTTTGTCAGGAATGTCCTCCAAGGAAATTTATGGTAATGAACTTGAGTGTTTCTTTTTCTCTCTCTCACTTATTACTAATTTTAATCTTTTAAGGAATGTAGTCTTTAAGTCTTACTGGCTTAGGACTTATTGCGAATGAGAAATCATTGCATATTTTTTTAAAGAAATATTTGAATAACAATATGAATGAATAGTGCTGTATAAATATTAATGTATCTCTTAACTTTCTTGCAGGTTTTCTATATTACTTTTTAAAAATCTGAATTTAGTGGTGTAATAATGATTTCATTAGAATAATAACTTCATAAGATATCACACACACATGCTTATTCTTTGTTCTTTGCAAATAAGCTTGATTCAAAATAAGTAGTATTCTTCATAAATACTAATATCCTAATGATTTTGATATTGTCTAAAAATAGCTTTCTATGCACTGCCCATGCCCAATATGTACATTATGCTAGGATCATGTTCAATTTTCTTCCTTTTATCTTTTTCTTACACAGATGATACTTTTGTCAGGCCAGTGACGTTTTGGATCGTTGGAGATTTTGATAAACCATCTGGAAGACAACTGTTATACGATGCTATCAAACATCAAGTATGCAGCTAACAACCTTCATCGAAGAACTGGGAGTGGGGGAAGACTGAGTTTTACCACTTGTTTGATTTTTGAAGATAGATAAGATAGAGAAGAAAAACTGTTGGGCTTTTATATTTTCAAACAGGGACTGCCCTGTGTATGATCTCAAAAGCTCTCCTTGGGTGGAGAGAAATTGTCAAACAGCTGGTCTACTCATCATGCCAGTTGTTCATTCTGCTATGGTCATTGGCTCCATTTTTCAGAACTGTTTTCAGTCTTTCTAGATTTAGATTTTTATTCTTTTTTATTATAAATAACTCAAGGCAGTGAACATACTTCATATTCCTTCCTCCTATTTTCCCTACAACTTATAATTGGGCTGAGAAAGAATGAAGATTGACTTAGAGTTACCTACAACTGCACATAGGTGTTGCCGCTGTGAAGAGGTTGTTGGATAAGCATAGGTTGCAGATGGCTGCAGACGGGCTGACACGCATATCTCCTAAATCCCAACTGTGTGTTGTGTGGAGGTGCGCGTCCTATGTTTGAATGGCTGATCTGACTTCCTCTTTGAACACCACCTCGCCAGAATGTTAATATTTGCAGAAATATAAATGTACCTTTGCACCTATGCAACCATCCCTGAACGACAAGACACACATGTTCCCTGATGTGCAATGACGTAGAAATCTAATCCAGGCTTAATTGGCCAAAGTCATCCAACTGATTTCTATTCCGAAGGTGGGATCAGAATTCAGAGTCTCCTAGTTTTTGGGCCAGCGTTTTAATCACTATACCAAACTGGCTTGTGATCTCTGTTTAGAAAAAAAAAGGCTGACTTGCTGGTTGTCACAGTTCTTTCTTTCCTTCACTTAAGAACTGTAAAATAACATTTTAAATCTGCATTTCCTTTTCTTCTGTAGAAGTCCAGTAATTTTATCCGGATTGGTGTGATTAACAATCCCAGTGAAGACCCAGCAGCTGAAAACACAATCATTGCCAGGGCCATATGGGCAGCCTTACAGACACAGACGTCAAACAATGCTAAAAATTTTATCACAAAATTACTTAAAGAGGAGAATGCAAAGATGCTGGAGGCTGGAACAGATATTACAGAATTTGCTGTTGGAGTAAGTGTTGAAGATGTTTTTTTTACTGTAAGATAAACAAACACAGTAGGAATAATAGCAAAACACAGGGACATTCTTTTAAATTCTAGCTTCCTTCTGAAGTAACCAGACAGCATAAGATGCATCACATTGTCTTTTAATGAAATATTTTCCCCCCTCCCCTTTTTAGGGTATGGAAATCAATACATTTAAAGAGGCCTTCAAAGCCCCTGAAGTGGGTTTTATTCTTTCACATGCTGTGTACTGCAGGGATGTTCTTAAACTGAAGAAAGGACAGAGAGCGGTGATTAGCAACGGAAGGGTGAGCAAATTATATTGATAAAGGAGAAAGGCTTTCTTTGCAAATGTCTTAGGTCCTAATGTGGTACTTTCCCGCCCCTGCACAACAGAATGCTAATTTTGGATTCATTTTAATGTAAATCAAACTCTTGACCTTATTTTTAAGTTCTTATATGGGCACTCTAAAATTGATGAAACTGGGTTCTTAAAATGGAATTATTATATATATTCTTTGTTACAGTGTACGTTTATAGATTTTCAACTGTGAATCCTCTATCTCTGAATTTGAAGTTCTGATGACCTATTATTATTTATTCATGTATTTATTAGATTTTTACCCCACATAATCTAACAGTCTCTTGGCAACTTATAGCTATTAATACAGAAATATAACAAGAGATCAAAAACCCATAAACATACAAAGCCTAACAAAGAGGTGTTACAAAACCAAATGTCGTTCGGAAAAATTAAGTCTTCAATATCTTTCAGAAGGTGGTCAAGATTGAAGCTGCTTTTCTCTGCATGAGTGTATAATCAGACCAGTTTTTATAGGCAATTGTGGTGTTGTAATCTGTGCTAATATGTTCCAACTCCATCTTGTTGGTGATTATTCAGAATGGGTTTACAATAACATTTATCTTAGAATATGTTGTCCTGCATAACTCCTTTGTGATATTAAGATTTGCACAGAAAGTACTTAATAGACTGCTATAAAGCTGAAGGCAGCTCCCTCCCTCCATCCTTATATCTCCAGTTCTGAAATTCTTTTCCAGTGAGGCAAATTTGGTCCTCCCTCAATTACTTTTTATTCCAGACAAACCTATCTTATTTTCCCAGCCATTTTACCTTCTCTTTTTGTGCTGTAGCATACTTATATCATTGTTTCACTTTCCACACTAACAGCTGTTTAAAGTGCTTATATTATTTTAAGCTATTGTAGGGTTCATTTATTCTGCTGTTCCCAGCTTTAGTCTTTAAATGTTGCTTAATGTTGTGTAGTGAAAATACAACTTCACGTCCAGCAGTGAAATGTTTCTGGTTTTTTTTTTACTAATAATGGTTTGCAGTAAACATTCAGTGTAGAAGTCTATGGAGTTTCTCAGTCATCCAGAAATGTCCCAAAGGTGCTTTTAAGAGCAACTGGACTTTGATTTTTCTTTGAAGATGTTTCGCTTCTCATCCAAGAAACTTCTTCAGCTCTCTTGGATGAGAAGCGAAATGTCTTAAAATAAAAATCAGAAAGTCCAGTTGCCTCTTGAAAAAGCACCTTTGGGACATTCAATGTAGAAATATTTGATTTCTCATAACTATTGTGAAAGACTACCAAGGTAGTTAACAACAGTAGCAACAAAACCAAAATAAAACAATTGGGTCAAATAATCAAGCAGCACATTGATCCTGCAGGCAGTGAAAGCTAGTACAACCTCAAATGTCAATAAGCCCTCATACTGAGAGAAACTGAACAAGCATCTTGAAAGAGAATATTCTTATGGCTAAGTGACATAATCAGAATGGTCCTGAATCACATGGCAGGGTAGTACTGATACCGATTTAAATGAAATTTTTTACTATTCAATTTTTTTTTGCAAAGCTATTGTATGTGTTATATTCCCAGTGGTAATGCATGTTAAGAAACTGTGCATGTTGCAGAATATGTCTGTTTCAGATTACTTCGTAGTGATCATGATCATACCATTTCATCTTCATTTCAGATTATTGGTCCATTGGAAGCTGGGGAGCTTTTTAATCAGGATGACTTCCACTTGCTAGAAAATATTATTCTAAAGACATCTGGGCAGAAAATAAAATCTCATGTACAGCAGTTAGGAGTGGAAGAAGATCTGTAAGTAAAAATTGAGTAGGTTATAGAAAGGAAGAGGAATTCTTCACTGAGCTCTGTTGATGGTTTCAGTGTTTATGGAATACCTAAGAGAGATTCTTCCTGTATCATGCCACCTTCCATATAATGGAGGGTGGCATGAATTTTATTTGCGGATACAGACATTCCTTTAAAATCCAGGTGATTTTAAATATAGAGAGATTGTATCATAAGATTTTAACTTACATTGATTCTGTTACTTTTATTTCCATGTTTCCTGGTAGCGCAATATCTTTAATGTGGTAGGGGGTATTATAGTTTGTTTCCCATTCATAGTATTTAGAAAAATCCTTGACTGAAAATATTTAAACCTTATTTTATAATAGTAGTACATGAGCAGATAGTGTAAAACAGCAGCAGAGTATAAAACATGATAGTATAAAACATGTAGTCCTTGACTTACGACCACGATTGAGCCCAAAACATCTGTTGCTAAGCAAGACAGTTGTTAAGTGAGTTTTGCTCCATTTTACAACCTTTTTTGCCACAGTTGCAAAGCAAATCTCTGCAATTCTTAAGTGAATCATGCAGTTGTTAATTGAATTTGGCTTCCCCATTGACTTTGCCAGCTAGGAGGGTTAAAAATGGTGATCACATGACTCTGGGACAGTGTAATTGTCATAAAGACATGCCTGTTGCCAAGTGCCTGAATTTTCATCACGTGACCATGGGGATGCTGCTGCAACAGTCATGTGAAAACCCGTCATAAGTCATTTTTCAGTGCCTGCAGATGTTTTATTACACCAACTATGTAACTTCAGTGCTAGTCTGGATGTTACTTAGTTTGGGTAATGAAACATCTGCAAGAAAAAAAGCAAGCTGAGAGAGCACCAAGGACCCCTCATGTCAACCCTGAGCTACAAATATTCTCCTTTATGAGTCTCATCTCTTATTTCCCCTTTGCCTTGTAGCTTTCTGGTTGCATTGAGTTAAGTTTATTTACATTCTAATGGAACAGTAGATTGTGGTTTCATCTGTGTGCCTCTCCCAAGCCAGACCTCAGAGCAAGGGAAATGAAATAGATAGCTTTTGTAAGCAAGCAAAGAGGAACAGCCCGTTTGCTTGCATTTACCGCCACTGGATTTCATATATAGTGTATTTTATCATTTGCAAAAGCAGCACTTACGGTTTGTTTGTTTTTTGTTACTACATCTCATCAAGTGAGCTTTTTAAGGATAATAACATTGGAAGGAAACATTGGCAGGATGGTCTTTTCCTCTTTCTTCAGTGCAAGTGACCTTGTCATGAAGGTGGATGCTCTTCTGTCTGCACAACCAAAGGGAGAGGCAAGGATTGAATACCAATTTTTCGAGGACAGATACAGGTAAAAATAATCTGCAAGAGTGGTTCTTAATTAATCTTGTCTGTCTGCCAAGAATAATATGCATTCAGGTTCTGTAAAATGTAAATAATCCTGAAAAGATTCATTCATTAGAATTTCCATGCATGTTTTTTTCAAAAAGTGTTAAGTATTTAAAAGATAAAATAGTAACAGATTATATGTACACATGAGTTGACTCTTTAACTGTTCTAAAAATGGAATTCATAAATGTTTTAGACTTTTGCTGATATTTCTGTCATGAACTAAATACAAAAATCAAGATTCTTTTCGTTTTCTAGCGCAATTAAGTTGAAACAAAAAGAGGAAGAAATATATTTTGATGTTGTGGGTATTGTTGATCCCGCCACTAGAGAGGCACAAAGACTTGCTCCATTGCTTATGGTATGAATTTATTATTATTATAATCACTATTGTATTATTATTTTTGTTATTCATCGCACAGTCAGCCAGATGTTCAGTCTGGGTTTGGCATTTTTGTCTAACTATTGAGTCCTTACCAAGGAGCTGGGATAGGCAAATCTGGATGTTTGATGGTGTTGCAGATATCACCAATAACAGATATTACTATTACTATTACTATTACTATTACTATTGGTAACTGCAAAATGTTTGGAATATTTTGGGTAGTTATGGATATTCCTTCTTTGATCAGTAGAGGAAATAAGCTTCTCATTTTACAAGCAATGTGTGAAACCTATTGTAAAAGAATTCATCCTTAATATACAAAATACAGGTAGTCCTCCACTTGCAACAGTTCGCTTAGTGACCATTCAAAGTTACAACAGCACTGAAAAAAGTGACTTGACCATTTCTCACACTTATGACCATTGTTGCATTCCCCATCACATGATTTACATTCAGATGCTTGACAACTGACTCACATTTATGACGGTTGCAGTGTCCTGGGGTCATGTGATCACCTTTTCCAACCTTCTGACAAGCAAAGTCAATGGGAAAACCATATTCACTTAACAACCGGGTTACTAACTTATCAACTGCAATGATTCACTTAACAATTGTGGCAAGAAAAATCATAAACAGGGCAAAACACATTTAACACATTTCTCACTTAGCAACATGAATTTTGGGTTCAATTGTGGTCATAAGAACCTGTATGCTGGCACTTGTTGAAACATTTCCAAAATAATACTATTACCTTTCCTTACCTTAGTTTTTTGTGAGTAATAATAACTCTTAAGAACACAAGCTTTAAACAAAAAAACTTAAGATGTTAGATTTTAAATGCATTTTGTGTTAATATGGAAAATGCTGAAATACATAATTCATGGCCTGTGCCAATCCTTTGAAAGAAGAGCTTTATTAAGTGCAAGGTTGCATAGAACACACATCAAATAAAAACAACAACAACAGATATACCTTTCTCCAGATTCGACTCTGTGTTTTATGCCAGAGTCTATTCTCCACTGCACATTTGCTTCACTTAACTGAGGGGAGGGGGAAGAACAGAGGAGAGCCTGAGCATACACACACATATGGAAGCGGCAGTTAGTTTATGAAGCAGCTGTATGAACTTTAAAAAAATGTGCAGCTGTTTTAGTGATTCAGTTGTGCTCCCAAGAAGATAAGAGATTTGAATTAAATTGAACACATTTAGACAGGAGTTTGATTTATCAAGTAACTAGCTTTTAAGTTTTCTTATGTTAGCTATATGTGTAATATCAATTAACAGTCTTAATAAGTTTACAGTGATTCCCCTACAGCAAATGATGAGTGCATTTCAATGTTAATGAGCTAATAGACAGAACATTAGGGATATGAGAAGAGGAAGAAATTGCAAGAAATTTGTAGTTCAATTGCATTTAGATTTATGTGTCCTTTTCCCTCGATTTAGGTACTGAACAAACTCATAAATATGAACCTCAGAGTTTTTATGAACTGTCAATCCAAACTCTCCGACATGCCTTTGAAAAGGTGAGGAAAAATAAGCTCAGTCAAATGTAACAGGATATACAGCAATACTGATAAAAGGTTACGATTACTGTGCTTTTAATGCTAGTGTTGGAAAACTGCAGGCTGCAGCTAGTTATTAATTTTATTTTTATTGTTTATTAATTTTATTTTTGTTTCCACTCTTTCACTGCTGAATTGTTTGTCTGATGTGAATCCTAACACCAGAATTAACATCAGAGAATTAACATCAGAGAATAAACAACAGTCCAATGAAAGAACTACCAAGGAATACACAATTCCCTACACTCACAAATACTAATAGCTACTGTATATAAACAGAGAGCAAATCCCACTCCCTTCTGGGATGAAGAGGTTATCTAGTCTGGTAATGAAATGACTGCAAGCAACCAGCAAGAGAGCAAATTTTTAATACTACAACATTTAAATATTTGTTATCTTTACCTCTTAGTTTTTATCGCTATGTTCTGGAGCCAGAAATTACTTTTACAGCAGAAAAACACCTTGTTCCTGGACCAGTTGCCAAATTCCTGGATATGCCTCAATCACCATTATTTACTCTGAATCTAAATACTCCAGAGAGCTGGATGGTGGAGTCAGTAAGAACATCATATGATCTTGACAACATTTATTTGGAGGAGGTAAATTTATTAATATGCATTCAAGTTTTAGAGAAGGTTAGAAGTATTCCATTTGGAAAATAAAGCTTTCAGCTAAAACTTTTTAGTCAACTAATTGAAAATTAAAATCTGCACTGCATTAACCAGTATGATGATTTGGAGGATAAGATGCATATAATTGATTTGCTTTTATCTTCCAATAATATATGCTGATTTTTGTTTCAAGGAGTTGGATTTCTCCATTATAGAATAGGCTTTTCAATAAAGTTTTTTTTAATGCTGTGATGTTAAATAGCAAGAAGAAAAGTGAAGCTGGCAAAATATGAATGCTAATTGTTAAACTTAACAATGGTAATTGGGACCAGCAACTCCATTGTTAAGCAAGTCAATTGTAAAATTGATATTGTGAGTGTGCCAATTTATGACAGCAGTTGTGGCTGGCATAACTGTTAGACAAATCCTGACTGATTGCAGCATCTCACTGTCACATGGTCTCCATTTATGACCTCCTGCCAGTTCCCCATTGACTTTTCTTTTTGGAAGCCTACAATGAAGGCAGTAAATGGAGATCACATGATTGTGGAGTGTTGCAACCATCATAATTGTGAGCCAGTTTTCAAGCATCTGGTCATTCGGTGAAGACTACCTGTGTACGTATGGTCTATTGAAGCATTTCTAGAACAATTATTCCAACTTTGTACTCCCCAAATGAGGTGGCATTGCACGTTCCAGAATTCTTTACCTGGCATAATTATTAATCCCATTTGCTAGGAATTTGGGATATTGTAAACTCCAGTATCTCTGAAGAATGTATAGTTGTGTAAGGCTGTCTTAGTAAGATGGTTTCAGAATCTAGAATTGAAAAAAACTGTATTAATATAACAACAGAACATAACATATGTTACATTAGAGTTGCCTCCAGGTGAGCTGAGTGTCATATAAAATAAAAATATCTGTACCTCTTTTAGTGGTAGACATTTTCTCTCAATGCTGAGTTGTGAATAATTGGGATACATATTTCTGGGTATAAATCTAACAGAAGAATGGTCTTAGCTGGGGATATCAAGCGTGGAACACTGCATTATCTAAAATTGCAAGATAGACTTATTTATCTTACTTTTCCTATTTGAACTGTAGCTTCTTGATGCTGATCATTGTTTTTAATTATTTAAGCTTTTGAATGCTTAACTAGTGGTTATTTCTTTCTACATAGGTGGAGAGTGTAGTGGCAGCTGAGTATGAATTAGAACACCTCCTTTTGGAAGGGCATTGCTATGATATCACTACAGGGCAGCCTCCCAGAGGCCTTCAGTTCACTCTTGGAACATCAACAAACCCCGTTGTAGTTGACACCATTGTCATGGCCAATTTAGTAAGTCACTGATCATCTTACTGAAGTTTAATAGAATGTGATATGAAATAGATTTGTAAATGTTTAATTGGCCATGTATATGTTAGACAGTTTTATAACAGCAGGCAAGGCATTTTCTGGAATCCAATATTCAGAATATTCAATATTCTACCTTATATCATGTATGTAAACAGATATGCCATTCCTTTTTTTTAAATTCCTAGGCAAATAATCATGTAAAGAGGAAAAAATTCCCATGCCTTTTGACTTTCACAAAAGTTCTTATTGTGGCTTTTGCTCAGCCAGATACATAAACTAGAGTCTAGGCTGAGTTAAACATTAAGCATTATAAATAATTTTAAGTTTTTTAAAATCGGTTTTTTAAAAAAGCAGCTTGTAGTCATACCATAGAGAAAAATAATCTAAAACAAAATTCAATTCAAAATAGTAAATTACACAGCTAGAATCTCACAGCATTTTACATCCTTTTTTTAAAAGGGTCTGGGTGAGAATAACTGATACTTTCTTGAGATCTTGGGAATGACAGAATTCATATTTGAATAAGTATCTATAAATTCACTGGAGAGAGCAATTGTGTTTTGAAGAATTGGAAGGAAACCAAACTGCCAAAGAACATGGTGGCTGGACACCATCAAAGCTGGCACCAGCCAGAGCATAGAACAACTCAAAGAAGTAGTGCAAGATTGGAAGATTTGAATAGCCCTGGCCTATAGAATTGCCAAGAGTCAGATACAACTGAATGGATAACATCATAATCTATCTATTAAATAAGTATGTTAGGATTCATGATTGAGTCTAACAGCTGATAGGTATCTAGTTGGTATATGCATTTGGTATTAATTCTTAAAAGTATTTACAGCCCACTGTCTTCCTTTATTACTGAAATGACTGGAATATCAAGATATAAATAATACCGGTAATCTAAATAATGAAAAATACAACCATTTTGTTTGCTTGGTTGTATTGCATCTTATCAAACACGAATACGAACTTGCATTACAAATTATAATTTTAATGTTAATGTAGTAGGAATGATCCAGCATAAAGAGATTTCATTCTAGTAGATTTACTAGGATAAGAAAAAAGTGAGCTATAAATATGTATATGTTCTCAATCCTGATCAAGATATGCTTTGTAATTATATTTTTTTAAATTTCAAAAAATTTTAGAGAAAAAAATGCAAAGCTGGTGCAATTCTAGGGTCTTAAACTTCAACTTTTAGGGATGTAAGAATGTTTTTCAAATCCAATTTTCACATGTATACTGTAATTCTAAGCACTAGACAGCTCCATTCCCAACAGGTCACCTTAATAAGGTAATATTTGTAAATCATGTAATTCTTTGTATGATCCCTGAGATTTTATGAAAATCCTGTACTTCTTTTCTAATATTTTTTCTTGTCTCCATTTCAGATTATATTTTATTATCGGTTATCAAAGAATATGTTATTTACATTATATACATACTAGTCAATATGTATGTCTAAGATCTAATTAAAGCTTATCGATAGGATATTTTAGACATTGGAGGCTGGTATCCATTTGTATTAAGGACATAATATTTTCTGTGTAATGAATAATTAAAGATATGTAACATGACAAGTTTAGCGTAGTGGTTAAGGTACCAAGCTAGAAACTGGGAGGCACAAAGCCAGCCAGGTGACCTTGAGCCAGTCATTTCAGCCCTAAGAAGAAGGCAATAGCAAACCACTTTAGAAACTGCAAGAACTGGTATTCAGGAGTCAAAAATTGCACACACAACTTGCCAAGTGAAATCCAGCTGAATTAGGCATCATAATGGGAAATTTAGTACTTAGTAAATTACCTGAGATCAACTAGAGTGTTTCTTTCTTTCCCTTTCTCCTTTTTAGGGATATTTTCAGTTAAAAGCCAACCCTGGTGCCTGGTTTCTGAGGCTTAGAAAGGGAAGGTCTGATGATATTTACAAAATTTACAGGTAGGTTGATAAAAGCCATGATTCTACTTGTTTGTTTCTAAACTCCGTAGGATATAGCCATTCCATCAAGATGACATTGGCTTATTTATTTAATATACAGTATTTCTATGCTACCATAATAAAAATAAGTCTTGTTAGCAAGAGTTAACAAAAATTTTATGTAGAGTTTTTCTAGATAGAAAAAAATCCACCGTAAAACAACCACTCAAAAAAACCCACCACCATGGCACTATAAAAATCAGGGAAAGGATCTTGGAAACAACTCAGTCTTCAAGAGTTTTTTGAAAGTCCAGAAAAGAGAGAGCTAACCTGATTTCCATAGAGAGGCAGTTTCAAAGAATTGGCACTGCATTAGAAGAACCTGGGTGGTCTTATGAATTGGCACTTCAAACAATTCAAGAGTCAGGTTGGCTTCATTTCACTTCCCTAATTAAATCATTGGACAGTTCTGAATTTGAAAACTTCTGAACTTAAAATGCCTTCCTCCTTTCAGTTTAGAACAGCTGTTCCACACTTACTAGAAGTGTTGTGATGTCCCAACTATTCCAGAAATGCCCTAAGGTTAAAAGAGCCCTGAGGCTTAAAGCTTAATTTCAAGCTTTAAACAACTATTCTGAGTTCAAAATAAAAATATTTCTTGCTCAGGATTTTGAAACATTTTGAGCATTTAAACTTGAAAACTTTTACATTAATCAATAGTCAGGGTTTTTTTTGTTTCATACATAAAATTTATATGAAGGTATATATCCATAGTTGGATTAATATGATTCTAAAAATAGAATTTTATTTGAAGTAAAATAGAATTGTATTTGAAGTAAAACCAGTTTTGAGACAGATTTTGACAAAGAAAAGTGGCACCAAATAGTGATTACAAAGCTAATATTTTAAATGTAATTAATTTTTAGTCATGATGAGACAGATTCTCCTCCAGATGCCAGTGATGTTGTCGTTGTTATCAACAATTTTAAAAGCAAAATTATTAAAGTGAAGGTGAGTTTGAAAAGGAGGGTAAAGTACTATTTTCAACAAGATTTTGCTTACATATTTCAAAAAAATATTTTTATATGGTGGTATAATTTGTAATTTAGTTGAAACCCCCCCCCCGAATATTAACAATGTTAAAGGAACTCTTTGCAGTTTTATATAAATATACTTAAGCTAATTTACTATTTTCTTTGTCAGGTTCTTTGTGTTCTCTGAGCTTAATTTTCTTTTAGTTTTTTAATGACATTTCACTAACAGATGTTTCTGCAAGAAGAAAAAGAAGCTCATAGATCACTAAGAACCCAACAGTTCAATCCTCAGCACATTATATTCTCCTTTGTATTCTGTCTTTGTAGGTTCAAAAGAAGCCAGATATGCTAAATGAAGATTTACTTAGTGATGGTACTAATGAAAATGAGTCTGGATTTTGGGAATCTCTGAAATGGTAAAGATACTTGCAAGTCCTTCACTGTCTCTTGAATTTCCTGAACCTAATTCCTTACAACATAATGGAATATTTGGAATCAGTTTATATTATTTATTAATATGTTTCTCTTAAAGCCATAATACCACTGTTTGCAATAAGGACTAGTAGTTAACAAAGACATAACATGAAAGAAACCTTTTTTTAAAAAATTGAGCATTGCAAAAGGTTTTTTTGCCCTTGTTTTAGGGGGTTTACGGGAGGCCAGAAGAAAGAAGAAGTGAAACAGGATAAGGAAGATGTGATCAACATTTTTTCAGTGGCATCAGGGCATCTATATGAAAGATTTCTTCGGTAGGTCTAGAATTAATTTTACTCAAATTGTAAAATGCTGCTTATACATGGACATTTGCAGGATTGTTTAGTTTTCTTCATTTATTAGGTTTTGGAGTTTATTTTACACAATTCATTCCGCAGGGTTGGGATTCAAATTTTTTTACTACTGGTTCTGTGGTTGTGGCTTGGTCGGTGTGGCAGGGGAAGGATACTGTAAAATCTCCAGTCAGAGGTGGTATTTGCCGGTTCCCCTATCTACTCAAAATTTCTGCTACCGGTTCTCCAGAACCTGCTGAATACCACCTCTGTCATTACGATAAATAAGAATAATTTTACATTTATGGATCAATACCATTGTAGAATTGTAAGGGACAGCCTGTTTCAGAAAAGATCCAGAGGAAAAAATCCACAGCCTCCATAGAAAGATTTTTGTACAGATCTTACCATCAAAAAGTTTTTCCTTATATTTAAATGAAACCTATATATCTGCAATGTATACCTCTTATTTCGACTCCTAATTTGTAGTTTCAGTGGCAGTGGAAAATTGCTTTTCACCATTTTCCCTGTGGCACCCTTTTAAGAACTGAAACAACAATATTGTATAGGTTTTATCTACCTTGGCTTTTCTTGTTTCTTAGTACTAAGGCAATGCTCTTTACTGGTTTAACTGTTTTGTGCTTATACTTGAATTAGGATTTATTTTAGAGTATTAAGACATTAATTCTGCACTCGCTCTTGAGCTTTTGTTAGGTGGTGATGAGAGGCTTCAAGACGCCCACCGTTCATTTTTAACATACATAAGTACTGATGTTCATCTCTAATGGGCCTTCAGTGGAATTCCATAAAGCTTTATAACAATTGATATCTGACTCAAAGAATAAAAATCTTTTTGAATTTTTCAAATAAAGCAAGTGTTAGACTAGATTTAAAAAAAAAACAACTTATCACAATCTTTTAATGATGTGTTTTAAATTAGCAACTACTCTTTTTTAAAAAGATTCCGCCCCCTATCTGTCAACTGTGCATTTGCAGAAATCCAAAACACCTAGTCGTAGAAACCAAGAGGTGTCAGTAAAGACTCAACATTCTAGGTTTGGCACTGACTATATGCTCACAAAGCCAGAAAAAGTTTTCCTGCCTTCATATTTGCACCAAGTCTTTTTCAGCAATCTTAATTAAATTCTTACTAATCTGTTAGAGAGTACCCAGAAAGTTGTCAGAGATCCCTATCTATTTTCAGCCTATACCTATTCTTAAATTATCCAGAATCATTCTAGCCAATCAGAAAAATGATAATTTTAAAATAATGTGGAGTGCTTCATTTGGATAGACTAATTTATATAGTCTCATTCAGCTTCTGATACAGCAGTGCTAATGGGAAATCCTACAATCTGGTCTGTTTTCATTCTTTACAGCCCTTTGTTCAAGAACAGCTTAAAGCAATTAACTATACCTTTTAAAGTACAAGAGTAGTTTTATCTCCTTCCAATGCTCTCTTAAGATAGTCAGTTTGTTAAGATTTTTCATAAGTTTGCAATTACAGTCACAGAATGGGTGAAAAATAAAACATAAAGGTTTAAATTAGTTCTAGATTTTATTCGTTGTAATTTTATTTTATTTATTTATAATATTTGTTATATTTCTTTTATTTCCTTTAACAGCATAATGATGCTATCCGTGCTGAAACACACAGAGACTCCAGTGAAGTTCTGGTTTCTGAAGAATTATTTATCACCCACAGTTAAGGTTTGTGGAAGAAAAGAAATTTTCTATTTTCTATTTTTAAGAATGTAATATTGATTTATTTATTTAATAATAACATATGGTTGCCCATCTTCCAAATCATAACTTAGGTGGCTCACAGCAATAGTAAAAAAAAACAAAAAAAAACCCCAATCACACACAAAAAAGTGTCCTAGAACCCTAAACCTCAGAAGACAAAATTGGGTTCCAGCCTCACCCTGTCCCAATACTTGGGGGAAACCCAGATTTGTAGGTCTGGTGGATCTGGGAGGGGAGAGTGTTCCTTACAGCAGGGCCACTATTGAAAAGGTGCATTTCATGGGTCCCACTTGATGAAAACATTTGAGAGAAGGAACCTGGAGTGTGCCCATCCTATCCAGCCTGGTGGAATAGGCAAATATACCTAGGCAGAAGCAGTTCCTCAGATAACTTGGCCCCATCACAGACAGGGCTTTAAGGCTAATAACCACCATCTTGAATTGCACTGGAAAGAAACTATAGGTCAACTGAAGTCAACAACAGGGTTGTAATATGGACAAACAAAACTGCCCAAAACAATCACAGGCAAAGTAGTGAGCTCAACCATAAGCAACTTGCTTAAAAAGCAGAAATGCTTCTGCTTTTGCTTCAACAGAACATTCAATCCATAAAAAATAAATTCTCTTCATTTCAAGCAACTCATCTGCTAGATCTCTTTTCTAAACTCCTAATGTCCCTGACTTCTTTTTCCTTTTCATATTCTTGTTGTCTGCATCCTAAGATCTTCAACTATTCTATGTTCTGTATTTTCTTTCCATGTCCTTTCTCATTTTTTTCTAAACAGCCAGGTACCCATCCATCCATTTTTCCCACACTTTCCCACCTGTTTTTATTTAATTATTTCAGTTTGCTAACAGGAAGTTAGAATGGTTAGGAGGGGAAAGTAAGATTTTGGGCCCAGGTTATAGGGAATCTCAGCTAAAGAATATAGCTAGCTAGAATGCAATTAATCTGGACATATATGTTTAATTTAGGATGTGGCTCATTTATTGCTAGAACTAAAAGCATATTCCTAGCTATTTTTTCCGCACAGAATAATGTAAGAAAATGTAGTCCATTCACTTTCCTCAAACTGGAATATAAATTACATTTTAGAACTGTTACACACTCTTGTGGGAGGAGTAGATTGACAAAGGTGAAAAATGTGTCATATTTCATACACATATTAAACAACATGCATATACATGTACACATACATGTGCGCGCACACACACACACACTCCTTATAAGCAGGCTCTCAGATCTATACCTATATATACTATATATACATGAATAGCTTTCCTACAAGCCAAAAATGGTTTCTCTACCGTATTTCAAAGAAATAATGAATAGTGATGGGAAATGAAATTGCTACAGCCATTAGAAGTGTAGATCAAATACTATTGGGGGAATGAGCTTAATTCTAGTGAGTTGGAAGAAAAGCTTCTATTATATTTAATTGCAGAAATTTTCCCACTTTCCCTCCCTCCCTCCCTCCCTCCCTCACACACACACACATCCCTTGCCAGCATAGATAACTAAGAATAATTTGTTTGAGAATAATGCTCCGCAGGAAGGAAAAATATCTTGTGGATATGTTCCAGTGTACTAAAACCTCTATTCTTTGTGGTGGTTGTTTTGTTCCTACTTTAAAATCCTCTTTGCTAGGTAGTACAAAGGACAATACACCAATATCTCTTAATTTCATCTACTTATAATCATTTTTCCACATAAAAGTCTTTACTTATAAGAAATGTAGGAATGCAAGAAAATTAAACTTGGTTGGTAATGAGACTTAGGCAAAATGTGAAGATTCCTGCTTGCATATTTACCATTATTTTTCATAGCCAAATATCTGGCTTTGTTAAGAATAATGTAATATGTCCTTTATGGGTTCTTTGGTAATTTGTATTAGAAGCTGTTAGGACAATAAACTAATATTTTGTTCCAGGAATTCATCCCATATATGGCGAAAAAGTACGATTTCCAGTATGAGTTTGTCCAGTACAAGTGGCCACGCTGGCTTCACCAGCAAACAGAGAAGCAACGTATTATCTGGGGTTACAAAATTCTTTTTCTGGATGTGCTTTTCCCACTCGCTGTTGATAAATTCCTTTTTGTAGATGCTGACCAGGTAAGTGGTTTTGAAGACTCAAATGTTATTTATTTTAAAAAGAATGTCTGAGGTGTCTTTTTTAGCTAGGGCACCCTACAACTTATATTTTAAAATTTAAAAATAATTTACAAACTTCATAGGTATTCATAAGTAGAAAAAAATAGCTGATAAATGTAAAATCCCTTGAAAATTAAATGGGATAAAATGATTTAATTGCACAGTTAAATCTAAAGAAAGAAACTACATTTCTAATTTCTTTAAAAAGAGTGTTTCACAGTTTAAATGCTAGTATACAGAGGGCCTTGTTCATTGTCCTCATAAGTTATCCACTGTTGATGGTGAGACATTCACAGTGTATCCGAAACAGACTCATATGAGAATTGAGATCTAGGATCCAGAATGTTTAAGGCTTTATAAGATCAGCCTCTTGGATACATGCTTGGAAACACAATGGAAGCCAGTGCAATTGGATCTAGAATAATAATTAAACAAAAGCACAAATCAGAAAACAGTGTGGTTGCCACTTTTCACAATAACTTCAGTTTCCAAAACCTCTTTAGCATAGCTCTACATGTAACACAGCTTGTAATCTGAGTTAGGTATTGATTGCTATGGCTAACTACAAGATGAGCCACAAATAAAAGATGACCCACTATAGGGCCACCTGATCCTTCATGATTGGTACCAAATGACCAAAGCTGCAAAAACTCAATCCTGCATTAGATCATCTACTGAGCAACAGTACACTTGCCTTAAGCCATTTCTGATGGATTATTGTTGGCTTCCTACATTAATGATTTACATAGACTTTTTAATGACAAGAAAATGATGAGACCTGACCCCAGAATTCATGATGATTTTTAAAAAGTAATAGGTAATAAGAGTATCTGTTAGGATTCTTAGGGAAATCCTAACAGATCAGTGGGATAATATTCTCTTTAGCACCATCTTTTAGGAGATAAGGGATGATGGCTCAGTGGCTAAGACATTGAGCTTATTGATCAGAAGGTAGACAGTTCAACAGTTCAAATCCCTAGCGCCACATAATGGAGTGAGCTCCTGTTACTTGTCCCGGCTTCTGCCAACCTAGCACTTCAAAAGCATGTAAAAAATGCAAGTAGGAAAATAGGGACCACTTTGGTGGGAAGGTAACAGCACTCTGTGTGCCTTCGGAGTTTAGTCATGCTGGCCACATGACCACAGAAATGTCTTTGGACAGCACTGGCTCTTTGGCTTAGAAATGGAGATGAGCACTGCCCCTAGAGCCGAAAACAATTAGCACACATGTGCGGGGGAACCTTTACCTTTATCTTTAGGAGATAGTGCTGAGGTAAGATCAGAATTAATGCACCAAATTTTCATATTTGGTATATGCCAAAGAATGGCACCATATTTGACACATCTAGCAAATGAATATACAGTAATCTCCTGCCTATTTCCATGAAGGTTGTATGTCATATCCTGGACTTCTGACGTTTATTATTTTTCCCCTATAAAACTTGGAACTTGGTTGCCTTCATTAATTCTAGATTCTTTTCAGAAAAGAAATACTAAATATCAGCATATACTTTACTGTGTGATTAACAACTTTTTTCATCTGTACTGATCTAGTGCATAATAGTCACAGGAAACTAATGGAAAGGAGTGGTGATATGAAAACCTCTAACTTTCAAGCAAGTTCTCAAATGATTGTAGTTAAACAACAATTGCTATCAGGCTAAACATTTTAAATGTTTGTGATCTCTAGTAGGAACTGATACAAACTCATTTCTGCTGGTGTCTGTTACTTGGCTTCACCTAAATTTAGAGGCTCCCTTAATATACTTAAAATAATTTAATTTTTCATATTAAAATGTATTAAATTAAATCAGTTGATTAAACATATGTACCATGCTATGGTTTCAAGTTGGCTTTTGTTTTACTACTTTACTACAGAGATAATGGACATGGTTCCTTATTCCTCTCCTGAAGGCAGCTCCAAGGTTGGGGGCTTATAATAGTATTTTGGGCATACCCTTTCCCACAAAAGTCCATATTTTTAGGTTATAGGTTTTGGGGATGGATGGGAAAGCATTGTTGCCATAGATCATGTTTAATTAAGAGGAAAGTGGATAGATTGAGATCCAATTCTACATTTCCTATGCAATATGTAAAATTTTAAACTGAACTATTTTTTCTTTAGATTGTGCGTACAGACCTAAAGGATTTAAGAGATTTCAACTTGGATGGAGCACCTTATGGTTATACACCTTTCTGTGAAAGCCGCAGAGAGATGGATGGCTACAGATTCTGGAAGTCAGGATACTGGGCAAGCCACTTGGCTGGAAGAAAATATCATATTAGGTGATACATTTACACCCCAAATACTTCTGATGTATTTAGTCTGAGTGTAAATAGTAAATTTATTTTGAAAATGACAAATAAATTCCAATCTGAATTTATTTTGCATTTTACTTATTTAGTGTATATTTCAGATACAAGTGAATCTAACATCTGATTTTTCTCTGTTCTTAGTGCTCTTTATGTTGTAGACCTAAAAAAGTTCAGAAAGATAGCTGCTGGAGATCGACTCAGGGGACAATATCAAGGACTTAGCCAGGATCCAAATAGCCTGTCCAACCTTGATCAAGTAATTATATCTTTTCATATATATGTGTGTGTATACTTTGGTTCTTTTGTTCAAAAGAGATGCAAATCTTACAGTAATACTGCGTTGTTAGAGAATTTTCCCTCATTCCCTCACAGATATCAGATTCCAAAAATTTGAGTTTCGCAGACATATTGCTATTTTCCACAAAATCAACCTTTAGAAACTTGGAGAATGGGCATTCACCTTTAAAGCTTTCTGGGATACAAACATAAGATAGGTTAAGAATAACAAATATTGAGGAATAAAGTTAAGGAAGATAATATTTTGTGAAGAGATTCATCAATATGCATTATGGTTACTAGTAGGTGAACAAGTAGGAATATGTATTAGTAGCATCTGGAGTACTGGTTATAGGTCTACAGGAAAGAAGGCCATGATAGAAAGGAGGCATTCACAAACTACTGTACCTTCCCATCCGCTCTGCCTGCCTGCTGAAGCATATGGATATAGCTGAAAGCAAATGCAATGCATCTGGGTTAGTCAAGCTGGCATCCTTATTCTTGATTCAGCAGATGCCACCTGTTTTCTGGAATTTAGATGGGGCAGAACAGAAAATCTCCCTTCCCTAGGACTAGGTTTTTAAACAAACGTGTCGTTCCTTGTGACAGGATGAATAAGGCCAAAAACTTTGGAATGTATGGTGTAGTACAAACACTACATTAAGAGTATTTTACAGAGGATTTTAATGTTAAAAATAGCTCAAAATATATACTTGGGAAATAGCATAATGGAATCAAATTGTAGGCAGTTTAGATCTATATACAACAGGTTGCAACTATTAATCCAGAAAGAGAAAAAAGAAAGTACAGGTGAATGTAAAACTATACAGCTGAGTAAAACAGCACTGAAATTTCATCCAGACTCATCCAAAACCAATACCAAAATTCTTTTGCTATCGTTTCTCTGCCAATTTTATCTTACTAGTTTCAGTTTTCTCAGGACTTTTACCATAGGACTGAAATCCCAAACCCAGTTAAGAAATCTGCTCCTTCATTTCTTGATACTTTGAGGACTTGCAACCAAGACTACAGGAGAAAAATAAACATCCATTTGTTTCTTCTGGCTAGAATTTCACCCCCTGCCTCTCACTTCAAGAAGAGAAGCATTTTATAGCACTGTAGAATATATGAATTTCCAAAATATAATCCCTTAATATGCTATAGACATGCAGATGAGCTGTAGTTGCCATCTGTTAAACGCAAGGTACAATAACTCAATATAATTTAAGAACTTATGGAACTCTTCAGTGATATGGTTGCAGATGAGGTAGGCTCAAAGGTAATTAAAGATAAATGTTTTCCATTGATGCTTGGTCATTTCTAGCATGTTCATCCTAAGGTTCTATTGTTTTATGTATTCTGTGCTCTGAGAAATACAGTGCCAGTGTATTCCTCAATATAATTGCTTGCCCAAGGCCATGTTTTGTTGTTTTGGGTGTTTAAATTTGGTCAGCAGACAATTTTTTAATGTCTGTAATCCATTTGTAGTGGATTAATTTTAATTTATATGCAACTGTAATGCAATTGAAAAGTTTTTAAAAAACATAAAAGAAAGGGAACTGTAAATTTCTGTTTTATAGGATTTGCCCAATAACATGATCCATCAGGTACCCATTAAATCACTACCACAAGAATGGCTTTGGTGTGAAACTTGGTGTGATGATGCTTCAAAGAAGAGAGCAAAGACTATTGATCTGGTAAAGTTTATTTATTTATTTATTTTATTTATTTATTTGACTTATATGCCGCCCAACTCTCAAAGGACTCCGGGCGGCTCACAGTAAAAAATACAAAAATGACATTTATAAAAAATTTAAAAACAATTTAAAAACAGTAAACAACAGAAGGGGGGATCTCGCTAGCTCACAGTTGCGAGATCAACAGCCCCATGCCTGTTGGAAAAGCCAGGTTTTAACTGCTTTGTGGAAGGTCAGTAGGGTGGAGGCAGTCTGGATCTCGGGAAGTAGCTGGTTTCAGAGAGCCAGAGCAGCCACAGAGAAGGTCCTCTCTAAAAGTTGTGTCATTATATTGTGTGTGGAGGGGAAGGTTATCTGGTGAATAGGAGTTCACCAGGCCTGCTACATGGCCATTTAGAAAACCTCCAGTAGGAAAGAGTCCAGCGTGTTTTAGGCAGACTGTTCCACTGTTTCACAGTTCTTAGTTTAATGAGGTTCGTCCTTATATTCACCCTGAATTGTCTTTCTTTTAATTTCAAGCCTTTTGTCCTTGTCTCAGTTTCAATAGGTCCTGCCTTCTGTTGCATGTGGCAGCCTTTCAGATATTTTTATCCCCTTTAGTTTTCTCTTTTGCAACCTAAACAACCTCTAATTTCCTTAACTATTCCTCAAGGCAGCTCTTCTGTAAACCTACACCAATATTTCCTTGTTGAAGGCCAGTGCCAGAACAGTACATCAAGTATAGTCTGGCCAGCGTAAAGTACAATGGAATTACTATCTTCTATGAACTGGACACATTCCCTTCCAATTCTGTATGAGTCTATGCTTGAATCTTAAGTTCTCAAGTTCTCTCAGTAAATTTTTTCCTTATGTGTCCCCATTGCCATTGATGTATGTGTTATATTGCAGTGTAATAATCCAATGACAAAGGAACCCAAGCTGCAGGCAGCAATGAGGATTGTCCCTGAATGGCAGGATTATGATCAAGAAATTAAACAGTTATATAATCAATTCCATCAAGAGAAGGAGTCGGGAATACTAATTACAACAAATGAAACTGAATCCCAAAGTCAGAAAGGTAATTATTTTTTAAGGCATTCATTATTGTAAGAAATATCTACAGTGTTTCTCATAGAAGTCATGATGTAAGAAGGTAGAAAGGGACTAAAGCCATTTTGTCCCCGTTTTTAGAGGAGAACTTAAATGTAAGCTATATACCTCAAGCACTGGTCATATGTAACTTTTTGAGTCATTTTTAACTGAATAGGCACTAAGCAACTACCTGTAAATTGATCTCAGTTGAAAATCTAGAAATGAAACTTTTTTCTATCTTAATATTGTTTATGGGTAGTCCTTGCTTAATATCCATTCATTCAGCGACTTATGATGGCGCTGAACAAGGGATACTTATGACTGGTCCTTGTAGTTGTGTCCCTACATTTGCATGATCACAATTGGTGGGCTTGGCAATTAACCCGAAATTATGATGTTGTTGCATCCTACCGTGACATGATCATCCTTTGTGACCTTTATTGCTGGCTTCAGACAAGCAGAGTCAATGGTGAAGCCAGCAGGAGATTGCAAATGGTGATCAGCTGACTGGAAAACTGCATCAACACAGGATTTGCCTAACAACAGCAACCAGGACTGCAACAATTGCCACTGTAAATTGGTGTGGTCACAGGATGTTATGCCCTACAAACATGTCATTTTGTGACCAATTTCCAAGTCTCAATTACTATCAGTGTGAGGACTATCAGGAATATTGTTCATGAATGAATTGCATAATTTTCCATTTATGAATTTGAAGGTTTTTTTTTCTGAAAACCAACCATTCTGCATTTGTCTCTTTATTAGTTGTAGGTAGAGCTGTTGTGTGATATAACCATGTTTGTTTTCCAGTTGAGACTTCTCTGTCAGAAATAGGGAAATGTAATAGAAGGAATAGTATTCCTATTTATTTTATCCTTTTGCCATAACAAAACATTAATTGGCAGACCTATTAATGGTATTTAAATGATATACAGTTATTATATTTGTGCTTCTTCATATTTACCTGTATATTTCTCTCTTTCTCTCTTGTTTTTTTCTACAGACACGCTATTGCATGGAGAATTATGATCATGGTGTCATACCAAGTGAGACTATTTCATAGACCCTTTTTCTATCAAATACTAGTTTTTCTTAATACACTTGCAAAACTGCTGAGTAAAATGGAAGGTGTGGGTCATACATATTAATTGCAATTCAATTGAGTCTGACAGATTGAATGGGAACTGGATTATTTGAATTAGCTGGATTGATTTTCTTTGCACCTGTGAGAGATTGAAGAATCTACAGAAGGATATGTAACTTGAGTAAGAAAGTAGTGTGGTGAAAAGCCTCTTTTACCAGCTTTTGGCCAAGTCTACCACGCTATGCCAATCTATGTCAACACGTCTCTACACCTTTCTCAGGAGTCCCAAGAAAGGGTAGCTACCTAAAGGATGAAATATGGAGAATACACAGGCATTTCCATCATTTCAAGATGCTGAAGTAGAGATTGCTCTTTCAGATTTGCACAGGGATTTTTATGATATTTTGGACTGATTAATGCAGTCAGAAATCAAATGGATTTTTTTTATCATAGCCTTTGTCCTAATGGGAAAGTCACAGTTTTTTATTTAAATCTGTTACATTGTGAATATCACCTCAGATAACCCATAACTGAGCAAAAATGTCAAAGCAATCCACAACTTCTGAAATATATATTTGCAAATGTGTATTTTAATGCAGACTTTCTGTGGTACTTAACATCTTTTTCCACTGACAACCTAAAAGGATACTTCTCTCCAATTTATTGAAAACTGCAAAATTATTAGGGCATTAAGACTGCTGTAATTTGTCATCATTCACTGAATGTACTTTTTGTTCATGCAAATCTGTGGAAACTTTTTGATTATGTAAATTTGACAAGTTTATTTTTTTTCCTCAAAAAAAGCAATGTCAGGTGAATAAAGCCTTAGAGTTTCTATATTTTTTCTTTAATTCTTCTCTTGTGGATCCAATATTTGTAATAGTTGTCTTGTTTTTACATATAATATATGCACAACTTTCTGGTCAAATTTTCAATTGTACAAACACATTTATTTAGATGTAAAATGGTATCTAAGGAATATCCAATCTTGTAATGTTCCTACCTCCCCACTTGTAATATTTTTTGTTACTGCTTTTCAGATGAAATAAGCAACTTTTGTAGAAAAACATTATATTGTGGATATATTGAATGACTGCCTGGAACTTTGAAATGGTTTCAAATACTTATAACTTGTTTTTTAATATAAAAATATCCTTTGCTAGAAGGATTAGCATCAGAAAAAACCCACTACCAGATAAAATCTAAACTGTGAGAGAAAAAAGTATAGAATTTAAAGTGCAGTCTTGTAAAATCCAAACATTGTAAAATTGTATCATAATGCAAGGATACACTATGATCCCTCATTTGAAAAGTCATGTTTTGGTTTGTGTTAAAATGTTTAAGAAGCTAATACATGTCTTGCTAACCACTTAGTCAACAACCATTCAAAGTTCGGCCACAACTGAAAAAAGATTTATGACCAGTCCTGAAAGTAGCAGTGTTTGTAGTGTCCCTATAATCACACAGTTGCGATTCAGGTGTTCAGGAACTGGCACACTTTTCTTTATTTACTTGTTCATTTTTTATTTATATCCCACTTTTATTATTCTTACAAATAAGTTACAAATAAGGCGGTGAACATATCCAGCACACCTTCCTCCTCCTATTTTCCCCACAATAACAACCCTGTGAGGTGTGTTAGGCTGAGAAAGAATGACTGGCCCAAAGTCACCCAGCTGGCTTTCATGGCTTTCATTTATGATGATGCTTGTAGCATCTTGCAGTTATGTTATTGCCATTTGCAACTTTTACAGACTGCTTCTGACAAGCAAGGTCAATGGTGGAGCCAGCAGAAAATTAAAAGTCGCAGATCCATGATGTTCACTTAACAATCACAGGTGATTTGTTTAACACCACAGCTTACCAATTATGGTCAGAACTGATGTCATAAGTTGGCATGGTCACATGACATTTCACTTTACAGCAGTGGTGGTATTCAGCAGGTCCTGAACAGTTCTGGAGAACCGGTAGTGGAAATTTTGAGTAGTTCAGAGAACCAGCAAATGACTGGAGATTTTACAGTATTCTTCCCTTGCCATGCTCACCAAGCCACACCCATAGAACCGGTAGTAAAAAAAAATTGAATCCGACCACTGCTTTACAGCCACATCACTTAGTGACAGAGTTGGTGGTCCCAATTGCGGACAATTGTTTTAGAACGGCCTTTTTCAATCTTTTTATCCTGGAGGAAACTGAAATAAATTTCAGATCTCAAGGAACCCCTGCATAAAATCATGCATACCCCCTCCCATGCAGTATATTTCTAACCTACAATCCACATTTTACAACATTTACAGCAACATCAAAGCTGCAGGCTGGCACTGAGTTGTGGTATGTGAAAATTCTGATTGTGTACTGTGTGTGGTGTATAAAGTCCAAAAATGATTTGGCTTTTTTTTCAATCATGATCCTATGCAAAATCCCAGTGTTTTGTGGAATCCCAATTGATAAAGACTATTCTAGAACAAGAGTGAGCAATTGTTATAGTCAAAAGCTGCACTTGGTTTATATTACATGTAGACTACAAGTAATGCATTAGTAGAAGAGTAACATCATAGGAGAAGGGTGACGAACGAATATTTAGCTTTCTTGTGTTTATAATATTTTTAATTTTACTGAGGGTTGTATAATTAACATGTCCTAGCTTTAATTCAAGTATTTTACATAACTGTTCTTCAGAATTTTACTGCCAGATTTTTGCAGTTTGATGTCAGATGAAAAACCACCTGTCACAGACTGTTCTCTCTGATCCTAGAATACAATCTTAGATGAAAATTACAAAATATTTTCTAAAATATGGGTAATATTTTAGGGACATGATAGTTGTTTGGAAGGTTAGGAAATCAGAAGCTTCTTATGTCATTTCCTTTAGTAACCCAATGTTGATGCATAGTTTAGCACCAACAACTTTTGTGCTTTAATGTCACTAATTATTATTTTGTTTTATGAATTGTTCAAGGGTTCAATGCTAGTACAATGCTCTTTGATGACTGAAGACTGTCCCGTTGCTTATAAAGTTAATATGGCTTCCACTGTTTTCCTAAGATCCTTTTTCTTCTTTATTTTCTCTTTTACTCTTTTACATTGGGTATTGAGGGATCAGATCCTTTTTGATTGCCATAATGAAAATATCTTTAGAGCTTTCAGAGCAATATTTTCTGCCCGATTTTGTTATTTTCTTAGCATTTTCTTTTTTTTACCACTTAGTTGCTCTACTAATGGCATTTACTTTTATTTAAGCATCATATGATATCACAGCAGTTTTCATGCTTGCATTTTAATAACATTCTATGTGTGGGCAGCTTCTTCATCTCAGTTGCTGTTCATCAGATTTCATGAGTAGCCCATTCTTTGAGCACTGAGATCTGGAACAATTGTTATAAGTTAATGTCCTCAGGATTGTGTAGCTTTACCATTTCTAATTCTGACAACTGTTGCTTCTGACAATACTCCTAATTCTACAATTGCTGAGATATCCAAAGTAGATTTTGAGGAAAAATGCACTCTGTACTGGGAGATTAGGAAAAATAAACTGCCGTCATCCATAGGCCATTTGCCTAATGATAAAGGAGAAAATTTTAGAAGACATTTCTATGCTCTCCAAGTGCCAATGAATATGTGAAGGTGTAGTAAAAGCTGTGTGTTTTGACACTGACTCAGTCCTTAGCCCTGAATCAAAACACCCAGTCTGGGATGATGGACTTTTCTTTAGGGATAAGGGCTTGTTTACTCACTAACATTTTGGTTAAGGTGCAAGCACTCAAGACAATGATTAAAATGATGCATCTCTGGTCTTTGAAACTGTTCTATTGATCTTAATACTAAAAGTATTTGGAAATGTCAGTTGTGGCATTTATCCCTTCATCCTGCACTTAAACTATTTCTAAAGTCACTCCAGTCTCCTTTTAATGTTAATGAGAAAGTTATTTTGAACCTCTGATTTGTCTTTGTTAGACGAAATACTTGTTAATAGCAGTGTGAGTCCAAGGTGTTGGTGGATGATGTGCATTTTGGTTAATTCTCCTCATATGATCTTGGTTCATAAAATTTTGTACTGAGACCAAACCAGATATTTTGCTTTTTACATCTTAGGGCTGTGTAATTTGAACAGTCAGGTGATGGTTGTAGCTACCCATCCTCATCCAATTCATTCTGATAAAAGTAAACTTCTGCTATCATTTAAGAGTCCGAACTTCCCTCAACACCACCAGAAGCCCATCTATTCATGCCATAGTGACATCTTCAGTAATGGACATACATTCCATTGAATGAATTATGCAGAATAGCAACCTGGGCACAGCCATTAATATTTGTAGTGCACAACTAGATGAACATACAGGTACATGAGATAATCTTAACTGTGGAATGTTTTAAATGGCACTGAGTATATGTAAAACTCAAGTGTACAAATTCATAAGTGACCAGTTTAGGATCCTTAGTTTTAAATGAGTAACCAGTTATCAGCCATTTCTAGCCCTGCTCAATCATTAGTAAACTTAGAGACAATATTTTCCAGCATTAATATTTTGTTTTAAAATCTGATTGAACTTAATATCACACAATAATGTAGATAACAAAACTATGTCAGTATGCTGGTCAGTATATGGATATAAAACATTTAAAAAGAGTATCACTTCTTATTCTAATGATCCAAATGTTATGGTTTTTTTTAATGCTGCTTAGGAGTCTGAGAATTATATAATACATGCTATCTGTTATGGCCTGCAAAATAGGAAATGGGTATCTTTAAATTCTCCATACGGAAAATAAATGCAGTGTAAGTAATGTAGAATGGAATATGGCACACTATAGTATCTCATATTCAAGACAGAGAGTTTTATCTTCATTTTGTAAAGGTGGAATAAATTGTGGCTTATACTCTCAAAAGAAAAGTCTTTAAGATTGTTTTTTGTTGTGCATATAGGTAAGCAAGCATTTAGCTCTAGATTAGTTCTGTCATCTTCATGCTATTATTTGTAATGTACAGCATATGGAAAAATAAGCACTGAGGACAACTGAGAAAAATGAATTTGTCATGTCAAATGTATGATTCAACATGAAGATTTGTGCCTATCCTAATCAGAATGATACGATGAAAATCTAAGTGTGAACAAATATTTAATTTAAAGATTTAAAATTCTTGAATGAACTAGGAGCTTCACAATTTATACTTTCCAAAACTGAATTATGATTTTTATGTACTTAGTGCCAATGAATCATAAAATATAATACTGCTATACATTTTTAAAAGGTGATACTTGGAAAGCTTTAATAAATTTGTTTTAGCTACTCTGAAAGCTTTATCTACCTATAAACAAGATATGGCATATATCCTGTTGTGGATATATGGTGTCAGTTTTAGCAAAATGAAAAATAAAAGTAATATTTGAATTGAAAACTGAATTGAAGCCAGTTTTCCCCTTACCCTTACATTACAATTATTATACTCAGGTCAGATGATATAGAGGTCATAATGGTTTGAATTATTGTTTTCTAACTTTAGCAGCTCCCAGAAAAGTGGAAGATAAAAATGCCAATTTTGAATACTTCCTGTCCTTCCTACCCTTTATTGACTCTTAGCTTCAAGAGAGGAACTAGAGCAGGATGTCAAAGTTGATTTCATTGAGGGCCAATCAGGGTTGTATTTGACCTTAAGGACCGGGGTGGGCATGGCCAGAGTGGGTGTGGCCAGATTGACATCACTCATGTCGGGGCTATCTGTGGCTCCCAAGAGCTCTCCAGGGGGCCCGAGTTCTGTTTTCATAGACAGAGGCACAACGGGCTGGTCCTTCACTGTTTCCAGAGTTACCCTGTGGGCCAGATCTAAGCACCCTGTGGGCCGCATCTGACCCACAGGCCTTGAGTTTGACACCCCTGAACTAGAGCCTTTAGTAAACGTTCTACTGAAATTTGATGTTTAGATATTAGCAGGAAAATAATGCCTTGTGAGTCACATGTTTAGGAAGAGGGATCAAGGATTAATAAGGACCTGAAAATGAATGGAAATATAAAAGCCTTGTTAGATCAGTTGTGGTTTTTATGAAGGATGGGCTACAGCTGATCTTGACTTCTGTACTTATATTAGTTACATTTTATATTTATATTTGCTTATTTCCAAGCTTGTGGACTTCTGGGAAGATACTAGGAAAAATGTTTAATTAATGAAACCTAGTTGAATAAAAATAGAGGTTGGCTTCTAAAACCATTATTGTGTGATCGTTCATATTTGGTTTGTGCAGTGCTTTGAATTCAGTTTAGAAAAGGTGCTTTAGAACAGTATTGTTCAATCTCAGCAACTTTATGATGTGTGGACTTCAGCTCCCATAATTCTCCAGGCAGCATGCAGAGTGTTGGTCCACAGATTTTAAAGCTGCTGAGGTTGAGAAACACTGCTTTAGAGTATCAACATAGCACCTGTCTGCAACATCTTAAGCAGTTATATTTCTCCCAAGGAGTGTATATGGCTTTTTAAAAATGTTGCAGACAGCTGCTATATTTGCATGGTCCCTCACCTTTTGGAGATTGTAGAAAAACAGATCCTTATCCATTCCATGCTGTTGAACATTTTAAAATGTAAACAATGTCTCATCCCTTTCCAAATTTCATTCAGTGTCTTTTAATGTTTGTTTATTTTCCCTGTCACATTAACGCTAAGGGACATTTCATGTTTCCTCTTTATGCACATTTTTAATAGGTGCTTATCTCTTGGAATTAAAATCTGTTAAATCAATGAAATAATAGTGTTTTGTTCCCTATTTACTTAGAAAATGATCACTATCAATTTGAAATGGTTTTGTGTTAGAAATTCAAAATAATCAATTTTATTGAATACATTTCTCTCCCTTTGTAGAATGTTTCAGGACAACGTAATGCATGAAAATTTAAATATATGAATAAAACCACAAGATGAAATACATTATGTTGTAAACATACAGCCATGAGTAATAGAATAAAAACTAACTAACATTGTTAGTCACTTAGTCATTAAATCAGTTAAGGCAAGCCACAGAAATATCTTCGTTGGGTTTTAGTTTGGACTGAAAAAGCTGCTTATATCAGAAGCGAAACATCTTCAAGGAAAAACAAAGCCCAATTACCTTTTGAAAAAGTACCTTTGGGACAGGGTTTTATTTACTTAACAGATTTTTATAGCTATCTATATTATGTAACAACTCACAAATAACAATAAAATAGTAAAAAAACAATAAAAAGCATGAAAGCCAACAAAATAATGCTCCAGCACCCCAAACACAAACCTTTCCCACACATCCAAATGAAAATTTCCAAGGTTTGTGGGAAAAGTCAGATCTTTACAACTTTGGGAAAGCCATGAAGGAGGCTATGGAACTCATAGGGGAAGGTGTTCTAAAGGGCAGGGGCAGCTATCAAGAGGTATACTACATATATCCCACTAGATGATAACTTTGAAGGAAAGAGAGCTAGAGTGTGCCCAACCTATCAGTTCTCCTCAGGGAGATGTCACCCTGCAAACAGCCTGCATTGGTACAAAAAAAAAGGTTTTAAAGTTGATAACCAGCACCTTGAACCACATCCAAACAGAAACAAAGTCAATGCAGCTCTCGTAGCAATGGGGTAACCTAGCTAAACCATGATGTACCCAAAACTGCATGTGTTGCTGCACACTAGACAGTTGTAATTTCTGGATAGTCTTGAAGGGTAGCCCTATGTAGTCAGCACTGCAATTATTCCACATGGTGTCATCAGGATGTGAATGACTATGAGGAGACCTCTCAATGCAGCAAATGGTGCAATTGACATACGAGATGTATCTATATAAAATTCTGTCTAGTTGTGGCTGCCACCGGCTCTTTGAGCAGGTGCTGTGAGTTCAGGAGGACCCCAATGAGAGTATGTAACCTGGGAAGAGTCAAAGATGGTATCTCACCTGAATCAGATTAAAAATATAACACAAATAAAACAAAGAACTTGGGAGTTTTTGAATAATCAAATCCTTGGTGTCCCAGATCCAAGTAGACAAATCATTCAAGAAGACCTTTCTGTTTTTAGTTTCTATGTCAAATTATGATTGAAAACATGACTTAAAAGATAGCTCTCTAAATAAAGAGTAGCACTTAGTTCAAGGTCCACCAAGTGTTGTGGGCTAGGAGGCAGGCTTGGCATGTGGAGAGCATTGCCACAAGTTGTGATATAACTGTTGAGATGGATGTAGTCAGTTACAAAATAGTATTTTTTTACTCAAAAATGTTGGGCCACTCATTGTCAACTTCTGTAAGACATTTCCTCCATTTATCTCTTTTTCTGTGCATAAATACATACTTCATAAAGTACTAAATTTACAGTGCGTTATTATCCATTATTTTATTAATTGGTGGTGCATTTTGTGGCCATGGACATAATCTTAAGAATCCAAGCTTAAAGAAACAAAATATTTAAGGCAGAGATAGAGAACCTGCATTTTGTAGGCCTGATCCAGTCCATCTACATCAAATAAATATTTCCCAAATCATAATCAACTATTATATCCTAATGAAAGTTATACCACACAGCAATTTTAATTAATTCTGTATTTGAATTCTGTAATAGAGACTGCCATTTTCAACCTAAATAAACTTGGGGAAAAGCTACTCTGGTAAATATGATGATGGCATTGAAAATAGGCTTTAGCTGCCACTAGCCAGAAGCCTGGATGTCTGTGTTGGCAGAGAATGAATTGGAATTTTATCCCAGCCAATTTAATTAAAACTTAACCTAAAACAAGCATGATTGCAACATTGTTAGGGAAAAAATAGCAAAAGGTACAGCAGATGCTACTAAGAAATTTACCAATTTTGGGGGGAAGGGGATAGAATGCCATGTCATGAAATAGATTACTAGGAATATCCATCCATCCATCCATCGATCCATTCATTCAAACAACCTTCCCTCTCTCCCTCCATCCATCCATCCATCCATCCATCCATCCATCCATCCATTCATCATATTTACATAACTGCACATCTCACAATCAAGTGATTCTGGGAGGCATACATAAAGTTAAAAAGAAAATATACAAATTAATATTAAGATTAAAAATTATAAAATTATAAAAGTCACAAAAACAGAATAAAAAGAGATTGGGCAAAGAGGAGGTGTTAACCATCCAGGAGCCATTTCTATATTTTGCCAGTAATAATACTATCCAAGTGAATTGCCTCAAGCTTTCCCTATTTTAGGCTCAGGTAATGAAATAGGAATAATATGCATCCATTATTTTTAGGACAAAGAAGGAACAGTGAAAAACCCATAGGTGGAACACTTGTACTATCAAAGTGCTACATATAATGATATAATGTGGGATATTTTCATCTGTGGAAGAATTTACATTAGAAATCCAGAATTCAAGAAATTAGAGTTGAATTCACATTTGTATGGTAATTGTTTGCTATTAAGTTGAATAAACAGTTCAGTAGCAAATTCTATGCAACAGAAGGAAATAACATTGGAGGGAGAGAGAAATGTATTTTATTTGTATTTGCATGAGAAATTACCGGTACCTAATTTTTATTTTTGGAACCACTTTTAAACAGAGCAAAACTTTTGGTATGTACTGATATAGAACATAAAATTCATTGATGCATACTTCATACTTATGTAAATATGAAGAAAATTGAGTATTAGGAAAATTGCTTGCAACATGTGTTTATCAGTAACAAAAATGCAAGTCTACTAGCTACTGCCCTGAAACTAACCCATGTTAAATATTCATGAAGGGAATCACTCCGCTCCTTTTGTTGAGGCTCAGTAAAATTTGGCTGTAGAGAGAATGCAAATTGTGTTGATATTCTTTTTTGCCAATTCAAGAATGTGGGAAATGGACATTAACACATCTGTGAGGAGCTATTTATTTATTTAGATTTAGCCACTGCCCAATTTCAAAGCTGTTCACAGTGTCAGATAGAAAATAAAAAAACCCCAAAAACAATGCAATAGAAATTGTGGTAGCCACTGAGATTCCCTGGATGACACTAGAAGCTAGCAGCACACTGCAGCCTGGTGGAGGGGGCCTCTTTTGCTACCCCATGATCTCATCCTCTATCTATTGGGTTGGAAAGTCCCTGATTTTCCAGGTATATAGGTGATCTCATTTTACTAACATCACCACTAGTCTTAAGGATTGGTTGGGAGGTTGCACCAATGTGGTTGAGGGGTTTCACCCATGTGGGATCTATTCTCCAATCCAAATGCTGTATCTATGCTACTCTTCCTTGCTTGTAAAAATGGTATAAAAAGAATAAACACTGCCCAGGCAGTCAGACATCTTTGGACATTGAAATGACTGGTTATTGAATCCCCACAAGAAATAATTAAGAAAGCATCCAATATCAATACGTCATCGAATCAAGTTTCTCATCCAGTTTCCCCCATTTAGTTTGGTTGTCAGAAGTTGGCTGCAAAAGATGCAAATGGTGATTATGTGGCCCCAGGACTCTGCAACCATTGTAAACGCATGCAGGTTGCCAAATGCCCAAATTCTGATAATGTGACCACAGGAACTCTGTGAGGGGAATAAGTACAAGGACCAATCATGCTAAATGAATGATCATAAGTTGAAGACTACCTATAACTTACCTGAGGCCCAATAGTTTTCAGGCTTCTTTTTTTATCCTTCCACACATCTGCAGGAAGAATAGAAGGCAAGACAGAAATAATTAATGGTGCAGGTAAGAACTACAGAAATATAAACTAGAGTGAGGTGGTTTCAAAACTGGTTCCTCCATCGGTTTGGCTTTGTCCCTTCCTCCAAATATGGAATGTTATGTATGCAGAGTTTAAAATGATTGGTTGTTGTTGTAAAGTGTTTGAAATCATTGGTTGTAAAAGTGCGGGAAAACCCTGCACTCTGATTGGCTGGCAGCTGCGGCAGCCGGCTATAAGTAGCCGCCGCGGCTGAGCCATTCGGGTCCGTTCTGAGCTGAAGTCACAATAAACAAGAGCTGAAGCACTCCACGTCTCGTCTCTCTATGCAAACATAACACTGGTGACGAGGATGGGATTTCCCCAAGGAGAAGACAACGCAGAACGAAGAAGAGTGAGATGGCCGCACTGAACACCCCCCCAGCCCCATTCGACCCGAAGAATGAAGACTGGGAGTCGTATGCAGATCGGTTTCAGATGTATTTAGAAGGAAACGATCTGGCCGCCATTTCTGAGCAGCGGAAGAGAGCGGTTTTTCTCACTTATTGCGGTCCTGCAGTCTTCAAGATGGCGAAGGCATTGGCTGGCTCAGCAGACATGAAGGTAATGGCATGGTCTGATCTGGAGAGACTTTTAAGGGCACACTACATGCCCCAAGTATCGTGCCTCATTAGGAGACATGAGTTTTATCGCCACGATCAGGGAGAAGACGAAAGCGTCAATGACTTCATGGCAAGTTTAAGGAGCATTGGGGGGGGTTGAATTCAGCAGTTTAGAGGAGGCCATGTGCGATCGTTTTGTATTGGGCCTTAAAGACAAGGTATTGCAGAGCAAATTACTGATGAAACCCAAAATTACACTGAAAGAAGCCATAGAAGAAGCATCTTCAGCAGAAGCCACCAAAACCTCAGCAGCAGCCATGAGGAAAATGAACAAGACTACGGGCCATTCTGATGGTGAAAAGACCACCACAACTCATTTTGATGAACTTGAATCCAAGTCAGAATATAGTGGAGAAGAAGAAGGAATTAACAGACTCAGAATGGAGCGGAAACGAAATGACCTGGGAAGAAAGGCGAGATTTCCACTGCATAGGTTGTGGGGGAACCCACCCCCACTGAATGCAAATTCCTGGAAGCCAACAACAGTGAGAGAATGAGGCACAGCACAGAAGTAAATGGAAAAAATGAAACTCATCAAACAGTAACTATTGGTCATTCCTCTTCACTAAATAACAGAAAAGTGCATGTCAAGGTATTTATTGAAGGAAGGCCTTGCCAAATGGAAGTGGACTCAGGTTCATACCTGTCCATGGTGTCATGGGACACAATTCAAAGACTGATACCAGACATTCAGAAGACTCACTTCAAAAACAAGCACTAACTCTTAAAGACTACCAAGGGAACAAGATTCCAGTAGTTGGAACAAGAGAATTCAACATGAAATTCAAAGGCCACACCAAGCCTGCCATTGACCATCGTAGGTAAAGATCGCCCAAGCTTGCTGGGACTGGAGTGGTTCAACCGCTGGGCATCGAGTAACTGGCATCAATCACGTGAGCAACACTGATTGGGAAGAATCCTTGAAGTCTGAGTTTCCAGAGGTCTTCAGCGACGGATTAGGCAAGTACTTGGGGACACCTATCACTTTTAACCTAGATCCCAAGGTACAACCAATCCATTTAAAACCCAGGAGGGTACCATTTGCTTTGAAGGAAAAAATAGATGAAGAATTAGATAAGTTAATAGCCCAGGGGGTACTAGAGCCCACAGACCACTCCAGATGGGAGACACCCATAGTCATGCCAGTCAAGGCTGACGGTTCTGTGAGAATCTGCGGGGATTACAAGGGGACGTTGAACCATGCACTTCAACAGAGCTCATATCCGGTTCCAGTGGTTCATCATTTATTACATTCTCTGGGCGGGGGCACAGTCTTCGCCAAACTGGACCTGGCCCAAGCATACCAACAGTTAACAGTAGATGATTTAACTGCAGAAGCCCAAACCATTGTAACCCGTCGGGGTGCATTCAAATGCAAGAGGTTACAATTTGGAGTAAGTGTGGCACCAGGCATCTTTCAAAGCCTTATGGAAAGGATGCTACAAGGGTTGCCGGGGGTGGTGCCTTATTTTGATGACGTTTTAATCTTTGCTGAGAATGACACTCAATTACAAGAGAAACTCAGAGAAGTCCTGACCAGGTTCAGAAAAGCAGGGTTGAAAGTAAAAAAAGAAAAGTGTACACTAAGAACTGACAAAGTAGAATTCTTGGGCTATATGATTGATAAACAGGGCATTCACCCCACAGAAGTCAAAGTCCAGGCAATCAAAGAAGCCCCCAGACCAAAATGCAAAACTGACTTGCAAGCATTCCTGGGACTGGTTAATTTCTACCACATGTTTCTACCTCAGAAAGCAACCATTGCAGAACCCTTACATAGACTACTGGATAAAAAATCTGCATGGGTTTGGGGCAGAAAGGAAGAGTCTGCATTTATCAATATCAAGAGACTAATAACTTCTGATTGTGTATTGATACAGTTTTCTGAGAATTTACCTGTAATATTAACTTGTGATGCATCCCCTTTTGGAGTGGGGGGGGGTGCTGAGCCACTTGCTTCCCAGTGGAAGGGAAGCTCCCATTGCTTTTTACTCTCACACTTTGACTAAAGCAGAGAGGAACTACAGTCAACTGGACAAAGAAGCTTTGGCACTCGTAGCAGCAGTCAAGAAGTTCCACGAATATGTCTACACCATTGTCACAGATCACAAACCACTGTTGGGCATTGTGGCAGGAGACAGACCAACGCCAACCATCCTGTAACCAAGAATGCTGAGATGAACTGAATTTCTTGCTGCTTATTCATATAAACTCATCCATAGACCGGGAAAAGACATTGGGCATGCAGATGCTTTGAGTCACTGCCCACTTCCTTTGCACACTGAGGACCCTGCTCCTGCAACTTACACATTTTTTGTAGAGACTGTTGCCAAGCTTCCAGTCCGTGCTGCTACAATTGCTAGAGAAACTGCCAAGGACACTTTATTGGCTCCTGTTGTAGGTTGGGTTAAAAAAGGTTGGTCACTACAAGATCTACCTCAGGTTTCCCAACCTTTCAAATCTAGACAAACTGAATTATCTGTCTTAAGGGGATGTATTCTGTGGGGTAACAGAGTGGTTATTCCTGCAAAACTTCAAAAAGAGGTCTTGGAAATGTTACATGAGGGTCACCTGGGTATTGTCAGAATGAAGGGATTGGCCAGGAGTTATGTATGGTGGCCAGGTATAGACAAAATGGTTGAAACCTGGGTTGCATCCTGTCCAAATTGTCAGGAAACAAGGCCTGCCCCACCTATTGCCCCCGTACAGGAATGGGAATGTCCTGGGGGCCCCTGGTCCAGGATTCATATTGATTTTGCTGGCCCTACCAGAGGCCACACCTTTCTCATTGTGGTAGATGCATACTCCAGATGGTTAGAGGTTATTCCCATGTCATCCACCACAGCTGAGGCTGTTATCAGACAGCTTAAGAAACTTTTTGTAACGCACGGCCTACCTGATGTGCTTGTTTCTGACAATGGTCCTCAATTTACTGCTAACCTTTTTGAATCATATCTAGCACAGCAGGGTATCAGACACGCCCTTACAGCCCCTGGGCATCCTTCGACTAACGGCCAGGCTGAACGCATGGTACGTTTCACTAAAGAGAAACTCCAACAATTGGGTCCAGGGGACATCACTGAGAAAGTTGAAAAACTACTCAGTATCCAACACATCACTCCTAACCCATCCAATAATTTAACTCCATCTGAGCTTTTGATGGGTAGAAAACTCAGGTCTACCCTGGACCGCCTTCACCCCACTTATGCACCCAATGCTCCATTAGATTCCACTAACAAAACTTGCCAATTCTCCGTGGGTGATTTTGTTTACGCTAAAAGCCTTGTAGGTGAACCATTGTGGATTCCTGCAGAGATAACCCAGGTTACAGGCCCCAGGTCTTACAGGGTTCAAACTGAGGATGGTGCCTTGTGGAGTAGGCATATAGACCAGTTACGGTCCAGACTGCCTCTGGAGCATCGCCCTTGCTCCTCTCTGGACTTCATCCCCACAGCCTTTTCTAGGGGGGAAGGGGGAGATAATGGAGGTAATGAGCAAGTAAGAATCAACCCCATGTGTAACCAGCTAACATGACAGGAACCATCCCAAACCCTGTCATAGTCCCAACAACCATTTTTACAAATGGAGGATTGCACATCATTACCAGACTTAGAGGATAACACTGGGTTGGAAATAGATTGGGAGGAGAGACCAGGTTGTAGTAACCAAACAGGTTCTACCAGTACAAGAAATCCTAATAAGGAATTGTTGGCAGATACATTTCCTTCCTCACAAGGTGAGATTCCCAAAACACCTGAACCACGCAGGTCTCAACGTACCCGTAAGAGCCCCACCTATTTACAAGAGTATATTAGATAGATGGGGTTTGAGTATGGACCAAACCTAGTGGGGAGGGGTGTTATGTATGCAGAGTTTAAAATGATTGGTTGTTGTTGTAAAGTGTTTGAAATCATTGGTTGTAAAAGTGCGGGAAAACCCTGCACTCTGATTGGCTGGCAGCAGCAGCCGGCTATAAGTAGCCGCCGCGGCTGAGCCATTCGGGTCCGTTCTGAGCTGAAGTCACAATAAACAAGAGCTGAAGCACTCCGCGTCTTGTCTCTCTATGCAAACATAACATGGAAAGTCATGTTTCCAAATATGGAAAGAAATAAGGAAGTAATGTTGTCTTAGGGAAACCATGTTGAACAGAACCAACCCTTATTTTATGCGGTTTTTTTTTTGCAATGAGGGAGAAGATATTTTTCATTAAAAGTTCTGTGTTTCCATATATAAGAATTTGAGTACATTTTCATAATGTGGAATTATTGAATGAAATAATTATCAGCTTTAATATTGTTTTCCATCAAGAATCACTTGTTGAGATGGGCAGTATACAAATGAAAGGAAATGGCTTTTCCTTCGTAGAAGAATTCTGAAATCAAATTCTGCCATTCTGAAGTAAGAAAAGAAATCAACCAAGCCAAAGAGATATTCTTATAACATCAAAAAGGACAAATCTCACAGTTAAAAAAACTGTGAATGTTCCAGTCACTGAAATTTTCATTTTATGTCCTTAAAGACTAAGATGGTATTTCAACATATGGTACCATACATCCAGAAGTAATTTCTTGCCAAAAAAACCCATGTTCTGATGAGCCATACCCAATCTGGGGAACATTTTAATGCTATCAGTATAATTCTTCCTTTTCAGTTAGGAAGCATGGATGAAATCTTTTCCTTCTTTTGAAAATAAGATAAATTTCAAGTTGCTACTCACACGCTTCGTTTTCTTACATGTCACCTAACCTTGTTATTCCTCAGTGAATGAAATATTTCTTTGAAGTAAGAAGTCTGAATGTTCTTTCTGTTCCCATATTATCACCACAAGGTTTGTTTTCAAATGGAGTGAAAACAAAGAGAACAAATCTGTGTTCATGCAGTATACCGTAGCATAGCACAACTAGTTTGATATAAAGATTCAGGATTAAAAACTGGACACTGTGAATTCTAGTTTTCCCTGAGGCATGAGAGTCAGCTGATTGACTTTGGTCTGTCACTCTTTTGGTCTGTGGGGAAAACAGGAGAGGGAGCATCCTATATGCCTCCTTAAATGGCAGAAAACAAAGATATGATAAAAAAAACTATTTAAAAGCTCAGTTATCAATTGTGCATCATCTTACCATACAGACTCCTCCCCCTCCTGCTGTAAATGGTGCAAACTGAATTTTAACAGGATATGTATCAGAAAAAATAGAAAGACACAGGTCCAGTTGTGTAATCACCCTGCCCCAACTTGTCCAGATTGGCACTGGCCCTGATTATACCATTAGGGTTTTCCTTAACTTTCCTCTGATTAAAATAATGTTAAATGAGGAAATGACAACTTCCAGATTTCTTATCAACTGAAAGCATTGTAAAAATAGTCAGCTCATAAAAGTCCCAGTTATTGTGTGTTGTCTGCAAGGTCTGCAAGGTGTAATTTAAAAGGTCAAGATGTGAGTTGCCACAATGGTGCAATTGAAACTCTGGCTGTTTTTTTATGTGTGCTGCATGTTCACTACACATATAAAATGGAGCAGAGCTTCAATTGCCACCCTGATAATCTTGCTGACCTTGCCATCCTGTGGACACCCAATAGATTGAAGATATGGTAACTGATTGAAGGAGGGTGCTGCCATTTCCAATTTCTGGAAATGATGTCTTGTCTCTAAGAATTGTTGGGGTTACAAAATCTGGTTTCCGGACATTCAAAATGGATAATGTAAGAAACCATAAAGCTTGGTTAGCTGATTTGTGGGATGGACACAAAAAGGTGTCATGGGAATGCAATTTAAGCTTTGAGATGCAACTTCATTTATAGGCCACTGTTGCTCTCTACTCCTGAACTCCTGATCCAGTAGCATGGCTAATCATATAATGTTCTGTTTTCTCCCTAGTAAATAAATTGCAGTAGGCTGTTCAGTGTCCTTACAGTTTTGTAAGGCTCCCATGTCTGGTTTAAAGATAATGACTCATAAACAGAAAAAGCAGAGAACATGGAATTGATAGTACCTAGGCAGCATGCTAATAGACATGCAATCACTGAAGTGTACTTTTTTATATAATGATCATAATTATTTTAAAATTTGCACCTACCTTTTATAAATTAATTGACTGGTGTTTTTGCAATTTTTGTTTTGTACTTTTGTCTCTTGCTGACTGATGACATATTTCCCTTCCTTAGTGTTGCCTAAGTGGCCCCTTTATGTTGCAACCATTAACTGATCGGCTACAAAAAAGGCTTTCTTGCAGTCATTCCTGTCACAATGGAATTTTTTAAAAAGTTTATTTTTCATTTATGGAATTAATCAAAGAGCTGTGTTTCATAAACACAAATCTGTTTGAAAATGGTATGACAAATAGTGGTAATATTTTGCAAAGATGCATTTTCATTCAGAGTTCTTACGTTCGTTCTTTGAAAGGGTTCTTTTGAACAGAGGAAAAGCCCACAAAAGGAACTGTCACTTCGTTGCTTCAAAAGCTCATGTGGAATGGCCTGACTTTCTAGCTGCCAAATAACAGTTTGATGCATTCTTTTTAATGGCTGCTTGCTTATAATGCCTTTCAAGTGAAATACTGTACCTTTTGTCTGCAAAACTAGAGCGCACTGATTTCGGACTGTGTCCTCCCGTAGGCTGACTAGGCAATGTGTGAAATGCAATTCAGATTTTAGGTGCTGCTGAAGCATTGGAAAAGCAAGCAGCTCCAGAAGACCTAACAATGCTGGTGACTCATGAGGGCAGGGGATGAAGAAAGATACCAAACATAATTGTTTATTCCTCCTACCCCCTTCAGTTTACAATAGCAATTCTCAGCTGCTACAGTATTTGAAAACAGATTTATTTTGTTTTTCTGTTTGCTTGCTGGTTTTTAAGGTTTTTTTTTTCTTGATGGGTAACCATAAGCTTGGCCTTTGGGCCTGTGGTGCACAGTTTTCCATATTGCTGAGAAGGGGAGAATGTGCTTAGAATGTATTCCGTTCTCCACCTCTAAACAATGGCTTTTTCTACTGCAAGCTTAATATGCTGGACTCCTATGTGTAATTTGGTTGGAAAGGAAGCATATTTAAGACATCTCTTTTGGGGTGGGATTCAAATTTTTTAACAACCGGTTCTGTGGGTGTGGCCTAATTTGTGGATGTGACTTGGTGGTCATGTGACTGGGTGGGTGTGGCTTGCTGACTGGGCATGGGTTGGTGGTCATGTGACTGGGTGGTCATGGCTTGTATGTAAATATTATAAATATTTATGTAAATATTTTTTTATAAAAAAAGAGCAACTTTTACCCAAAAGCAGACAAAACAGGCAGGCAGATTGAGTTGCTCACAGAATCACAGATTCACTCAGAGATCTATCTATCTCCAATCGGCTACCTGAGTCTGCACTGGAAAGTAGAAGCTTCAGTCCTAAGGAAGGTTTGGCTCTGCTTTTAGATTAGCTAGAAAGCAAGAAATCCAAGGATTTCCTGCTTTCTAGCTAATCTAAATCTCCTGGCACAACAGAACAACTGACGGTCGGGGAAAAAAAGGAAAAATAGCAATTTACCAAACCAGGCAAGTTGGATGGCTCGCATGCCAGGTAAGGAGTGAGTGGGCGGGGAGAGGCGGAGCCAGCCAGTGAGCAATTTGCCAGTTCTCCAAATTACATGTGTGTGCAGCGTTTGCAAGAAATCTGCTGTATCGCCTGACAGCTGACAAGTGCTGCACACGGGTTGAAAATCCTCTTGTTTCCTGCTTTTTCAACCTCAGCTGTGCCACGCTAAACAGCTGAGGAAGGAAAAGCAGGGAATAAAGGACAGCCTAGAGCCCGGGCAGGAGGATGGGCCAATCACTGAACCGGTTCGGTGTCAGCTGCTCTTCACAGCTACAGCTTCTATAGAACTGGGCTGAACCAGTAGCATCCCACCCCTGATCTCTTTCCTTTCCTTTGTCCTCAGTAATAGCCTGATATGCTATTTAAATTAGTCTTTCTCAATCTTAGTGGCCTTCATCCCCCAGAATTGTGAAGATTCAGAGCAAAATGTTCCAGTATATTCCTAGTAGGTGCTTAATTACCTCCCTTTGTGGAGGTAGGGAAAAATAAATAAAATTATCATTTTAAAAAGCGTCAGGAAGGATAGAAGGGTGGGGGCCAGAGGTGGCACTCAGCAGGTTCTGACCCATTCTGGAGAACCAGTAGTGGAAATTTTGAGTAGTTCGGAGAACCAGCAAATACCACCTCTGACTGGAGATTTTTCAGTATCCTTCCCCTGCCATGCCCACCAAGCCATGCCCACAGAACTGGTAGTAAAAAAAAATTAAATCCCACCACTGGTGGGGGCAGATATTACCCTAGAGGCTAGGATGTTACAAAGGGCAGGTGCTGCAGCAGAGAAGGCTAAATGGTGCTAAGGGCTACATATATTGGGGTAGTGGGGAATAGCAGCTTTGTGGGAGAATATTCTTAATGAAAGGAGATTTTTCTAATCAAATGCACTTTTAAACAAACCTGTTTTAAAAAGTCAATTTCTTCCTGTTTTGGTAACACAGAGAGATATAACCACAGAGATTTACACTGATTTACACACCTTACTTATTACGTAGACATAGAGACCTAGACTTTCCATGTGCACAAGATTTATAAGTTGCTAAAAGCTTTGGCAAGTTGCCCCACTCAAACCTAATATCTTCCACAATATATTGGAACAGAATTATCCCGTCCTGAACGCTCATTTTAGAGCTTTTTGAAGCAAAGATAGTCTTGACTTTCATGTTTCAGGGCCTTTTTTTTAAAACCTCTTAATAACATGATTCTTTCCAATAATGCTGACCTTCGTGGTTCAATGCTTTCCTGACAGAGATAAGATACACTTGACCAAGAAACACAGAATGACCAAATAAGAGAAGTCTGTGGAATGGAGACTGCGTTTTTGGAAAAAATAAATGCAACAGAAGTAAGATTATTGTTCTTTAAGCCAAACACACATTGCCTGAGACTGATACATTATTTATTTGTATTATTTATTACCTGTCATCATTTGCTTGTGGACAGGATTTTCGATGTCACTGGAGAATCATGTGGTCATTAATAACTCATAGGAATGAATAATGTATTTATAGATGGGTCAACAGAGTTTTACAGCTGTCTATTCTCTATGGAGACGCACTTCTCATTTATGATAGTGATTTTACAAATGGTAAATTTGAATAATATGCATTACATGATGACTTTAAAACAATGTTTCTCAACCTTGGCAACTTTAAAATGTGTGGATTTCAACTTCCAGATTGCTGGTGGGGGAATTCCAGGACTTGAAGTCCATATATCTTAAAGCTTCCAAGATTGAAAAACACTGCTTTAAGAAACAGCTCCTATTGAAAGCTGTAAAGCTCTCTCCGTGATGTCCCGTTGTTTAGAAGCGGTGCGGATCTGGATGGACAGGAACATGCTTCGACTCAATCCAGCCAAGACAGGGTGGTTGTGCATACCGGCATCCTGGTCCAGTTTTGAGATACCACCGTTGGTCATGGGAGAGGAGGTGTTGCCCCCCCGTGGACAGGGCACGGAACCTAGGGGTTCTCCTGGACTCACGGCTCAAGTTGGAGGAGCAGGTGGGAGCCGTGGCCAGGGGGGCCTTTGCCCAGGTCCGGCTGGTTCGCCAGTTGCGCCCATATCTGGACCGGGATGCCCTGCGCACGATCACTCAAGCACTCGTGGTCTCCCGACTGGACTACTATAACGCTCTCTATTTAGGGCTGCCCTTGCATACCACTCGGAGGCTTCAGCTGGTGCAGAATGCGGCCGCGCAGGTAGTGATGGGAGCCCCCCGATACTCCCATGTCACACCCCTCCTGCGTGATCTGCATTGGCTTCCGGTTGCCCTCCGGGTGAGATTCAAGGTGCTGGTTTTAACATTCAAGGTCCTGCATGGCATGGGTCCAGGATACTTACGAGAACGACTCCTCCCAGCATCAAGTACCAACCGTCCTGTACGGGCCCACAGGCGGGGTCTCCTCAGGGTCCCATCTGCGACCCAATGTCACTTGGCGGGAACCCGGGGGAGGGCCTATTCTGCGGCGGCCCCCGCTTTATGGAATCTTCTTCCGCTGGAGCTCCGGTTGGCTCCCGATCTCCGCACCTTCCGCCACAAGTTAAAAACCTGGCTGTTTTTACAATCTGGGCTATGTTGACTCTTGGGGTTTTGTTTTAATATGGGGGTTTTAAATTGCTTATTTGGCTTATAACCTGTTTAATATAGTTTTAAGTAATTTATTGTTGTATTGTATTTTAGTGTGAGCCGCCCCGAGTCCCTTGGGAGAGGGGGCGGCATATAAGTCGAATAAATAAATAAATAAATAAATAAAATAAGTCTCCCAATAGAAAATAACAGTGGATATTCTAATGAAACTGCTTAAACTGAAAACAATAGCCCTCAAAATCTTGTGAATCAGGCCAAGGCCCAGCATTTTATTCTCAGCGACAATCTTGAGATCTATGGGAAATCCACCCACAGGGCATAAATGATCAAGACTACTCAGAAGCAATATTGTCGTATTTGCATTTTTTGTAAGAGCTAGAAGTCCACGATCTGTAAATGCTTTGAATATGCATAATATTAATTTAAGGATGAGCAAAGCAAATGATAACAAGCATGGTGTTGACTCTATCGGTAAATCTTTAATTCATGAAGGAATTAATAATAATAATAATTTATTAGACTTGTATGCCTCCCTCTCTCCCTAGGGACTCAGGGCAGCTCACAGTGTAAAAACGCAATACAATAAATTACTTAAAAAATAATTAAATAATACAAGCCCAATAAGAAACTACAACTAATTAAAATTACCTTAAAAAGAATCCCATCCCACCCTGGTTGAGTCCAGGCTGGCCTGCTGAAACAGACAGGTCTTCAGGTCCCGGTGGAAGGAGTGGAGATCAGGGGCCAAACGAAGATCCAAGGGAAGCTGGTTCCATAGGGTGGATGCTCCCACAGAGAAGGCCCTACCCCTGGGCACCACCAGCCGACAATGTCTGGCTGACGGTACCCCAAGGAGGCCCTGCCTGTGGGAGTGTACAGGGCAATCGGAATGTGATGCCGGCAGGAGACGTTCCTGCAAGTACCCCGGACCCAAGCCATGTAGGATTTTGTATGTCATCACTAGTACCTTGAATCTCTAGTACCTTGTCATCACTAGTACCTTGAATTATGATAAAGGATGGGAAAGTTCTGGCCTCCACTTAGTGTTGACTTTTCTGTTTACTTGTTTGCAATTACAGTTCAAATATGCTGATAATTGTGTCAGACATCATGGTTTTCCTTCTAATTAGGGATGAATTGCCGAGTTGGGCATATTTTGTACAGAAACAGATAATACAATATAACCTGAGTGAATTAACAGGTGATTGGTTAAATTATGCAAAGCGACCCACATTTAAAACAATCAATATTTGGAAAAACAAAAATACACTCTACTGACCTCAAAATCTATTAGGAAAGATTTGGAACACAGTTTAAATTTTCCCTACTGATCACTGATTAAATAAACATGGATCAATGATAGATTGAGAACATATATTATGCTGAACCTTAAACAGAAAAGAAATTTAGTTGAACCGAATTTTGATTGTGAAATTAAACAATGCCTCAGAATTATTTTTAAAGATGTACATACATCAGGAAAAACCAAGAAAATAATCTTGTTCTTTAAATTTAAATTGTATCTTTTCTGCATATTGATTGTAAAATATATTATGAATTAATAGTGCTATTTCTCTTGTGTATATATGCAAGTTTGTTAGCACACCTTGGTAATATTTCTCCCAGAGTAAGAGACAATTCTGTTAGAATGCAGAGATGTATATTATTTGCTAACTCATACTAAGAGCTCTAATGTAAATTGGTGATATTTAATGTAAATTGGTGGTATTTATAATAGCCTATTCATTACAAATATGGAGGGACATTTTTCCTGAGAATAAAAATCTAATGAGGTTTCTGTACTGATACTTTTAACATACTTTCCAGATGATTAGTGAAAGTCAACTGACAGTAATTTATATTTAATACTGAAATACCAAGTTAACACAATATGAATGGTGGAGCAGCTGCATTTCTATTTTACTTGCTCTTTTAACATAAGGATAAGTATGTGCCAATTATTTTAATGAAGCAATGAAGAAAAAGGCAAATGGAATAGTAGAGCATTGCTATGAAATAGCTGTCTGCAGGGTTGCAGATACAAATACAATTCCAGATGCAAATTATGATTCTGAGAATTCCTGAGCATTCCAATTCAGGAGAATGTACCTGCAATTCTGGAAACTGACAGGTTGGGAAATTGAAAGGTTGGGAAATTGAGATGTGGGAGCCCAATTAGCAATGATATCTTCTGTGCAATGCAATTGAGCATTTCTGTATTAGAGTTGATTCAGATATGATAAAGGTGAGACAGTGTTTGGTTTCTAGAGCAATTACTAAAAAGGAATTAGCATGGGTATCTGTCTTTCATTGCCAGGTCAAATAGGTGGCTGAAACAATAAGGGCAATTTCCTAGGCGGGATATTTAGCTAACAAAAAATACTGTGCTTCGAATAAACATAGAGAAAGACACTATTCCTCAACACAAAATTCCAAGAATGTATTGGAACATCACCAATACTGAATAATAATTATGTACAAGTTGTATTTATTATTATTTATTTATCAAATTTATTGGCTGCCCATCTTATTATAGGGTAACTCTAAGTAGCTTACAGTTACATCTAAGTTAAAAATTAAAAAGTTAAAATCAAATATTAACGCCAAAGACAAACAGGAAGGGTGGGGTGGAATGGGTGGGTGGGAGGTGGGATCTGTTATTAATCAACCAGCTCTATTGCGCTGTTCATCCACTGGGGCCCCAGGCTGACTGGCAAAGCCACATTTTTAGGCCCTTATGAAAAGATAGGAGGGCTGGGGCCAACTTCACATCAGTGGGTAAGATCTTCCAGAAGGCAGGAACACAATAACTCTAAGAAGATATTCACTTTATAATAATGATTATGCAACAACATAATTAGATCCTGATGGGAGAGAGAAGGCACAGTGGTTAACATCTTAGGAAATGCACCAAATTTGGGAGAATTGTTTTGTAATTATCGGTCCCTGGAAAAATAAAATAAACAACTATCCTAACAATCATGTGCCAACATCATAAATGATACATCCTGTTATTTTTTTCTTGTTATGAAAATCTAAACTTTTTTTCCACCCCTCAGTTTTCATTCCACCTAAGCAATTTATGGTCCTTATGATAAGCAGCCAGTTTAAGAACCGAACAGTTCTCATTGATCTAAGGGACAAATTGTCTTTAATAATCATAATGTTTTGTTAGAATTGGCTCTAACAGCTTCTGTCTAAGTTAATTCATTGTCATTTGTCAGACAATTAATAATTTGTGATGTGGAACTGATTGTAGTCCCAAAAGGTAAATTGTATCTTCTTGAGGTTCCTTCCTCCTTCCAAGTTAGAAGCAATTCTCAAAGAAGTATTAATCCAACAGAAGCTGACTGGTGTTATATCTTTATAGTCTCACCTCATAATATGGTGAAAAAACTTTGTGGAGAGTGGGTGGAATAGTTGCTCAGCAGACCATCTGGAAATGTAATAAATCTGACAGCCACAGCAATCCTATGTAATCAAGTACAACTTCATTATATTAGGAAAATGACTTTCTAATTAACTCATGAGGAAACTTTGTGATTCATTTACCCTAATATAGTTGGAGAGTTCAGACTTCTTCATCAGTGTCATAAAATCATTGTCCCTTGTAAATGATCACTTCTAGTATCAGTGAAGAACCTTTTTCCACCCAAAGTTTTTTTTTATTTTTTACACATCTCTTCATGTGAGCAACATGATTCCAGATTACAAAATTTATACATAGTCATAGTTACACTTTCAGCTTTCTTAATATAACTTCAACTTATTATCCATTCGACTAATCTTTAAATAAATTTCCCTTTCATATTTCATTTCTTTAATTCAGTATCAAAATCATTTCATCCATAATTTTAATATATATTATTCATATTTATATCCTGCCCTTCTCCGGAGACTCAGGGCGGCTTACAATTTTTGGGATACAACCCAATGCGCTCAGCAATAGCCTACCTTCCATTGTATATGCCTGCTTATTACTAAGCGGCATTTTTACAAAGTCAGCTTATTGCCCCCAACAATCTTGGGTCCTCAATTTACCTACCCCGAGAGGATGGAAGGATGAGTTAACCTTGAGCCTGGTGGGATTTGAGCCTGCAATAAGTGCAGGCAGCTGGAACTTAAGAGCTAGGCATTTAGCAGCCTGCACCACCAAGAAAGAATTTTCAATTCTTTATCCCCTATTATTTTCATTTTCAGCTTACCACCTATTTTATGTTACCTTATGTATTGTTATCATCTATAACTTTGTCAAGACCAATATATAATTAGATAGTCAATGAAAGAAGAAATGAGTAAAAGTAAAATAAGATTAATACATTTAGGATCCACATGGTATATCCCCCCATCTACAATATATCTTATATCTATTCCAGAGATATTCATATAATCATTTCATATTTTTTCTTTGTTTCCAAAATTTACCTATATAATTTTAATAAATTTCATTCCCCTGCTTTTGATTATAATATAATTCATTTATTATATTTTACCTTCCCACATAATCCCTGCTAGTTCATTATATTTTCTATTTTCTCATATTCTTTTATTTCATGTATACCACAAAGAAAAAAATAAAAATAAAAACAGAGTTAATTTCCCCTTTTACTTCCCTTTGACCAATTTCAACCTATAGCATTTGTATAACCCTAATTCACACTTTTTAAACATAATTAATACCAGATTTTCACCCAAGTCATCATATTCTCTGTTTTCCTAATATCATTTTAATAGACACTAGCATATTTTAGAATATGTGTATGTATGTATGTATGTATGTATGTATTTATGTACATACATATATATATATTTCGTAGATTTTCACGGGTAAAAGGTATGTAGGTCTTGGTGTATTCGGGTCTTATCCTGTGTAAGATTGAGAATACCTTGGCGACGTTTCGACGAGATCCCACTCACCATCTTCAGGCTGGTGTCTTCGGCTTTGTGCTTGTGCCAGCAAAGTGTGATCTGAGCTGCCTTCTCTCTATAAATACTGGAGGGGAGGTGTGGTGTGCTGGCTCTGCTGTAAGCAGGTTGGTTGGCTGTGTTGTTGGCTGTGTTCTCGCTTCTTGATTGGTTGATGGAATTGGTGTTTGCTGATTGGTTGGCTGTGTTGTTGGCTGTGTTGTTGCTTCTTGATTGGTTGATGGAGTTGATGTTTGCTGATTGGTTGGCTTTTTCATAAAAGCCTGTGTGGCTGAGGTAGTGGCTGTGTGTCCTTCAGCCTTTTGTGTTGTAGCTACCTGGGTAGTGGGCTGTGTGGTGACCTTCTGAGTTTTATTGTTGTGACATCCTGGGTCTTGTGCTATTATCTCCTGGGTCGTTGTCTGTGTTGCAACCTCCTGAGGTTTTGTGTTGTAATCTCCTGAGTTCCATGATGTAGTATCCTGGGTGGAAGGCTGTGATGTGACGTTCAGGGCCTTGGTTTGGCTCCGAGTTTGAGGTCTGGCTATGTGTTTATAGCGTGTGTCAGTTTGCTTAGTTTGGGGTCGGAGGGGGTGTAGCAGCTGGAGTTGCAGCTATGGTCTGGTTTCTGGACGGTGGTTGCCTTTTGTCTGTGGGGTGGGCTTGGGTTTGAGTCTGGTGAGGGAGATTGGTGGTGGCATCATGTGTTATTTTGGGTCCAGTGTTGGTTTTCGTGGCTGGGACTCGTTTGTTGATTAGGGCTAGTTTCCAGATGTCTGGTAGGTGGGAAGTATCATCCCGTTTATTCATGTGATGAGGGTGTTTCTCTATTTCGATGGCTTCCCTAATTATTCTCTTGTTGAAGTGTTCAGTGTTGGAGATAAGTTTGGATCCCTCAAAATCAATTTCATGTCCTGTGGCTTTAAGGTGCTGGAAAAGGGAGGAAGTTTTTTCTTCTTTTCTGACTACGTTCTTGTATTCTGCGATGTGAGCATTTATTCTCCTGTTGGTTTGTCCAATGTATGTGGCTGGGCAAATTTTGCATGGTATATATATATATACATTTATATTTGTTTTTGTAGATTTTCACGGGTAAAGGTATGTAGGTCTTGGTGTATTGGTCTTGTCCGTGTAAGATTGAGAATACCTTGGCAGCGTTTGACGAATCTCATCCGTCATCTTCAGGCTGGTGTCTTCAGCTTCGTTCTCCAGGGAGAAGTGTGTGAAAAACAGCCACGATCACACACTTCTCCCAGGAGAACGAAGCTGAAGACACCAGCCTGAAGATGACGGATGAGATTTCAAACGCTGCCAAGGTATTCTCAATCTTACACGGGACAAGACCCGAATACACCAAGACCTACATACATTTATATATATATATATATAAAAGAAAGGATTAATAACAATAGAACCCTCTTAATATCACTCACTCCATCTTCATTTTTCTCATCTATAATTATCTAATAATCTTAAGGTAATTCCCAGTAAATTATAAACTTCAAATCTCCCCAGTCTACATTTCTAATAAAAAATACAAAGATACATTCCCATGTGGTGTCCCCCTTTTATTTATTTATTTATTTATTTATTTATTTATTTATTTATTTATTATTGGGACTTGTATGCTGCCCTATCTCTGAAGACTCGGGGTGGCTCACAACTAAGAAACAACAGCAATAAATAATTAAAAAGAGATTAAACCCAATTACAAGCCCAAACAAATTTAAAATACATTAAAAATATAACCCCCCCCCCAGGAAAGAAAAGGTCACAGCCCGGTTTGGTCAAACAACCAGGTCTTCAAATCATGGCAGAAGGTGCGGAGGTCAGGGGCCAGGCAGAGCCCCAGGGGGAGCTGGTTCCAGAGGTCAGGGGCCGCGACAGAGTGGGCTCGTCGTCGGGGGACCGCCAGCCAGCATTGGCCCACCGACGGGACCCCAAGGAGTCCTTGCCTGTGTGCTCACACAGGGCGGTTGGCATTCGATGTCGGCAGGAGTCGCTCCCTTAAATATTGAGGACCCATGTCGTGAAGGACTTTGTATGTTAAAACTAAAACCTTGAATCTCACCCAGAGCGCAACCGGCAACCAATGAGGGGGGTAACATGGGAGAATCGGGAAACTCCCATCACCACCCACGCTGCCGCATTCTGCACCAGCTGCAGTCTCCGGATGGTATGCAAGGGCAGTCCTAAGTAGAGAGCGTTGCAGTAGTCGAGTCTAGAGGTAACAAGGGCATGAGTGACTGTGCGCAGGGCATCTCGGTCCAGGAATGGGCATAGTTAGCGAACAAGACGGAGTTGGGCAAAGGCCCCCTGGCGACGGCTCCCACCTGCTCCTCCAACCGGAGCCGAACATCCAGGAGGACCCCCAAATTCCACGCCCTATCCACAGGGGGCAACACCGCTTCCCCTATGGCCAAAGATGGATATTCCTGACTGGGCGAGATGCCGGTACGCACAGCCACTCAGTCTTGGCGGGTTGAGTCGAAGCATGTTCCCGCCATCCAGATCCGTACCGCATCTAAGCACTGGGTCATCAGGGAGAGGGCATCACTGATTTGGTTCAGGGTGGAGATGTACAGCTGGGTGTCATCTGCGTACTGGTGGTAACTCACCCCGAAACCACGGATGATCTCACCCAGCGGCTTCTTATAGATGTTAAATAGCAGGGGAGAGAACCGACCCTGAGGGACCCCACACGAGAGCACCCTGGGGACCTCTGCCCCCCGCCAATACCATTTGCGATTGCCCCGAGAGGTAGGAGGTGAACCACTGGAGCCCAGTGCCCCCACTCCCAGCCCCGAGCGTCGCAAAGGATACCATGGTCGATGGTATCAAAAGCCGCTGAGAGGTCTAATAGGACCAGGACAGAGGAAAACCTCTGTCCCGGCCCTCCAGAGATCATCCATCAGCGACCAATGCCGTCTCCGTGCTGAAACCAGGTCGGAAGCCCGATTGATACGGATCTAGGTAGTCCGCTTCATCCAGGAAAAGTGGAAACTGCTGAGCCACCACACTCTCAACAACCTTCGCCAAAAAGCGAAGGTTGGAGACTGGACGAAAGTTGTCTAATACGGTCGGGTCCAGGGCAGGCTTCTTCAGGAGGGGCCTCACCACCACCTCCTTCAAGGCGGTGGGAAAAACACCTTCCCTTAATGAAGTGTTGATGACTACCCGGAGCCAACCGCAGGTGGCCTCCCTGGTGGCATAGGCCAGCCAGGAAGGACACGGGTCCAACAAACATGTGATGGAACTCAGCCGCCGCATAATCCTGTCCACTTCATCCTCGGGAAACAGGATTGAACTCATCCCAGATCACATTGGCCAGACTACCTGTATCTCGTTCCTCAGACCACTGCAAATCAGAGGACAACCCACTCCGAATCCGGGTGATCTTATCCGACAGATATTGACCAAACTCCTCAGCCCTTCCCTGCAACGGGTCCGCCCCCTCCCCTGTACGAAGGAAAGAGCGGGTAACCTGGAACAGGGTGGCTGGGCAGTTATCTGCGGACGCTATGAGGGTGGAGAGATAAGACCTTCTCGCCGCTCTCATAGCTACCAGGTAAGTCCTAATATGGGTTCTTAGCTGGGCTCGATCGGATTGGGAGTGGGTGGACCTCCACCTGCTCTCTAAACCCCTCCGATGACGCTTCATCTCCCGGAGCTCCTCTGTATACCAAGGAGCCATCCGGGATCCACGGCGTGAGAGGGGACGCATGGGGACAACCCTGTCGAGGGCATCTGACGCAGCCTGTTGCCAAGCGGCCGCCAGATCCTCGACAGCTGTGGGCAAGGGTAGAGGGAAAGAACCCCAGTTTCGTCTGGAACCTCTCAGGGTCCATCAGGCGTCTGGGGCGGAACCATCTAAGTGGCTCCTCATCCCAGCAGTGGGGGGTGGCCTGTTGGAAGACCAGCCATAGGAGACAGTGATCAGACCATGGGACGGGCAGTGTCATAAAAGTGACTTGCCCTCTGTCACTACGCCACTGTTCGGAGACAAAAACTAGGTCGAGAGTGTTTCCCCCCTCATGAGTCGGGCCTTGAATCAATTGGGTGAGGCCCATGGCTTCCATGGAAGCCATGAATTCCTGGGCCAAACCCAATGCTCCCCCCAGGGAGGGCAAATTGAAGTCCCCCAGGACTATAAGGCCCGGGAACTCCACCGCCACCCCCGAGAGGACATCGAGAAGCCCAGGCAGGGCCGCTGTCACACAGCTGGGGGAAAGGTATGCGAGCAGCAGGCCCACCTGACCTTAGGCCCCCACCTCAGGAGGAGGGTCTCACTCCCACCTATCTCTGGAACAGTGACCTCCCTTGGAAACAAGGTCTCCCATAACCACAGCCACCCCCACCCCTTCCCTGGGCCTGTGGCCGGTGTAAAACTCGGAAACCCAGTGGGCACAGATCAGCCAGAGGGACACCTCCCTCTGGGCCCAACCAGGTCTCGGTGATACAAGCCAGGTCCGCAGCCTCCTCCTCAATGATCTCTCGGAGGAGGGGGGACTTATTAGCCACAGACCTGGCATTAAAATACACCAGCTTAAGCCCAGGGGTCCTGGATCCCATGCCCCCTGGGGAGGAGGCCATAGGGTCGGAACATGCCACCGCACAAAGATGGCGGGCGCGTGCTCCCGGCACATGATATGGCCCTATGCCTCGATGTCTCCTGCCAACCCCAACCACCCTGGGAATCACGGTCCCCACCTCACACCCCGGAGCCCTGGCAGCCCCCAAGCATGCAGGCTGAGACCTATATCCCTTATGCTATATCTAACCCTTATCTCTAAATCTCTCGGCCTTGTCACTTCTCTTAGTTTTAGCCAGCTTTCCCTTTACTAAGTTTTCCTGGCTTTTCCTCTTTATCTCTCCTTTTTCCTCTAATATTACATTTATTTCCATCTGCCAGTCCCCCATCTTTCCTCCCCCCCTTCCTTTTCTCTTTTTTGAAATTTCTTCTTGTCTGGATACATGCCGCTCACCACTTCACCTCTGCAGCACACACTTAGGTCCCGGTAGCTTCCCGTCTTCAGGGCAGCCATTAAAACTTTCGCTTCTCCCTGTCTTCCAGGGGAATACACCAAGCCAGGGAGGGGAGATGTGGCTCCCCTCAACCTAGCTGGTGGTCTCCCCCTCTTCTCCTACCCCTCTGGAGGTGGGTCTGATGGTTTAGTCCCGTAGAAACCCCTCCAACAGGGTAAGCACGGATCGAAGCTGTGCACGATCGCGGTCTCCATCCGTCCTTGACGGAAGTGCCACTGGAAGTCCCGTGAAGAGCTTGATAGTTTAATTAAGTATTTAAACAGGATACAGATAACTCTAGTAATGATTTCAACATGTATCTAACTTGAAGCAGTATTTAAAAAAAATCCTGTTGAAATAAATATGATTTAATTCAGAAGAATCATCTTCATTGACTCTAAATTCATATTGAACAATATTTTGAAAATAGCATTTGTTGTTCTTCAACCCTTTCATGATTTCTTTTATTTTCTTCTTGTTATACCCCTAGGAAGGTCTGCAGCATATATATAGAAAAATAAGTATGATAAACATGAGTGGGAAGCATAAATATTTGTCCCCACTGATAATTATACTCTTAAAACCATTCTGGAACACAGTTTGCTTTGACCAATTTTAGAGGCTTTTAGCAAGACATGATTTACTGATTCACCATTCAAAGTAAGAATGGAAAGGAACACAACCAATTAATCTTTCAAAATTTCTGTAAAAAGACACCCACACCTAATGAAGTACCCAAACAGAACTAAGAAACATTTCAAGAAAGAAGACAATGCAAACATAGCTTCTAATTTTACACTTACCACAAATGCTACTAACATTTTGCATTCTGCCTACATAGTTAAAATATTTTTGTCCTTTCTATGTCAAATCAAAATATCCATGTTGAGAATAAACCTAGAGAAGAAATGTAAAATAGGAACACAAATACTTCAGCACAATTTTCCTATGAGCATCATGCCAGGATTACTGTTCTATCCCAGCAATAATATAAGTGATGGTTCTCTATACATTTCTTGGTGTGAGTTTATAGAGATGTACATGGAATAGACACAAGTCTGTTTTACATTGTAAAGAAAACAGAAACATAGGAATCCTCCAGTGAAAGCATACCCCCCAGAGTAGAAGTGCATTTCCTTGCTTCAAGTTAAGCCCTACTTAGCCCTTGTTTGTTTGTCTGCTAGCAAGGATTCTGCCCTTAATAAACAAGAAAAAGTAAGATCTGGCAGAGGTGCAAATCAGCTAATTTTAAACTGGGTCAGGAGAGGTCTTATTTAGTCGGTAATATGTTGATCATTAAAAAAACACACACAACGAAACAGACCCTGAACTTCCATGAAAACATTAGGAAGAAAAAAGTTGGATTAGCTCACATGAAAATTGTGGTTAGTATGTTCTGTTAGGTCCAGGAATTTTCCTCTTCATTGAATGAATGAGATCATAGAGAAGGATTGCATCACAATGTACAGTACATTTCATATAGGGAAATAGTTCTTCAATTCCTTGCTTTTACTACTCATTTCCTTTACTTGAATTATGCCCAGGATTAAGAAACCAGCTGGAAAGGACAAGTTCTAACAGTCTGTGTACCCAAAGTGGTAAAGGAGTCCTTTGGTTGAAGTTTAAAGCAAGGTTTAAATTCTGGATGTGTGTTTCCATAGATATGTTTAAAAACAACAAGAAAAAGTACTGCAGCACTGCTGTATAGTACGCCCTTTGCATCTTGACTATTGTTTGGGAAACTTTTCTTTTTTTAAAAAAATATGAAATTATAAGGCACAAAGACATACACATAGAAATAGGGAGAGATGCAAAAATCTTAGATGCTCTTTATTGTCTATCATCTGTGATTCTTGGCAACACAAACAAATGGATGCCAGTTCCAGCTACAAATAATTGTAATAGGCTGAAACACACGAACGCCAGGCATAAGCTTTTAGGGACTAAAACCTACCTTATGATATGTGAGAAATACCATTTTAAGTTATTAGGTGTATAATTTAATTTTATATTGCAGTTCTGGATCATTTTGTAATATGCTAATTGTGTCTCTTGAGTTTTCCTAGCATTTCGGCACTATTGTATGAAACTCCACTATCCTACTTCTGTAAATCTGTAAATATGCTTTTATCAAATTAATGGATTATTTAAGGCATCTGACAAAGGGAACTATAATTTATGAAGTCTTTCTGTAATATATTTATGGGATCAAAGCACTTGATACATGTTTGGGAAATTATACTGGGAAACTGATACTTTGTCTATTTTGTGGTTACTTCATTGACTGCTAGTAAGTTTGGGACTATGTTCAGAGTGTTGGTTTTCCACTATAAAGTGGAAAACCAGTCACATTAGGGATTGCCTGATCATGCTTGATTTTGTCGGTGGAATATGAACTCTTAAAAAGAGTTTGCAGAAATCCCAGGAGAGGCTATATTTCTGATGTTCTTCAAGGCACCCTAAAGGGGCTTTGAGTATTACTATGTATAAGATTTAACTGATTTAAGATGACCAAACCTCACCCCTCAATATAATATAATAATGGCTAACATTTGAACAATACCAAATATATAGATAGATAGATATCACTTTATTTCAGGGATGTCAAACTCGCGTCATGACATTGTCATCACGTGACATATAGTGACTTTTTTCTCCTTTGCTAAAATGGGGGTGGGGGTGGCCAGCACATGACGCATCCAGCCTCAGGGCTGCGAGTTTGACACCCCTGCTTTATTTTAACTTCTTAGTTTTTTTAGCTTTATACCTTAGTTTTTAGAAATCTAGACCAATAATATTCGGGGGGGGGGAGGGTTAGTCTTAGAGACATAGCTTACAATGGTGACAATAGTGACAATAATATTCCGTACCAGTAATCCTCAACATGATCAGAATTCTGTTGCTAAGCAAGACAATTAAGTGAATTTTACTCTGTTTTACAATCTTTCTTGCTACACTGAAGTGAATCACTACAGTTGTAAAATTAGTAACAGAGTTGTTAAGTGAATCTGGCTTCCCCATTGACTTTGCTTGTCAGAAGATTGCAAAAGGGAATCACATGACTCTGGGACACTGCAACTGCCATAAATGTGAGTTAGTTATCAAGCTCCAAATGTAAATCACGTGACCGTGGGGATGCTACAATCAGTGTGAAAAATGGTTCTATGTCACTTTTTTCAGTGCCGTTGTAACTTTGAACACTATAAATGAACTGTTGTAAGTTGTGGACTATCTGTATTATTCTTTTAGCCTGTATTTTAAGCAAGGCCCTTCTCTTTTACCTTTAACTAGTTTGTTAATTATTTCATCTGTACTGGGCTTTGAGTGAAATAGAGGTTGACTGACTCATTGACTGATTGAATTGATTCTAGATCATTTTTATGGGGATTTTTTTTGTTACTTTCAAAAACAGTCCTGAGTCTTGTGGAATAGAATTGTGTTAGATAAACATTTTTTGTAACTTTCAAGAGAGTATGATAAATTAAAGACAGAGCTTTTCTTACAAAAAGCATGATTTCAGTTTAGAACATTTCCAAATGTACCTGTAAGTGCTGAGAATTCTATTTTTACAAGTAATGCTAAACTGTTAGAAAAGCAGGTACTGCTTTTCTTCCTTTACCAAATTCCATGTCAACATTTTCAATTATCTAAAACAAGAGCATATTATTGTATACTGTTCCATCAGCAGTATTAAAGCATCTTTTAGTTGGATAATTATAAAAATGGCATATTTTGTTTTCTTTTAACTGAACAGTATAGTTGGCTAATCTGATAGGAATGAAAAGAACTAAAGCCAAAACAAATATGTGTCAAGGGCATAAATCAAGGATGTGACAAAACAACTTTCAACACTTATCAATCTATTGGCAATTAACCATTGTTGCTATTCTGTTTGATGATAAATAATACTGCAAATAATACAGTAGCTAGAGCATATAATCATGGATTTTGAACAACTTGAAAGGAGCTATTGACAGAGGCACTGTGGGCCGGTCCTTTGCTATTTCAAGAGCAGCCCCATGGGCCAAATCTAAGCACCCCCTGGGCTGGATTCGGCCCTCGGCCCTTGAGTTTGACACTCCTGCAATAAAGCATTATGTAATCAGAGATGTTTTTGACATCTTTTTTTGCATATATCGATTATTGAAAAAGAAGATGTCTTCTGTTTCATTCTTAACCCATTTTCAACAGTGGAGGCATTTACACGTCAGGATTTATATGGATTTTGACAGAGGCGCCTGCAGGCTGGATGATTTTGTCAAGCATTTCCTCTGCCAGGTAGAGACATTGATTTTCAAATCAACCTACGCCAGGGGGCTGGATCTCGCCCATGGGCTGCTTAGATCTGGCCTGCAGGGCCACCCTAGAAACAGCAAAGGACTGGCTCGCAGTGCCTCTGCAGCCCTCTCCTGAGCTCCATTTTCGCTGGCAGAGGGTTGCAGGAGGCTGTTGTAGAGTGCTCGGGCCACCACAGGTTGTGCATCACAGACACAAATGATGTCAAGCTGGCCATGCCCACCCTGGCTCCCCGAGGTCAAACACAACCCTGATGTGGCCCTCAATGAAATTGAGTTTGAGACTTCTGGCCTATGCCTAATATATAATCTCACAGTCCATGGACTTTTTTTCCCAAAGGGTCATGTGTGATCACCCTTTCTTCCATTATAGTTTTACAATTTGTTGGGCCTTGATTTTGGCACTATTGTTCACATTATCATCTATAGCTTTATTGGAGCATTATAAAAATATTTCCCCTACATCAGTGCATAGTCCCTTGTGGGCATGTATTAGTAGAGTCCTTGAGCCATGAGCTCTTTTCATGCCTTTACGGGAAATGTCAGATGACATTTATGCCATTCTGAAAAATATCCTGGATGAGAGTATAAAGCATATTTATCATTTCTTCCGTGTGGTCAGGTCTTTGATGTATACTGCCAGGTTGCTTGATTTTCTTCTTGGATTTGTTCTGTTCATCTTATTTGTAACTGAAGAATTATATTAATATTTGTGATCATTATTATGATCTCTCATACTTTGCTAAGTTGCTTTCTTGCATTTTATGTTCACCTCTACTATAGCTTTAGAATTTGGCAGTGTGTGTGTCTATATATATATTTGAAATAGGTCCTTGAATATACTGCACCTTCTGGCTATAAGGTCGTAATAAAGAAACTTTATCAAAATGCCAGACATAGTGTATGGCTGTCACAAGCGATCTCTGTCTTTTTGAATGTCCTTGTGATGTCATTATGCCCATAGAGAAAGGACGGAGCTTGTGCTGCAATGATGTGACACCTCTATCTTCATTTATCCTCTCTCCATTTCAACTGTTCAATTTCTGGGTCTCAGGCTAACTATCAAGTTGAAATTGATTGGTCAACATCAGATAAATCTTGCCTGTGCTGTCTCCCCAGCATGGAAATCTTCTACAGCCTCCTCTTATTCCATCAATAAGTGAAATGTCAAGCATAATAGTTGGAATAGTCCAAACCATCTGACCATGTTCAGCTTTGAATATCTTAGCTGTCCTAACTATTCAAAGTATATCTAAATTGCATTTTAGACAGGCTACAATAGAAACAACTACTGGTTTGGTAATAATAGGATGGGAATGTTTCCATGCCTTTCATACTATCTTCTTCTTTGCAATCATTTAAAATAACAAGGACAACATGCAAATAGGCAACTAAGAGGAATGCAGAATGTTTATTTAAATTCCAAATGAAGTAAAAAATATAAATTGATATAAGAATTATGGAAAAGTGAATAAAACATGACAATTGGAATTGTGATATTTCAATGTAGTGATCAGCTGTGGGACATTGATAGGCAAGCCAGATGGAAGAAGGGAGAACCTCATGTTTCTATTACTTGTTAACCGATGGCATGATGAGAAGGGTTAGCAACAACGCCTTTGTTCAATTTTTCTGGCACCATCTCATCATCTTGAACTGTTGTTTTTTATGATCTTGGGGTTTTTTTTCATCCTTTTTGTATTTAATTTATTGATCTAAGCCCAACCTGAGAATAAACATACTGAAGGTCTGTCTCATGTCTCTACTTATTTGTCTTCAATGGAGACTTGATTACATATATATCTTATAAATAGAGTTAGATGTGTTGAGTTATAATCTAAAGGTCAAACATGTGCCAATATCTTTTGTAGTTTTCTATCAATGCATCATTGTAATGTAATTATGACTTTGAGGGACTCTGGACATAATTGGTTATAAGGTGTGATGGGAAAGCAGAATGGATTGAATGTTATAAGCCTGCCTACAAAACTGAAAGGCAAGCTGACATACTACACTGGAAAAGGTTTACTGTTATTATGAATCCAAATGTGGAAAATTCTTTTGGGAATGCAACTGTTTTCATTGAGCAATTTTTCCCAGATAATAACTCAATACGGAATTGTAGCACTATAAAATTTCTTAACACTCAAATAATTGGGAACCTTCTTTACTTTCATAATTCTAGCTGTGAAGTTTAGTCCTGCTTCATCAGGCAAGTCTTCAAAAGAATAGGCTTTGAAGTCACTGTTTTTCCAGCAATCTTCCCTTCTTCCTAGTAAATCTACCCTGCTATTTCAAACACCATGCCTTATATTTGATTATCACTACTATGAAAGTAGTGTAGTATGATGAAAATTATTGCCTCAAATTCCAATGCATGGCCTGCTATGCTAACTTAGATTAGGGTAGATTTAGGAGCCTGAAGAAGTTTTAAATGCACTGGCAACTGCAGATGGAGCAGTCATGATCTCACAAGTTTATTTAATCAGAGCATGGTTGCATTCACATCTTGAGTTAAATGTACACATACATGCAACAATGAGATTACAGTTTCACTGTAAGGCTTAGGAATCTTGTGCAGATACATGAAGCCACTCCTGAATATTGAACAACTAGCATTTGTTGCACAGAACAGAGGTGACTTGCTTTCTCAGAGAACATAGGCTGTGTTTGAATGACTCATATAGTACTTCTGATTCTTTTATTGCTGCATTTTATGTGTAAATTAAATTGCCTTTTCACATTTCTCTTCCTGAAATGTGTTTCTTTAATTTAAAAACAGCCACTTCTATTTCAGTTCTGTCTTTATTACAAATTAGTGCTACACATATAAAAACTCTCCTGAATTTGCTTTCACCAGTTTGATGAAAGAGAACCTATTTTAAATGTATTCTTTCAAAGGAGAAGAGGACTTCCATTACATTCTCATGGAGAGTGGGGTGTTCTTTTTTATTTAGTCAAGAGTTGGCCAGAGATTTGGCAGAATTGTTCTGCTTTTTCTTGTAGAGTTTTATCTCCAATGATCTGCCTTGTCTTTCCATGCTTTCATTAAATTTTAAAATATGTCCTGAGGGGACTCTTCCCATGGTGCCTTTTCAGTTTGAAAGCATGGATAGCCATATGGTGAAGGAAAAATGCATAACAAAAGCAACAATAACAACAAAGTCAGCAGTAGGACTTTCCGTCATCTCTTTGCTATCATGCTCCACCTGGAAAAATCAAGGAAGAAATTCTTAAGCAGCCTGGGAATTTAATAGAAAAGTCACTTTCATGCAGGAAGAAAAGATTTGAGAAATTGCAAAGCCTAACATTATTAGAAATACTCTCTCCTTCTGAAGCAAATTGTTTTGACTTTCACTCTGTTTTAGACCGTGATCTTATGAAATGTAGACTAGATGCTGCACAGCAAGTATATGTTTCTTTTTCACCAGAAACCAGTGCTTGGTCCCAATGGGAGCTTTTAGTAAGGGAGAGCATGGGCACCCTCCTTTGTGCAAATATCTAGTAGCAGCTATTAATTGACTCTTGTTCCTGTGCAACGAGCTTGTAACCATTAGTGCAAGCCAGATGGTGGTTTCATACTAATGAGACTTTGGGTTGTAGAGAGGTAGAAACAGCCTCTGCTTCCACAGGCATTTTTTCTTTAGAAGCTTTGGCAGCCAGAACAGCAGGAGGGAGATTAATTTCTTGTTTTTGAGATGCTAACATGTCCATGATGTATAATATCTTGCTGGGACATTCTTTTTTTCTTTTTAAATTGACCAACAGAAAACATAAGTGTATTATAGCTTCCTTGGATATTAAGCCATCTTTCAGGAATTGCCATGCACAGTATTTTTTCATAAAATAAATGATTGCATCATTTTATGGGGAAGCTTGAAAATTTAAGTCAGGTTAGGCTAACCAGCCTCCATGACTTGGTTAGGCTATGATTTTTCTAAAAACTGCTTTTAAATTGTGATAATTTAACATACAAATAAAGCAACAGGCTCTCATAAATAGTCAAATTCAAATTTGAGTCCTATACAGGAAATAGTAGAATCTAATGATTAGTAATGATTTATAATCTGAAAATTAGACACTGTTTACTTCTGATTTCCCGCTTGCAAGGAAGATTCTGTATTTATAATAGGTTTATTTCCCTTCCCCCCACAAACTCAGGGCAATTTTCTTCCCATGGAACAGATCAAAGGGCATTAGAATATCAATGACATGGCACATAGACATATGGTACAATGGAGAATGCACATATCCAAAATATAACAGCAGGCCAAAAATCTTTCTGTACGCTTTATTTGATTTGCTAAGGTCCAGTCTTGATCTAGACAGAAACAATTAGGTGACTATTCTTTTATTTTGTTTTGTCTGTTTTTGTAGCAGTTACTGAGATGAAGAAAAGGAACATAATCCTTTGCCTTTGTAACATTTTTTTAAAAAAAGAAGCTATAAATAAATATATAAAGCTTTAGAAGTTATTTGATTCAGTTTAAACATTGCTTTTAGTTTCTGCAGCAAACATGCAGATCTTACAGAGTTGGTCCATTGGAAAATAATGGTCTGACGATAGATGCTCTTAAGTGTTAATAAGAAGAGCCTGTTTGAGATCTTAAATGGGAGAGAAAAATGGAGCTTAGAAAGATCAAAGTACCAGTTTATTGGAGAAAATCACCCAAATGAAGGAGAGGAAATAGATCTTTGGGAATAGTTTGTTCATCGGCTTCTTAATGCAACTTTGACATGTGAAATTAAAAGCAGTTTGCATAAAGCAAGTAACATTAACATGGTATTTCACTCAAGTGCAGTTGTGCTGATAGAAGCACTAGCACTCACCAAAATTTGCAGAGGCATTGGCGCAGATATTGAAATCTAAAATGAGTTTGTAAAGCACAATTGAAAATCAGTTCAAACCAGCAACACAACTAAATTAAAATATATTCCAACATGTACAAAACAAATCATCATTTGAAAATAACTTCAACAATTGTTTTTCATAGCTCAGCACTCAGCATTCTGCATGTAGGAGGGAACACCTGAGAAAAAGGCAGAGGAGAAAAATCAGGAACTACAGGACAGAATGGGATAAGGAATCACATGGTGGAGCACTTTCCCATGATGCGCTTCAGGATTTATTAGAAATCAAAGCTATTAACACAAAACTTTGCTGAGAGGAAAACCTCAACCGATCAGCCTATGAATGCATGCAGCCTATTCCTGGAGACATCATTTGGTTGGCAATCATATATATGATTATATATATTAATATATATGATTAATAGAATGTGAACAACAAAAAGAACAATGGTTCTAATGATATTATATGACCAATCATGGGAAACGTTGCAGCTTGTTACCTTCCGGATAGTTATAAAGAATTGCATGGTAGTAGAGGACTGTAGTATTCAAGTTAGCAACGTATGCCTGTCAAAATTATCTTTAATTTGTGAATCATCTACAAGTGTAAAATTATTCACTTCTAATTTAGATGCTTTAGAACTAAAATGGACACTTACCCTTTCCATTCAAAGCTAGACTAGCACATATCTATGTGACTGCTAGTCATATCTATGGTTTTCCAGGTGAAGGATTAGAGTGGATTGGAGACATCTGTGTGAATGTGAATTGCATGTGTCAAAACACAAACTGGAAGAGAGCCTAAACTCATAAAGAAGACTTTGCAGTGGCCTCCTGATGCCCCTTTGTCTCTCATCTTAAAAATCTTGTATTTTTAATTGAAAAAAAGCAATGTAAATTCAGCCTCATATAATAGCATGGATGTTTGGCAGTCCTTTTCATTCAGCGTAATAGTTCCAAGCAACTTTCTTTGTGTTTGCACAATTGGAAGCATAATTCGGTTTCATCATGAGAAATTGCTATTGCATTTAAAGAAAAGTCAAATAATATTGCAATGAGAAAATGAATTTGTCTCCAAGCAGAGAATATGATGGTATCTATGTACCGTATGTGTTTGTGCACTACATGGGAAATGAAGGAATTTATCAGACTAGCAGTCTTTTCAGCTCTTAAGCAAAAGTTTTTAAAATTACTATTTGGTCTTTTTTATTATTAAAGTAGAAACACTTGAGGATAAACTTGGCATTGGCATATACTCTACCATTGAATCATGGCTTCCCTTGACTAGCCATGCCATATTGATCTTAGTTAATGTTGTCTTTCTCTTCCATATACTCTGCTAGTTAGGGCACATGTATGCATTGTATATTTGCTCTGCCATGCCTTTGCAATTCCACATCCCCATTCAAATAATGTAACAAAACAAAATCTTTAAAATCTTTAAATCTTAAAAAAAAGATGCAGTATCTTTCTGCATAATCTTTTAAAGTCATTATGTATATGCTTTATTCTTGTCAGTCATCCTCAACCCCATTCTCTAGAATAGATGCAACTATACTGCAGCTACAGAATTTCCAGCCAGCAAAAGAAAAAGAATTTTAGCCAGAACATATTCAAGGTATACCAAGTGAGGGCTGAGATTGGCTGAAGCTATTCTTTCCCAACTACTGCTACAATTTCCAAGACAATTATCTGTAGATTTAAAAAAATGGTTACAAGTTCATACATATCCAAATTCTTAGAATGTAGCATTTATGTATTTAATAAGATGGTGAGAGAAATCTTGCATAAGTACAATGAGCTACTAATTTTCCATGCCAAAAATGGAGCACTAGATTTTCCTTTTGTTAAATTTTCTTAATAATTATTATGCAAAATCCTAGATCAACCCATATGCATACTACAGCTGAATAAAAATCTTCCTACTTGATCAGGCCAGAAGTCCATCCTGTTTCTCCTAATAGTCAGCTAGTTCAGTGTTTCTCAACCTCAACAACTTTAAGATGTATGAACTTCAATTCCCAGAATTCCCCAATCATCAGTGAGCTAGATAATTCTAGAAAAGTCAACTCCTATTGTTATCCAACAACTGGTATACATAGAGATATATACTTCTGAAATTGCTTGTTTTCACTCTTAGGACTACGAGCTGATTTCCTATAAGAACACAAGACTGAGTGCAGATACCACAACAGAGTCCCAAAATAACAGAGGGAGCACTAATCATTCAACTGGGTAATTCATCTTTTGTAATTACTTTTCTCTGTTAAGAAATTTCACTAGGGAAAGCTGCCATCAGTCCAATCCCAGTGTACTCCAAATTGGAAAGCTTTATTAATTGTATCTGTTTCTGGAAAGGATCTTCCAGTCACAACAAACTGACAAATCTAATACATTGTGTTATATGAAAAATACTTAGCTGGCTTATGGCCTCAAAATTATTCCACAAATCCCTGTTCAGTTCTCATTTCAGAAGGCTTCTGCAGAAAAGAATTTCTTAAGTAATTTCAGTGAAGATTGAGCTAATGTGCTGTCTGGTACTGCAAAATTCTCTTTTGCTAAAAGTCCAAAGTCAATGTCTTGGAACACTAGGGAGTGCTGGAGGAAGGATGTGTGCTGTTGGAAGTGTTTATAACATTTCTTCTGTAGTGATTGCTCTGACTAAGTAAGCATGCTGATTTTAAATAGCTACAGGAGATGTTTTCTAGACTCCCCCCAGTACCAGCACTGCTGACATTATAAACTGCTCCTGTCAAGAGTTAAGGAAAGTTCAGAAGATTATATGGAGTTTGAAAAGACACAACAGGAGCTACCATAAAAGTGTCCTGATATATTGCAGATAAAGGATTTTAAACTAAGCATGTTTTTTCTTTACAGTATCATTGATCTGCTCTTGAATTATCTGGTCACGCATCGTAATACTCAATATAAAATTTATTCCCATGATATTAATGAATTCTTCTAAACAGTCACATTTAGTGTTAAGAGTCCCATCCATTTTTTTCTTTTCTATATCCTTATAATTGGCCTTATAATAATTTTAAAATTCTGAATTGATTTCCTTTATTTCTTATAACCAATCATAGCTTCTTTGCCTTTGTAGTTTCAGTTCTTTTGGTCCAACTTAGTGCTTTAGTCCAAATGACTTTGATTAACTTAAGTGTCTTTGTACAAATGTCTTTGTATAATATCTTAGCAAAATTTGGGAGGACACCTGAACTGTTGTGACAGGCCATGAAATTGATATTTCCCTCTGCTGCAAGAAACTATATTGTGATCTAAGCACAAAATGACCACATACTCACTCACTTTGGCATTGAAGCTGACAATAATATTCAGTAGTTTTTATTTTCTTAGCTTTTACTTATAAAAACATCAAACAAAAATATTGGAGAAAGCCTATTATCACAGGCAGATCCATTAAGGTTTTTTATCCAGGTTGTTGTGGAAATTAAATTTAAACACCAAAAAACTAGTTTCCTTTTATCTTTATCCACACGATGAAGAAGCCCTAGAAACTTGCTATTTGTTGTACAAAGCCTAACAGAACAGGCTCTCTGCTGTTCACACTATGCATATTGATTAGTTGCTGCAGCGCAATTTTGTGAGACTATAGTGATAAAAACAGGACAAACACTCAGGGTAAAGCTCCATATTCTGCATGTCAAAAGCTGCAGATGTTTTTGCTGGCAGACAATTTTAAAAGTTTTTTTTTACTTGTTACAAAAGCCCAGAGTTTTCCAGAGACTTAGCAGACTGTTGTTAATCCCTAAATTTAAGATTTAGGGATATAAAGTCCTCCCACCCACCCCAATTATATTCAAATGCTTAGCTTTGATGAGCTGTGAACATGCACTGACTGAGCTGCCAAATGCTTGTATTTAGTGTGTCTTATAGGATGTAGATCATTACAGGTCCCTTGGTATTTGTATTAAACACTGAAATAGATGGATAAGGTTATGTTTAAATCAAGTTTTCCTTCTGTCGTCACTGTAAATAATCCTCACTGTCCTGCGGATGAAACATAGAAGCAGCAAGCTGAGCATATGTAGTAGGTTGCTTAATTAGGTTATCTCTTTTGGAAGAAGACCAAATCTTAGGACATGAAGTATACATTGAGAACTGTTGGAAAGAATACAGGAAGTCCTTGAGTCATGACCACAATTGGGAACAGAATTTCTGTTGCTATACAAGGCAGTTGTTAAGTCACACCCAATTTTAACCTTTGCTATGGTTAAGCGATCATTGAATTATTAAGTGAATCACATTGCATTATTAAAAAATTATTAATTCTTTAAATGAATCTAATTTCCCACATTGACTTTGCTTGTTGGAAGCCAGCTTGGAAGGTTGCAAATGGTGATGTGATTCAGGAACGTTGCAACTTTTGTAAATACATGCCAGTTGCCAAGTGCCTGAATTTTGATCAAGTGATCATGGAGAATGTGGCAAAGGTTGCAAATGCAAGGACCAGTTGTAAGTCATTGTTTTGAGTGGCTGCTAAATGAACAGCTCTATGTCAAGTACTACCTATATTAAGATACAGAACCACAAGGAAGTGCTATACTTTCTTGTACTGAAAATCATGTGGAACAAATACACTAGCTTCTCTCTATGATGCAGAGTGAGCCTGATCTTTGAGAATCAGCTGCCAACCTTCATATTCAAATACTATCTACAATTTAACTCAGTATCCAAGAGAACAGAAACAATAAGTCATAATGACAAACACAATTTGGTTTCCTTCAGACTCTCATTTTATAAAACTGTTTAAAAATGTATAGAAGTGTTTAGAAAATAAAGAGACATAGGTTTTTGGAGAGACAGTAAATGATAATTGGATGCTTTCAAAATGAAAAAAAAGTATGCCATTGTGATTTTTTTTAATGCTCAATAAGTATAAGGCTTATAAAATCAGAGCTTGAAGTGATAACAACTAAGCCTTACAAGTTCTTTTGTTTGCTCAAAACTAAGAAAGCAAGTCAGACAAGTAAAGTCTCCTTCAAGTAAGTAAATAAGGACACATCCATGCAGGATTTGTTTTTGGTAATAGTATGGACGTGCCACCTTTATGGGATTATTTTTCCCCAATGTTCTCATCTAGTCTAAAGCCTTAGTATCCTCTAATATTATCACACTCCTAAATCCTGAGCCTGCTTAGGTTTTCAGCTCAGACATGATCAGCCAAGTGCTGCCATGTGTTGATGCAATGCAGTGTCTTAAATTCAACATCAGCACTCCCATAAATAGTAGATATTATCCAGTGAAAATTAGTTGCATCTAAATCTCCCTGACATCAATCAGTGGAGCTGAATTACTTCATTAAATTTTAAGGTAGCCTCATTTGACCTAGGACTTATAATGATCTAATGTTTATTGTATAGCAGTCACTATACAGCAATGGACAATATGTAATGCCAAATAGCGAACAATCACTTTGAATAATAACTGTGTCTTATTAAATCAACATCCAAACAGAGGGGAAGAATATTTTCCATCATGAGCAGAACAACAACCAAATGATAATTTAGAGTTTGCCTGCGACATGTTGGCCTCAGTTGATCATATTCTTTAAATTTATTGGAGTGATACACAGCCGGTCTTTCTCTAGGAAACGATAATTTACCACTTTGTGATGAGATGACTTTCAGTTAGTTTTACAAGGGATTTAATTCTTTTTTTAACAAAGGCTGAGAAAATGTATGCACAGATTCACCAATTTTTTTGATAATGTAGAGTGTATGAGTGTGAATGTATGCATGCAAAACACCAGTGCCATGTAATCCAAACTTCAGTCTCCAATTCGTAGTCCAGTCTCTTTGCTGAATGTTTCTTATTCTCTATTTTTAAAATTTCCTTTTAGTTTGACTGCTGTTGGTTACATATTCTGCCTTTGTTTTAGCCATGATTTCAATCTGAAGTCAAGCAGCTGAATCTGGGACCAAGTCACTGTATGGCAGGTTCACTGCCGTTATTATGATGTTCACCACTGAACATCTCATATAGACAAGGGAGGAAAACACTGATTCTTTGAAGCTCATTTGCCATTGCCGATGGAGAAGCGTGGTACAAAGCTGCTCTCTATGATGTCTAGATCTGCATCTAGGAGATGAAAAATGAGGTGACATTTGGCCTCAGATCTAGGGGACTACACTTGTGCATTTTAAACTCTGAGCTCACTTTTTTATTATTTTTATTTTGTTTTATTAAGAACCCCATTGGTCTTGTAAGAAACAGTAAAAAGACCCTTTGTTTAAAGAAGCATTCTACTTTCTGTTTTACAGATTGTTTTAAATAAGTTTTTTTTTAAATTCCATGTTCTTTTGTAATGGAAACACTAATATCTTGGGTTTTTTTGTATAAAATTCTTTCAATGCTACCATTTCTCTATAATATGGCTCATGTAGTCCTCGGTAGGCAACCGTCCTTGTTCTTCGGTCTCTTCCCTGGGAAGTGCTTCATTCGATCGGTGAAGAAGCCTTTCTTCCCGATTCTTTATTCTCTGCTCCATCCTCTCCAGCTGCCTCTTGTACTGATAGCGCTGTTGGAAGAGGTCTTTTGCATAGTCGTACAGCTGCATGTCCAAGTCATTAAGTTCCTCAATTCTCCGTATGGTCTTGGTGTCCACCTCCACTCCACCTGCTCTTGTGCTATTATACTGCATGAATGGCCTGATAAATTTTAGGTTGAAAGTTCTCTCAAACAAATACTGTGTTTTTCTCTGGAATTCTGTCAAGCCAAAAAAGGCCATGTCTCTGAGATTTTTCTTGGCACTTTCCAGCAGTATCTGTGCTCGCTTGTTTTCTGGTATGAAGGACATATTATAGCAGCCTACCAAGCTCAGATCAGCCAACATCCTCACTTGGCGATTGTTAGCTAAGTTATATGGGCAATCCATGAACTCCTGGAGAGTACAGCCTGACCAGTCTGTGCCTTCATAGCATGATGGCAGCTCTTCAGGGGTTGGTGTCCGGCCATCGCACATATGCAAGGATGTTTTCCAGGTAGCTCCTCGTTGGACATGCCTCCATTCACTGAGATAACGGGACACAGGATCCCTTAGCAGAGTGATGTAATAAAACTTCCTGTAAGAGAGAAAAAAGGTATGTAATAATTAAGATTGTGCACATAACTATTTTTACTTTATTATTTAAATTTATTGGCAGCCCATATTATGACAGGGAAACTTATCCAGTGACAGTTAATAATATTATTTGTTTCTTATTAATTTTTAAGGTTTACATTATCTGAATCATATAGATTTCTTTTTCATTAAGCTCCACAGTAGTAGTTTCAAGCAGTGCCAGTATAATTCAGTAGAACTCAACGGATCTGTGATCACTCAATAGTTCTTTTGGCATTAAGAATCAAGTGACATTTCATGTTATTATATATATAAAATGTACATGGCAATAAGAAAGAAGGACAGCAAATAGAAAGATACAGAGGGAAAAACATAAATGATCTATTGTAGTGGTACTTCTCATCAAAAATCACTTGTCGTGAAAAGGAACACAGGATAAGCAACTGTGGGCTTTTTGCCAATAAATGACAGAATAATCATGATCAAAACTGCAGCCAAATCCTTCAGTATAATAAAACTACAGATTTATGTATCTTAGAGACCACTCAGACTGAGAACTAGAAGAATTTTATGACACAATGCAAAAAGCCATTTCTTTAGTAAAGGCTATGAATATCCCAATGGTTATGGGATATCTCAATGCAAGTATAACAAACCCCCAGGGAATAATAATTTGGGGAAGGAAGACCCTTCCCAAATAAAAATTATCAGTGTTGTTCCTCCAGCAAGACCAAAACTTAGTCTATTTTGAACACTTAATCAGGGCAAACGGGAACACTGATGAAATATCAACATAAATTGCAGGAAAATGTTTAAAGAACTAAATAATATTGGGACTTTAAGGGGAATGGATTTAAATTAAGAATGACCAAATGCTATGCTTAGTCAATTCTCTTTTATGTCATGAAACATGGATAGTATCCTGGAAGGGGGAAAACAGCCAGAAAATCTTTGAAATGTGGCTTTTAAGAGAATGTTGAGAATTCTTTGCAGTTATAAAAGATAAAAAAAACTTGAAATCCTAGAGAAACCTCATAAAGGCCATCAAACAAAGAAAAATGTGATATTTGGTACATTTATTTAGTACAATTTGATACAAAGACCTTGTAAGAAGAAACAGTGGAAAGGGAAAAAGGCCAATACAGTAAGAGACATTACTACTGTGAACTGGGACTCAGGATTAATAATCTCCTGGAATACCTGAATTGAACACATTTGGAATATCTGAACTGAACATATTAGATTATGCAGTACTGCCCAATAAACACAGTTTAGATAACTTATGCTTCACATAGACAGACCCAAAGTAACTTCCAAAACTGTAGATGCCTGAACTGTAACCTAATTTTTAACCAAATAAATTCTTTGAATTTTCTGTTCACATTGTAATCTTAATATATTAATTTATAGCATGCACAATATTGATAATGCATGATAGTAGAGATAAGCAACACAAATCATTCTGTTCTGTTCTATTTTATCAAAGCTGACTTTGGTAAAGAAATAATATATTTTCTAAAAACATAGAATGCTCTGAATTACTAATTAATTTACTATATTTGCAGATATCCCAATGGTGTGTATAACAAGTTAGGGAATAGCAATCATAACAGATTAAAACAAAACAGTATATAAATGCCAAGTATGAGAACCAGTATGTGGAGTGGTTAAGGTGCTGGATTAAGAGTCTAATCCAGACCTGAACTCTGGTTCTCCCATAGGCATAGAAGCCAGGTGGGTGGCCAGTCACATTCTTTCAACCCTGCACTAGGAAATTGAAAAAAAATCCCAGAAGAAGGAAATGCCAAATCGCTTTTGTGGTGTTGCCAAGAAAGCTATATAAATAATATAAATATGATAAATCAATAAAATGTTTAAAAAATCTGTCTGTATATATTGCCTTCAAATCAGTGTTGACTGCAGTTTTCTTGGCAAGGCTTTTCAATTTGCCATTGCCTTCTTTCTAGGGCTGAGAGTAAATGATTGGCTCAAGATCACTCAGCTGGCTTCTTGCCGAAGGCGGCATTATCATTCACTGACTTCCTGGTCTCCAGTCTGGTGCCTTAACCATTACACCAGACTGGCTCTCCATGAAGTTAGCTGGACTCACGATTCACTCAGACCCTTTCCACACCATCAAATATACCAAGATATCCTGCCCATAATCTGATAAACCAATTAGGAATAAAGTGGAATTAAAAAAGAACTGATTTGCAGAAAGCAAAGATACTACACACATCCTCAGGGGAAGTATGTTCCAGAGATTGGGAATCCCTTCAGAGGAGGCCTTTCATCTAACTGAAATTCCATGGAATTCAAATTGCAAGTTCCCTCAAGATCTTTGAACTGGGTGGATAGGCTCAATTTGGCAAGGTGGGGCCAGATACTCGAGTGAAATGTTTCACCTTACAGCTTTTTAGTCACATCCTATTTGAACTGGGCTCAGAAGCCTATTGGTAATTATGACAGTGAACCCAAAGTCAGTGTTATCCTGTAATGCCAGGATTGCTGTGCCAGTAATCTGGCTGCTACATTTTGAGTTAATGTTTTACGCCTGGTATTATTATATATCGTTGTATTATTTGTCTTGTATCATTGGCTGAAATCTTCCAACTTTCTTTGCTCTGGCCCTGCTCTAATAGGTTTCCTTTTTGTGGAATGCAATAATGGTGCTGTAACTTTAAATGATTATGTTCAGGAGCTCATAATGAGGGCTCTCACAGCTGCTTACCCAAGGGTATTCCATATTCATGCTCCAATGGTTCCACTAAAAATACACACATAAACTTGCTTTCTTATTTATACTCAAGGAGAATAACAACTAGGATTTTGTTTTAAAAGCCTACCTTTATAAACCTTCATCTAAGAAAATCAAACAAACCACTAACACCTAAATAAGACACAATTATTACTCTATGCATAGTTACTTTGAAGGAAACAAAACAAAATAAAATAAGGGAACCATGTAATTGGACAGAAATATTATCATACTATTTGTGTACATATTGACAAATACCAATGCTGTTATGCAAATTATAACATGTCAGGGCTAGATCTGCACAGGTTTGGAAAGTAAACATTTTGTTCTGAGACATATATTTCAAATTTTTAGGATGTCTGAAAAAGTTTAATTAACTTGTATTGTTTCCTTGTATTTTTTACAGATAAATGGCATTGAACTAGGAGAGGAAAATTAGAGAGAATCTGCCAAATCTGAAGGTTAAAAAAATTGACATTTTGTTGTTTTCTCTCTACTTTTCTAGATTGGTTTTCCCCCTTCAATTTCTCTCCTATTTTTTGCAAAGATCAGGAATTAAAGTGAACAGGATGCTACAGATCTCTATCATGTTTTTTCCCTTGCTTTTTTATAGTTGTCATTCTTAAACCTGAATTTCATACCATTTTATGAATATACAGTGTATGATTTTCTTCTGTTAGTGTATGATAATGACATTTTAAAAACATTAATTTTAAACATTAACATTAACTTTGTCATATGAGATAAAATTATGTTTACATCCTGGTTTTAAAAACCAAACTTATATGATTTAATTAATCTAGATGAGCAGTCATATAAATTTGACAAATAAATATATGAAATAAAAAATAACAATGATATATTTTTCCCAAGCAGGATGCTGCTATGATTTAAATTATCAGTGCTATGAAACACCAAACAGGCAGGGATGAAAACATCAGGGGAATACATACAAGTAATGACTGATATGAAATGTTTCATTGAGAAAGACAGACATAGATTCTGATCACTGCAATATTAAAAGTTCTGACAAGTGGGTGGTTTTTTTCAAATCAGAAGACTTCTTAACCTCAAACTTGTTTTTCAATCTTTCTTCACAGAAGGCAATGTAAAAAAACATTACTGTTCTATGCTACACTAGATCTAGACTTTTTAATACTGAAGAGTGCCAGTCTGGAATACACAACAATAATCCAGAATCCAAATACTTTGCCATTGTTACTGACCTTTGTGATATAAATACTGAAATTCTATGTATTAGAATTTAATTTAATTACTTTGTTTCTGTTTTCTATTTTGTGTTAAGTCTTGTTTCTTAAATCTATCATCAATTCATTTCTAACCACAGGATTCAATCAGATCTGATTGACAAGTATTCTATGTCATCTAACATTAAATATTTAGCATGTTGTGTTAAAAATGTACAGAATAGAGAAATGCTTTAAAATAGTACAGAGCGACTGAGAACCATTTTCGGGAAGAAATTACGGCACTATTTTTATTTATTGGAGACACCTCCATTGAAGGCATCAGTAGGAAAATTCCTTGAAGTGTGAACAGCAGTTTCAGAAAACTACTTTTTATATGGAGTGATAGAAGAAAAAGTTTAAACTCTTCTCCCCATCTTCCATGATCCTGAAGGCTTACTATGGCTACTATTCACATAACAAGAAACCATCAAAATATAGGTAACACTTGAGTTATGACCATGATCATTCAAAGTTACAATGATACTGAATGAGTGGGACTTACAATAGGTCCTGGAATTCTAACTGACCCAACATCCCTGCGGCCTTGTAATTATGATTTGGTGCCTGCAGATATGTTTCAGTGAGCTGTGGTCACCTGATTGCAATTTCCGATTTTCCCTGCCAACTTCCAATAAGCAACGGAGAAGCTAGCAGGAAGTCAGCAGTTGGGAGCATGTTAGGTCCTTACTTCAAAACCTGCAGAATTCTTGTTTAGTAATGGCAACAAGTTATGGCTTCCTAACAGACAGGAAGCAGCAGGTGAAGCTAGGCAGAATCACATCTGATACCTGTACAATTAGCACAGGGGTCCCCCAAGACTGTGTACTTTCTCCGCTTCTCTTCTCCAGATATACCAATGACTGCATCTCAAACGATCCATCTGCTAAAATATTGAAGTTTGCACATGACACAACAGTGATTGGTCTCATTTGAGACAATGACGAATCCGCATACAGACAGGAGGTTATATAATTTGCCTCATGGTGTAACCGGAACAATCTGGAACTGAACACACTCAAAACCGTAGAAATGGTGGTGGACTTTAGAAGAAACCCTCCCATACTACCACCTCTTACAATACTAAACAACACAGTATTAACAGCAGAGACCTTCAAATTTCTAGGTTCTACTATATCACATGACCTAAAATGGACACCTAACATCAAAAACATCATCAAAAAGCACAACAAAGAATGTTCTTTCTTCGCCAACTCAGAAAGCTCAAACTGCCCAAGGAGCTGCTGATACAGTTCTACAGGGGAATTACTGAATCTATCATCTGCACCTCTATAACTGTCTGGTTTGGTTCTGCAACCCAACAAGACAGACACAGACTTCAGAGGATAATTAGGACTGCAGAAAAAACAATTATCACCAACCTGTCTTCAATCAAGGACCTGTATACTGCATGAGTCAAAAAGAGGGCTGTGAAAATATTTACAGACCCCTCACATCCCGGACATAAATTGTTTCAACTCCTTTCCTCAAAATGACACTATAGACCACTGTACACAGAACAACTAGACACAAGAACAGTTTTCCCTCGAAAGCCATCACTCTGCTGCTAAACAAATAATTCCCTTAACACTGTTCAACTATTACAAAGTCTGCACTGCTATTACTGTTAATCTTCTCATCACTGGCTATCACTCATCCCCTCCCATTTGTGACTGTATGACTGTAACTTTGTTGCTTGTATCCTTATGATTTATATTGACTGTTTCCTAGTATGATTTGATTGCTTATTGTACCTTATACTATCATTAAGTGTTGCACCTTATGATTCTTGGTGAATGTATCTTTTCTTTTATGTATACTGAGAGTATTGCACCAAGACAAATTTCTTGTGTGTCCAACCACACTTGGCCAATAAAGAATTCTATTCTATTCTATTGTAAAATTGGGACTGCTGGAAATGCCATTGCTAAATGGTGGTCTCACATGATGTTTATGACGATGTTGCTTAGCAATGGAATTTCTGGTCCCAACTGCTGTAGAAACTATCTGTAAATACAATTGTCTTATGGTAACTAATGTAATGTCTACATTTACTAACAAGTGAGCAGACTGACCACAGTAATGCCTGCATTCTTTCAAAAGAAAGTGTCTATGTCCATGATGGTGAACCTATGGCACGTGTGCCACAGGTGGTGCGCAGAGCCATTTGTGCGGGCATGCAAGCCCCAGGGAAATTTACCTCACTGCGCATGCACGTGCCTCCCAGCTAATTTTTGGGCCTTTTTCAGACTCCCAGAGGCTGGAGGGAAGCCTCTACAGCCTTTGTAGGCCAAGAAACAGGCCCGTTTCGTTACTTCCGTTGAAATACCAGAAGTGATGAAACGGGCCTGCTTCCCTCGAGGCCGAAAAAGGCCCCAAAATCAGCTAGGAGCTGCGTGCATGCACAGTGTAAGTAAGGGGGTCAGCAGGGGAAGATCACATGTGCATGCGCAGGGGGTGGGGGCACACACATTGCCTATTAGGTGCTGGCAAGCGCAAATTTGCAAGCGCAAATTTCGGCACAGGAGCCCCAAAAGGTTAGCCACCACTGGTCTATGTAGTTTCTCAGTCATCCAGGACATGGCTGTCTCAAAGGTGCTCCCTCAAGGGGCAACTTCCTGTTTCTCTTTGAATACATTTCCCTTCTCATCCAAGAAGCTTCTTCAGCTCTGACTGATTTTCAAAAGAAAGCATTTGCATGTATAATGCCTGAGGGGCAAGGTCAGACAGGTTTCCTAATTGATGTAACCTGCACGGATATACTTACACAAGCACACACAAAAATGGGATTGACAAGGCCCCTGGCTCCTATAGGCACAGCTGTTGGAACCTCCAACCACTAACTTTCCACTGTTAATTTCCATGTCACTATTGACTTCATTCCAGAAAAATGCCCTCTCTGTGTGGGTTACTCATAAAGAGTAATGTGACTAACCCACCTTTGATTCAGTAGCTTAATCAAAGGGTAGAGTTTGAAATTAACATCTTTTAGAATTAGTGGGGTGATTCATTAATTATGTTAAAGTATACTGAGATGTAAATCGAAAGTAGGAAATTATGGAAGTTGAAGGCAAAGAGAGGAAGGAAAATAAAGAAAAGAATTAATAAAATAATTCAAAGCATTTTCTCTCAGCTAGGGATATATACGCAGGACCAGAATAAAATCAAATACAGAATAAAATAAAACAAAGATATTAAATCTAAAATCCCAACTGACATCTGGCTCTATTGTTCCTTAGACTTCTGCATTTCTTCTTCTATTCAAATTGGAGCTGCTTATCTGGTTTTGTGCCAACTGGGAAAGAGATTCTCTAGTATTCCCTATGAGAGAAAAGGAACAGGAAAGGAAAAATGGAGTTGCCTACTTGAGAGAAAGGGAAAAATCTTTCAATGCTGATTTTGATGTCCACCTCCTCTATCTACATTGACAGGTTAGGTTTGATTGACAGATTAAATTGATGCTTTCTTTTAATTCTTCCATATCTCTTTCTCTTGGGATAGGATTTCTTTCCATCCACTTTAGTATATCTCACCATAGTCATTAAAGAGAAGACTCTCACCAGAGGTCATACGGTTATTTTCAGTTACAACTTCCATCTTCACAATTGAATATGCTATGTGAAGATGATAGGAACTGTACTCCAACATTCTTTGTGCATGTCATGTAACAGTGGATTTGTAAGGCATGATATTCTCCAAATAACTTTGTTTATCTGAAATAATGGCAGTGAATTTAAGATAATCCACCAGAAGAAAAAAATAGATCTAAAATAACCCTCCTATTTTAAAGATAAATTATTTGGGGTCAAAATCCTAGGTATTTCCAGGTTCAGTACTGGCCCATTTGAATTAACTACAATAAGCTATTGTTATAAGAGTTAAAAAGCACATTTTATTTAAGTACACATTCAGATTTTTTAAAAAAGAATGAAAACAGAAAACACGAAAATATCTTACTAGTGCAGCTTTTGCTGGATTTCCAACAGTCATCAAAGATATGGATGAGAAAAGATTCTGAAAGAGAGAAACTTTTACTAAATGTTGATTTCAGAACATTTGGCTGGAAGTGGATTTTTATCAGAGCTTACTGAAGAATGGCATTTCAATCAGTTAAGAACCATGGCAAGCCACTGGATCTTGTTCAACACTGGAAATCTTTCCAAATGTAGGAACTTGGAACTAGACAATCAGTTGTTCACTTCATCCTTTAATAAAGAAGGCATCAATCAATGCAAGTTTTTTTAAAGCAATAGCAGGAAAATATGTTATTGACAAGCCAGGAAACCAGACAAGTCATTTCCAGAAAGATTGGGAAATCAACTAAGGGATAGCATGAAGAGGTTGCTTGACAACCACATACCTATTAGGTATTAGCTAAATTATCCGGTCTCTCTCAATAAAATCAAATGTGCATTAACCTAAGCTTTAAAATCCCAGTAGGCTTAGGGGAAGTGGCAGCAGGAGATTCCCTGGAATTTACTTAGACCAGAAGGCCTCTGGTGTTTGGAGAAACTGCACTGAATTTCATTCATTTCATGACCTGTGACTTGTGCCACCCTAATGTAAATGCAGCAGGGTTTCTGTGCTATAATTTGAGAAGCTAGAAATCTGTTTTCTGCCTTATAAGAATCATTACACTGGCTTTGTCCCCATAAACCATGGTTTAATCTCACAGCACATCTAATTGGCTAGCTTTACATGTGATGCTAAACTATAAATCATAGTTTACAAATTAAAAGCCTTTGTTTGCAATATGCTCACATTCTTTCTGATTCATTCTTTTTTGGCATTGTGATGAAGCACCTGCAAGCTGAGTTTAATGTGTATTAAAACAATGTTTGGCTTAATCAGGATTTATTGAAATTGGTTAGGTTCAGAAATATGTAGCCATAAGCCATGATCTGCAACCAATAATATCTGAGTTCACATATTACACTAAGCCCAAAGCAAACAAATCACATTTTCTTCTACTACAATACACAAAACTGAAAGAAACACCTAGTCCAGTGTTCCCAATTCTGTTCTGCTCCTAATTACACATATTTTAGGCATGTGTGATTATGGACAGTGAGAAAACTAGCAGGAAGTTATAAATTCCAGGCAGCTTGCATGCAACCCAGCAGGCAGGTAAGTGGCCGCTCCTGGATGGGAAGGGCACAAAGTGGTGTGAGAGGATGTGAGGGAGGCATGGGGAGAGTTGGAGATGGTATCTGTGGGTGCAGAGGAAGGCATGGAATGGATGCAAGAGTGCATGAGATCATGAAATCAGAGAGCCTACTAATTTAAATGGAGTCTCATACCTGGTATATAAACATAGCAATCTGCTAAAATATGTCCATCTTTTTAAAAAATATTTGACCTAATTATTATTTTTTGCATGCTTGTATATTCCAAGACCATAGAGCCATATGCCATATGGAATCATACATGAAAGGAACAAGAAATAACCAATTCCCAGTAGATGGAAGATGTTGACAAGATAAATTGCCATGGAGAAAGTAACTAAAATGCCAGCTGATACCTTTAATTGCATTATAACTGTATGCAAAGAAAGAAGTCTGACTTGATACATATTATATATTAACAGGTATTACTACATCAAGGAGATATTTTAGGTACATTCCATATAGGGCAAAGATTATTTTGACAGAATAGCCAGCCAAGAATATATTTGGAATAGTTTGAAACAAGTTATATTTGGAACTGTTTGCCACTGTTCCACCTTTTGACACTGTTTCATAAATGAGAAGAATTCTCAGTTCATTACGGTCTCACATTATGTTATAAATACTCTAAATAAACAAAGGAGGCAATAAATACTCTACATATACAAAAATATACATGATAAATGTTAAGTTCTCTAGAAGTCTCTTTTATCTTTTAAAATCACAACATTCAATTTTCATTTTTTTTCTCCACTCTCTCATCAACCACCTTTTCTATTTCAATATTTATTTATTTATTTATTTATTTATTAATTAATTAATTAATTAATTAATTAATTAATTATTTGAACTTGTATGCCACCCCATCTCCGAAGACTCGGGGCGGCTCACAACTAAAAAACAAAAACAATAAATACATTAAAAAGCGATTAAACTAATTACAAGCCCAAATACTAAAACCAATTACAATAATAACATTAAAATTTCCCTCCCCCCAAGGAGGGGTCACAGCCCGGGTTGGTCAAATAACCAGGTCTTTATTTCACATTTCACATTTACCCACACATAATAAACAATTGGTAATAAATAAATGTGCTTCCTCTGAGAAGGTGCTCATTAAAATCTTGGTTTCTTGATTTTGCTACACACAAAGTTAACAATCAAAGCCTTTTAACTATTGTCAGTAAAAAATAACACATACATTTCCGATATATTTATATTTTCCTTGTATTTTTATACAAAGCAAAAGTTGCCACAGAAATGAACAAAAGGGAGAAGAAATATGTCCTGTTTCTTTAGGTCAGGGGTGTCAAACTCACCGCCTGGGGGCCAGATCCAGCCTGCAGGGTACTTAGATCTGGCCCATGGGGCCACCCAGGAAACAGCAAAGGACCGGCCCATGGTGCTTCGGCCAGTGAAAACGGACTCCCGACCTCTGTTTTCATCTGCCACAGCCTCCTGCAACCCTCTACCAGTGAAAACGGAACTCAGGAGAGCTGCATAAAACAGAGCTCAGGAGCCTGTTTTCACTGGCAGAGCGCTCAGGCCACCACAGGCGTCCCCAACACAAGTGAATCGAGCTGGCCATGCCCACCCCAGCCCCCTGAGGTAAAACACAACCCTGATGTGGCCCTCAGTGAAATCGAGTTTGGCAGCCCTGCTTTAGGTCATGAAAAATACATTCAGCTTCCTTCCTATGCTTTTTTAACATTACCAGAAGCCACTGACTTCTGCATATTTAGTGAAGAGTGCTTTAGTAGTTGCATTTTTCTGAAAATCCATAAAAAAAAAAGATTGGTGGTACACCTGGCAACATTAAAAATGACTTTTTTATTATATGAAATGCTGAACAGTTTCATGAATGGACTCTTCTGACACAGATCATATCCTGCTGAAAACAGGCTGTAACTGTCATAGGCCACATTCTGATTCAGCAGATTACATTGGTCCAGTTGCTGTTTGCATAGCATCAGGTCAAAGGTGCTATACAAAAGGTTAAAGTGGACAATAAGGACAGAATTTTTTATTTATTTAAATAGGCTTTATTAAAATTTGCTTTAGCAAAATAAAAATCATAAAAGAGAACAAAGATAATAGAGAAAAATAATATATAGTGAAAATAGAAAAAAAAGATTATTGTCAGGTGCAAAGAATCAGGATTATCTACTAGACTGCAGCATAGAAGATTTATTCAACTCTATACAGTATCTGGTCAACTAAAGTTCAACAGTTAAATGGCGCCAAGATAAGGGTCAATTCAGGATGGATTGGACTGCTTGTGAAAATGCATTGACTCTAAGCTGTTTCAACTCCTTCCCTCAAAATGACACTATAGAGCACTGCACACCAGAACAACTAGACACAAGAACAGTTTTTCCCCAAAAGCCATTACTCTGCTAAACAAATAATTCCCTCAGCACTGTTCAACTATTTACAAAGTCTGCACTACTATTACTGTTAATCTTCTCATCACTCCTTATCACCCATCCCCTCCCACTTGTGACTGTATGACTGTAACTTTGTCGCTTGTATACTTCGATTTATATTGACTGTTTCCTAGTATGATTTGATTGCTTTATTGTACCCTATGACTCTTATTAAGTGTTGTAACTTATGATTCTTGACTCTTGATGAATGTATCTTTTCTTTTATGTACAGCGAGAGCATTTGCACCAAGACAAATTCCTTGTGTGTCCAATCACACTTGGCCAATAAAGAATTCTATTCTATTCTATTCTGTTCTGTTGTTCTGTCCTGTCCTGTCCTGTCCTGTCCTATTCTATTCTAATTCTATTCTAATGATGCACTTAACTCTGTCCCCAGCACTGCCTACTCTTCTACAATTAAAGAAGTGGCTTCCAATCTTCTTGGTTGTATATATATTTATATGAATTAATATTTCTGAGGATGAAGAAATGGAAATTTATCTAAAAAATAAATAAACCACACTAGTGAAAATAAGTTGCTTCTTGGAATTGTGGCTAAGACTAAGTGTAAATAAGCTAAGAGCCTTGGTGGTGCAGGCTGTTAAATGCCTAGCACCTAGTTCCAGCTGCCTGCAATTAGTGCAGGCTCGAATCCCACCAGGCTCAAGGTTGACTCAGCCTTCCATCCTCTCGGGGTAGGTAAATTGAGGACCCAAGATTGTTGGGGGCAATAAGCTGACTTTGTAAAAATGCCACTGGGGGGAAAAAAGCCCTAGTAATAGGCAGGCATATACAATGGAATTAAGGCTATTGCTGAGCGCATTGGGTTGTGCTCCAAAAAAATTGTAAGCCGCCCTGAGTCTCCAGAGAAGGGTGGGATATAAATATGAATAAAAAAATAATTAAAAAAAATCCACCAAAAACTGAGAAGGAAGAATATTACTTCTTTTGGGGTGTAACATTTGAATGATTTGGGGTGACAGATATCCCACACAAGGTTGGAAAGCATTACAATAATTACTGGGAAACAATGCTCAATTTTTGTTAAGATATTCTACAGTAACCAGACCAAAGCTGCATGTCAGACAATGTCAACATTGAAAGATTTTCTTATTTTAAAAATACAATTGGAAAATGTGAGAAAAATGAACCAAGGAAAATGATGCATTTTTCATGTGACAAGCATGACTCAAGGACTTAAAAAATAGCAAAGGGAATGTTTGGAGGTATCAGTGAATTTAAGTAGACCAGAAGAGATTATTTTAAATCAAATAAGTATATGATTCAAAGCATGAGAACATACTAAGGAATACATTGGCAATGTCTTAAATCCATGTAACTATTTGTTTGACTATAATCCACATGTAGACCACAAAAAATGCCTTCTTGGTGGTGATCCCAACTCTAAAGAATATCATTCCCCCTCCCCCAGTTATGACCCCATCCTATTGTTATTTTAAAAAATCCCTAAAATGTGGTTTTGTTAGTGGGCTTGGGGATTCTGAATGGAGATGGAAAGGTCGTTGGTACTTACCTGAGACGCCCATTCTCTCTGAGCTGTGTAGAGCATCCAGAAGTGGGAGGTGCTCAGTTTCCTGTTGCGTAGGCTGGGCTAATTAGTAGGACGCGCCTCCTCCTCCTCGATGCTCCTCCTTGCGTCCCCAGTTTCCAGCGAAGACGAAGTGCAAAAGATCCCATCTAACTATATACAACCAAAAAAACAAGTAGCTGGCCGGAACAGTGCCACCTCCTAACAGACGGATACAGGGAGGGGATGGATGCTCTACACAGAGAACGGGCGTCTCAGGTAAGTACCAATGCCCTTTCTCCTATGAGCTGTTCTGAGCATCCAGAAGTGGGACATGCCAAAGCTAGGACGGCCCATTGGGAGGGAATCCGTCTGACAGATACCTCACTCAATCCTTGAGGACCTGCTATAACACCCTTCTGCCAAACGAAGCCTCCGTGGAGGCAAAAACATCTATCCTATAATTCCTAATAAAGGGAGAGGGGGAAGCCCAGGTAACTGCTCTACAAATTTCCTCAATCGAGGCTTGGGTGGCCCATGCAGCTGATGTCACCGCACTCCAAGTGGAGTGGGCAGTGATGCCCTGAGGCATCGGACTCGATTGGGTCTCATACGCCCTTGCGATAGAAGCTCGCAGCCACCGGCCAATAGTAGAAGAGGAAACTTTATGGCCCAGGCTACCCGGAAGAAACGAGATGAACAGGGCTTCCGATTTGCGGAAGGGTGTCGTGCGCCTTATGTAGATACGTAGGGCCCGCCGAACATCAAGGTGGTGCCACTACCTTTCGAGTCGATGAGACGGAGCCACGCAAAAATTTGGGAGGATCAACTCCTGAGCCCTGTGAAAGGCTGAATTTACTTTAGGCAGGAATGTCGGGTCCGGTCGGAGGACTACCCTGTCCTCATGGAAGACACAGAGGTCCTTTCTGATGGAGAGGGCAGAAAGTTCAGAAATCCTCCTAGCCGAGGTGATGGCCACCAAGAAGACCACCTTATACATCAGCAGTTGTGTACTGATAGTCCGCAGTGGTTCAAATGGTTCCTTGGTAAGGGCATTTAAGACAGTGTTGAGGTCCCAAGTAGGGTACTTGTGGATAGCCAGTGGTCGTAGGTTCGTGGCCCCCCTAAGGAAACTACGCACCCTTGGATGACTGGAGATGGATTTGCAGTCGGCCCAGGAGAGCACAGAAGACAGTGTCTACGGAGCGTGTTAGAAGATAGGCCCTTGTCAAGACCCAACTGAAGAAACTCCAACAGCTGAGCCACTGACGGAGAGGAGGGATCCACCTGCGCCGTAGCACACCAGCGACAGAAACTGGACCAGGTAGCATTGTAGATTCTAATCGTAGACAGCCATCTCGCCGCCTGGATGGTCTCGATCACCTTAGATGACATGTGCTCCTCCCTCATACGCTGCCGCTCAACCTCCAGATGGTCAGGTTGAGCCATTGGGGGTCTGGGTGATGGACCAGACCCTAAGAAAGCACGACAGTTGATGGAGGGATCCACCATGGGTCCTCCACAGACAGCTGTCGCAGATCCGCGAACCAAGTCCACCTTGGCCAGAACGGAGCCATGACTAGGACCTCTGCTTGCTCCTCCAGAATCTTCTGGATCAGTCTGGGTATAACGGGTAGAGGAGGGAAAGCGTAAAGGAGACCTTGGGGCCAAGGACATCGGAGCACGTTGGTATCCTCTGCTCCCTGAGACGGGTATCGGGAGAAGAAACGTGGGAGGTGAGAGTTGAGAGGCGTGGCGAATAGGTCGAGGACAGGTAGGCCGAATCTCTGGACAATCTGGTGAAAAAGTGAGGGGTGAAGACGCCACTCCGACGGATCGATCGAGGCCCTGCTGAGCCAGTCCGCTTGTATGTTTGAAGTGCCTGATATGTGTTCTGCCTTGATGGAAAGCAGGTGTAACTCAGCCCAAAGGAATAGTCTCTCTGTTTCCCGCATCAGTGATTTGGAATGCGTGCCCCCTTGTTTGTTTATGTGGGCTTTCACCGTCACATTGCCTGTGAGAATCAGCACGTGTCGTGATGTTAATTTGGGTCGAAAAACACGGAGGGCGAGGGAGACCGCTTTCAGCTCCAGCCAATTTATATCGTGTGCCCGTTCTAGACTGGACCATCGGCCCTGAGTCGAGTGAGAGAGGAAGTGAGCCCCCCAGCCGCTCAGGCTGGTGTCGGTCGTGATGGTTTGTCATTGTGGCTCTCTGAGTGGGCAGCCCTGAAGGAGCCCTGGGGAGGACCACCAAGGGAGGGCTCTTAAAACATCGGCCGGTAGTAAGACTCAGAGACTGGAGCCGTCGCGTCCCGTCCGTTGGAAAGGCAGGAGGAACCACTGGAGAGGCCTGGTATGGAAATGAGCCCAAGGGACAATAGATATGCAGGATATCATCTTACCCAATAACTGTGATAATACTGACAATGGAACCCTTCTAAGCGTCCTAACTACCCCTACCAACTTGTTGATACTATCCTGTCGATCGGGGGAAAGAAAAACCTTCTCTTGAACAGTGTCGATGATCGCACCCAAGTGAATGATTCTGGAAATGGGGGTCAAATGACTTTTGTCCCAGTTTACGGAAAAACCATGCTGTTGGAGGTAATCAATGGTAAACTTTGTGTCAGAGTCTGAATGATGAACAGAAGATGACAAAATTAAGATGTCATCCAGGTAGCATTATAACCTGATGGGCTTGGCCCTAAGGGCTGCGGCAAGAGCTGCCAAGACCTTAGTGAAGGTCCTAGGAGTCGAAGCTAACCCAAAGGGCAGGGCGACATACTCGTAATGCGCGCCATTATAACAGAATCGGAGGAATTTGCTATGGGAAGGCCGAATTGGAATATGTAGGTAGGCTTCGGTAAGATCGATGGACGTGAGAACATCGTTCCTCCTGATGCACCTGAGAATAGATTGTAGGGTAGTCATTTTGAATTTACGGTAGACTAAAGAGCGATTCAGGCATTTGAGATCCAGGATGACTCTCCAACCGCCTGAGCTCTTGGGTACCAAAAAGAGGTGGGAGTAAAACCCCCGGCCTCTCTGGTCCAGCGGAACTGGTTGGATGGCATTGATTGCCAGAAGGTGAGTTATGGCCTCCTGCATGAGAGCTCTCTTCTGAGGATCCCTGGAAGGGGGACTGGACATGAAAAATTCAGGAGGGGTGGATTGAAATTCTAGAGCCAGACCAAGTCTGACGGTGTCCCTAACCCAAGCATCTGAGGTTGAGGCGGACCACCTGTCCGCAAATAGTTTCAACCTGCCTCCTATGGGGAGGACCCCGCCTGTCCTATTTGGATCTCTGAAAGGGCTTGTTGCCCGCCCCCCTGTACTGTCTTCTGGGATGACCACCCCTACGGCCTCTGTGGGAAAGATCTGGCCTATTGGACTGGTTTCCCTGTCCATGGGGGGAAAATCTATGGTATCTTGTGGCATACGATCCCTGGAAGGAGGGACGAAAGGAGCTCCTACGAAAGGGCTGGTGGAAGCGGGGTTCTGATTTCCGATAGAGGGAAGGGAGAATTTTCTTTTTATTTTTTGTTTCTATTAGGAGGGGCTCTAAGACCGCCCCGAATAATTTTTTGCTTGAGATGGGTGCAGAGGCAAGCTTCCATTTATGCTTAGAGTCCGCCTGCCAGTGTCGTAGCCAGAGAAGCCTCCTGGCTGAGATCTGAGAGGCAATGGCCCTTGAGGAAAACTTAACCGCATTGTAAGTAGTGTCTGCGGAAAACTCAGCAGCTGCGATAATCTTTGCGACATCTTGATGGGCACGAATGTTGGAAGGGGGTAGAGTCTCCCTCAGATGACGGAGCCATCTAAGGGAAGAACGGGTAAAGAAGGAGGCCGCCGTAGCCGCCCTAATTGCCCATGTGTCTGAGACATGAGCCCGGCGTAGGGCCAGTTCCGCCCTTTTCTCTTCAGGTTTGAGGGCCTCCTCCGCCTCCCCAGGGATGGCCGAGGATGAAACTAGGGCCACAATTGGGTCGTCTACCTCAGGGGTGTTCAGAGAAGCGGAGAAACCCGGGGCCAGGTTATATAGCCTTTTGTCATATCCTGAGGGGGCAGGGTAGGATGCCGACAGGGCCCATTGCTTATCAACTAGTTCCTCAAATATGTGTGGAACTGGGATCACCTCTGTCTCGGTGGGTGGGTGAGAGAAAAGCAGATCCCCCTGTTTCTTCTGGGACCCCGATGGCTGTGGTGCAGGGGAATCATCAAGGCAGGCTGTTTTCTTAGCCTTGAATAATAGGGACTTGAAGAGTGGGGGATGGAAAAGGCCCGTAAAAACTGGTTGGTCTGGGGAAATGTCCTCGTCATCCGACATACCCCTTTCCAAGGGATCCGCCTCAGAAGGATCCTGGACATAGTGGTGTATGGACTCCCCTCCCTGTTCTGACCATCCGCCCAGATGTTGACCCTCCCCCGGTTCCGGGGGGGTTCTAACATAAGGGGGGGGGTCCTTGTGTGGGTACTCAGTTTGGCCAATGACGCTCACGGATCTTCCTGAAGCAGAGGTGCAGTCGGGAATGGATTGGTGGCTGTGATGTCTAGAACGCTGTAGACCTGATGATATGCCTTTTTCAATGGCCAACTCCAGCCACTTCCTCATCTTGGCTGGGACTTCCGCCATCATATCATCCTCCTCCTCCTCCCGTAGGCCCGCAGCAGTGGGCGTGAATGTAGCTTCAGGGGTCCTGCGAGGAGCTGGTCCCGGAGATGGAATATGCTGTGGAGAGCCACACCTGGACTGGGTTGACAGGTCAAGGGCTGGAGCCACTGGACTAGGAGACCTAGCGGGGTTCACGTGCAACAGAGCAGCCGAGGGCTCGACTTCTCTGGTTCGCTTACGCACTTGTTTTTCAAGGGCCTGATGTCTTCTGAGGGCATCTTTCTCGGTCGCTTTGGAAGGTCTACCGGGGTCAGTAGATTTGTCTCTGGTTCTAGTAGAGGAAGATCTTGAACTGTGACCACTGGCCATACTGGTACAAAGACAGAAGAGAAATGACACTAGCCAAGAAAATTTATTTTGATGGAACACTGTCCCTTAAACGGAGACCCCAGGAGTCTTCTCTCCTAGCGGCCTACAGTCTGACTGAATACAACAGAGCTCAGGTATGAGAGAGCAATTTTTGGAATGTCTTGTGAGCCTCAGGCCGCAATTCCGGAAAGAATAGAAACCTTGAATGAATTATTACCCCGGTCCCCAGTAAGGGAAACCAAAGGTGACAAAGAGTGAGAAATCTCTTCAGAATCAATCAACTACAATTTGTGGTAGAGGGCCGCTGCTGAGGCCCCCAGTAAGGGAAACCTAATCTCAGAGAGGATTCCGTTGAATTTTGTCCTGGCCCCCAGTAAGGGAAACCTACAGGACAGTAAAATATCTTTTTTTTAAATGTATATATATATTTATTTAAATCTATTAATAAATAGACAAACCAGTCCCCAGTCCGGGAAACCTAAGAAAACCAAGGTACCAACAGAATCCAGGGGTATTGTACCCCCCCCACAGCCCCCAGCAAGGGAAACTGGCTGGGTAAATAAGGCCAAGATTCCAATTTCAGCAGAGACCGCTGCCACGTGGTTAAAAAATGGTGACGCGGTTTCCCAATAGCGAAACTGAAACCGCTAGTGCAACCTTGCTCTGTGTGAAACCCAAAGAAAGAAATACAAATGCAGAGCTTATTAACATTTTAAAGAAAAAACAACGCTAGAGAAGGCTCAGGACCTCGCCCCGAAAGCTGCGATCGTAAAAAGCCACCCGATCGATAGATCGGAAAGATAAGCCTCGCGGCAGCCGCTGCAGATTGTTGTGAGGCTTCCTTATAAGGAGGACTAAGGGAAGCAAAAACTGCGATGAAAGGGACTGACTGCTCTCCTAGTGTGGGGGAAAGAAGCAAACCTGACACTTTCCTTTCTTTTTTGTTTGTAGAAATCCCTGTTCCGGCCAGCTAAAAAAAAACCCAGCTATCTGTAACGAAGGCTGAGCTGGAACTGGGGACGCAAGGAGGAGCATCGAGGGGGAGGAGGCGCGTCCTACTAATTAGCCCAGCCTATGCAACAGGAGACTGAGCACCTCCCACTTCTGGATGCTCGGAACAGCTCATAGGAGAATCGACTATGTGATTAATTTGATTAGGCTGTTGCTGTTATAGAGGGATGGTTTAAGAGTTTTATGTTGCAATTTTAAGGTGTAAACCACCCAGAGTCATCCATGTGTGAGTTGGATGGCTAGGTAAGTTTGTTTAATAAATAAATAAAGACACAAATTAATTCAATAAAGACAAGATATACTTGTTCTATAGGAATTAAAGATTTCTGACCATAAAGTATCATTCAAATTTTATTTATAGTCATAGACCAGATTTCTGTATAAAAATAAAACACATAAAGCTAATACATTAAAAGGAAAAATATGTAATAAATTATTTTCTAATAAATGTAGTGTTTGATTTTTGGTTACAAAATCAGTGTATATTGATTTGATGGAATATGTGGAGTCTATAAGACACATATCCAGATTTTTCCCAGGATGTTTTATTTCCAACCTGGTCTTTTCATGTCCCATCTATGCACTCTTTGCCACTAAAACCAAGCCCATCCATCTTCTTCTCTTTGCTTCCCCTTTTCACAGCATTATCAGTTTCTCAAGGGAGCTGGGTCTTCATATGCCCAAATTATGATAATTTGAGCATGGTTATTTACACCTCTAGTGAGAAATCTAGATTGTTTGATTTCTTTGGTTATTGATGGTATTCTTACAACATTCTCCAACATCTAGTTCAAAAACATAGATACCGTGACAAATTGAGTAGTAAACTGCAAGAGGTGTTTTGTTGTAAATTCAAGAAGGATGTAATATTAACAATGATTGATCAGAATGCAAAAGTGGAAAAAAACAGAATTTGGAATTACAGGAAGATTTAGCTTGATAAAGGTAATATAGAAGATGCTAGATTAACAGAGGTTTGCAAACAGAATTCTATATTCCCAACACTTGTTTTAAGCAAGATCACTGTAGACTTTCCACATTGGAATCAATGTGGACAACACTGGAATCAAACAGAGACCACAACAGGGATATAAGAAGTTCCATTACAGACAACAGAACAGATCACATAGTAGTGGTACCAAATATACAAGTTCAAATATAAATAACTATAAAAAGTAGTTGTGTCAGCAAAGGATGATTTAGACAACATAGAATATAAGATCAATGTAAAGAGTAGACTCAGTATGCTTAGAGTATACAAAGAAGCAATTGAAAGATATGAGAATTCATGAAAACTGAAACAGAAAAATATTTCTAAAATTTCAAAGAAGAAAGATCCAAGTAGCTTTCATAACAACCCATCATGATAGCTAGCGAAAGATGAAGGATGAAAGCCTTGGGCAAAAATATAGATGAATGTGACTGAATACTGACTTTCAGGAGTGTTAAGTCTGAAAGGACAAGGAAAGATAGCTCAATCAATAATGTCAAAAAAATAGAGAAAATAATAAGTAAAAACATGAGAGAGAGTTTAAGAGAAGATTAGAGAAATTGCAGGAAAATTTACAGCTAAGGTAGGATTACTCAAACGTAATCACGGACAAGATCTGACAGAAGCAAATGAAGTTAAAGGAAACTGGAAAGGCTATACTGAAATTCTGTAAAACGGGGATTATAGAATGACAGGAACATTTGTTGGAAGAGTTTGGGGACTGACTCCATTAGAAAGTGAGATACGACAGGCAATAGACCAGCTGTTAAATACTCAGCCACTTAAAGTTGCAAGAAGAAAAAAAAACAGCCAGTGCTAAGTGCTAGGTATTCACAAATGCAAAGCAAAACTGTGGCTTTGAGATTGGTACATCTATCTATCCCATAGAAGAGAGTTGCAAGTGAACATGCACTACTAAGTGTTCATTACTATGTTAATGCTGCTCTAATTTCTCATTCAAACAAAGTTTTTCTTAAAATCTTATGAAGAAGGACAGTCATACATGGGAAAAGAAATGCCAAATGAACAGAAAAGACAGGATGTGAGATTAGATTGCTAAAATGATGGAGTCAGCAAAAGAGAACAAACAGGAAATCGACTTGTGCTTTATTGATACAAGAAAACCTTTGACAATAGATCACTCCAAAATGTAGAAATATAAGTAAGAGCTATGCCAAAATGATCGGCAATACTTTGCTTATCTGATGCAAGCAATTAATGTTCTGGAAAAAAACAATTATTATGTTCACTTAGACTAATGAAAGTAGTAGGAGCAGAAAATGGATGGATGGATGGGTCAAAGAAGTAGAATACCCTACTGGTTATTACCAAAGTCTGGACAAGATGTTGAACTGTTTGTATATATGTTACCAGGAGACAAACTTGCTTCAATAATACCTGGTCCATTTCAATGATACAATTTTTACTATAGAAATAAAATGAGGCTTCCCAGTTCCTCACAAAATTCTTCCAGTTTTAAACAATCCAATTTTCTGTCATATCCAAATCGTTTCTTTACATTTTAGATTAATGAACAAATCAGGACCAGAAACATAAGAAAGATTGTGCCACAATAATCAGTATATAATGTGCCAAGTAAATGTTCTGCTATAGATGACTATATCTACTCCTACGGAATTCTAAACTCCTATCAGATTATACTGCTTCCACATTTAATAATTTGGTTCCAACTCAAATAAATACTGAACTAGGCAATGGTTTAGATTGGGTCTCCTCCTTAACTATGTAGTAATGAGAAAAGACTAGAGCTGGAAACCACTAGCAGGTATGTGCGAGGGAAACCTTTACCTTTAATGAGAAAAGAGTGGCTTATGAAAGGGACATGAGGTAGTAAGTATAATAGCCTTCTTCGATCTGAAGCTTTCCAAAGACACATAGCTCTTATTACCTTGACCAGTGGCTGAATCTAATAGAAGCTACTGTCTAAAATACAGTATCTGGCAGCAGAATTTTGTGAAAGGATAAGACTCTGCTCAGTGAAGGCCACGATATGTGACCTTGGCTGAAACACTGATTAGATTCATACACCTTATTCAACCATAATGTGGTTTGTTTGCTTTTGTTTTATTATGTTTATCCAGATAATGTACTGTTTATAAACTAACTTTTGGGGAGTTGGCATAACAATGGCATATTGTGAGATCTACAACAGTTGTGATATATTCAGTTAGCTATGAATAAACAAACCATGGCTTACCATGGTTTAATATGAGAATCAGGCCATTTTCTTTTAATTCTACCTTTCAGGGTATACTGAGAGAACAATGTGGAGAAAAATCTATGAAGGTGCCATGCAAGTTGCCCAAAATTCAAAGTATCGAAGGAAAAAAAACTAAGAGAAAAAAATCAGTAATAAGAAGGACAGTTTATACCAGAGGTCTCCAAACTTGGCAACTTTAAGACTTGTGGACTTCAACTCCCAGCTATGCTGGCTGGAGAATTCTTGGACTTGAAGACCACAAGCCTTAAAGCTGCCAAGTTTGGGGACCCCTGATTTATACGGACTGCCATCTCTCTTGCTTTGCATGACTTCTTTAAGGATCCCTAGGTAACTATCTCAAAGTTTTATTTTTCCATCTTTTAAACTGAATATTAATGAATGACTCCTCTTCTAGGGCAAGTATAAATATAAGCCAGATGTAGATATTATAGAGCACTTCTTATTTACTTATTAGATTCCATTGTGGAAATCCTAGTTGTCATAGTATCAGTTTCTGTCAAATTAAAATATTCCATTCTGTAATAAAACAAAGAGGGAGGGGTGTGGATAAATTTGCCAGATGGTGTGTAAATCAGATCTTTCCTCTAAGGCTAGGAAATGTTCCTGAATGATTTATTATAAAGCAACAATAATCTGAAATACACAGTAATGCACAACAGTTAAGACAGCTGTTGCAGTGGTTTAAGAAGGGACGACTGATCACCACAAGTGGACAATTTTTCTAAATAACATTGCCTAGGAATCTGCATACGGACTAACTAAAATGGATAAAAACTAAACTGCATAGTTTAGTGAATTAAGATCCACATGAACTTTCTTTAAGTGGATATTGAACACACCAAGGCTTGGCTGAAACAGTATTGGAACTCTTGAGAAGTGGTACTTATCTTTTGGTAGAAGCAAGATGCAGACAGAGTAACTAAAATGGATAAAAGCTAAACTGTAGAGTTTAGTGAATTAAGATCCACATGATCTTTTTTTAAAGTGGTTGATATAAAAGAGATGAACACACCAAGACTTGGTGGAAACAGTATTGTGACTCTTGAGAAGAGGTACTTATCTTTTGGTAGAAGCAAGATGCAGAGAGTACAGTACGTAGAGATACACTTTGCACTCTAGAAACCTGTCACTATGAATGATAACAATAGGAACAACCAATAGTCATGTAATCTAAGCAAAAAGTACAGATGTGCTTTTTCAGTCAGCCAGTTAAAATAAAGGACATATCTACAGAGTGTTCAAAACAATGGCTGGAACTATGCCTTAAAAATGTCATGGAAAAATGTGGGACTCTTTCAGAAAGCAAATAGATATAAACAAACTGCGAACTGATCCTAGGAAAGGTACTGATTAGTAGAATAACAAAGGCCATTGCTTTCTGAATGTATACTCAGTACAGAAAGTATACTATAGTTTCCTCCTCCTTGCTCCTGTTCCTTTTCCTCCTTTTCCACAGAATACTTAAACGGTTTGAAAATACCAATATATATTTTGTCTGGAAATTAAAGCTTACTTCCAGTGTTGAACAGAATATGAATTGCTTTATGCCAACTGGTACTTTGGACTCATCTAAATTAATCAATGGTCAGATATATAAATTAGATAATTTAAGAATCATCACATCAAACTTTTCTCAAACATAGTGGCAAAATTGAGTAGCTAAACAATTTTAAGCACAGTGAAGGTTGAAATACAGAAGTGATTCATTCACATATTTGCCCTTTTAATTTTAAAGTTTCAGATCACCTGTATGGAACAAAATAGCTGCATGATATTTAACAAGAACCCGAGCAATATAATTTACTTGGATACAAATTCTTTCTTCTATAGACATTTTGAAGCAATACACGCAATTCCTTAACAGTTATTGTTCAAAACAGAAAAGAAAATGATTTTTTTTGTTCAGTTGCATAAAAATATTTCATTAGGTTTGTTTCCTTGCCTTACTTGCAATTCATGTACTTATATAATTATTGAACAGATGCAGACCAGCTGGTTGATTCTGGTACAAACTTGCTGGAAAAGAGAAGATTGACAACGTGTAATGAATTGTAAACATGTTATTTGATTCCAGACACTGATATTCCTATCAATAACTAGATTACTTCCTTGGTCTCACAAGTTCTAGAGCAGGGCTGTCAAACTCCCGGCCCATCGGCCGGATGTATCATGCGCTGGCCACACCCATGCCTGGTTTAGCGAAAGGGGAAAAAGACATGATATATCATGTTATGTCACCGTGATGATGTGAGTTTGACACCCCTGTTCTAGAACATCAAAAATTTCCAGAAGATAATTTCCTTTGCCTTTTATTATCATAACCTGCCTTCATTATTTTGCACTAAATTTTTAAGCAAGTAGATAGATAGATGTATGTATGTATGTATGTATGTATGTGTATGTATTATATAAACTAGATCATAGGTATTAAGTCCAAAAACTTGTCATGCGTTCAGATAACATTTTATTAATCACAGTCCAAAACAAAATTACTATTCTGCATAGAAATGTTTTAATACATTGTTTGGACAGAAATTGGATTGGTCTGACTACAACTTCATTACTAACTGTATTCAAAAATATCCCCCTGGATTCAATAGGTGCACTCTAGAAGAGACTTTATAATTTTATTGTCTGTTTCTGAGACTTTTATTTCCATGCAATTTCACAAAGTCAATGTATTTAAGAATAGAATTAATAATAAAGATGTGGGAACTAAAATTCCCAGGTTTCCCAACTAGTATACCCGAGTCCATCATTTGTTTTAAAGGAAGAAAGGAAAATAGATTACTTCAAACACAACTTTCTGTTTCACTACTTAAAACCCAATTGCCACTAATAAAGAATGAAACTGTAGAAGTTATCATAGAATCAATGATTTCATCTTGTTAAGAATCAATTACTTCCAGTATGTTTTCATGTATTGACTGCTGGATTTTTCCATTCAGCTTAGAGAACTACAGATTTGTAGAATGAGACTGGATTATGAAGCGATCATATAAAACAATTAAGAGAAATAAGAACTATATGTAACTAAAAAGATAAATAATTTTGCAGCAACTTAATAGCAACAGAACTGAGGTAGTGACTGAGTTTTACTTCTACAGTTATGTGTGTCTGAAAGAACCCTCCAAGTCATTTGTCATAAATTTATCCCACTTTAGCATGAAACATGTTCATGTTGATTCATCAGGATAAAAAGGTCAAAACTGAGATTTGGATGATGATGATATTCCCTATCACTCTCTTTCTCTCTTTTACATAGAATCAAATATTCTGACATAGAATCAAATATTATTAAACCAGCCTCATACATAAGCTACTAAAATGTTTTTGAGTCAGTGTTAACTACATGATACCTCAAAAGATAATTGAAAATACCGTCACTCAAGCAAACATCCACTAGATGGCACTTTCGTTACTTTGATAATCAGATGTGAAATAGCACTGTGGGAACATGCTCCAGTGCTTTTCCAAGAGTCAAAAGACTGCAGCATTTCATAGTAACACAATGCATTTCCTTCAGTTCTCATGGGGCTGGTATGTGTCTTACATGGTAAGGTCACAAGCCGAAGTGAATATAATTGGCTTGGGTGGGGGACAGGAGAGAAGGTTTAATCTGTTTCTATTTCCTGAACACGTTTCAGCTCTAGGAGAGTAAATGCCAGGGAGCTTGTGACAAGTACTGATGAGCAGAACCAACTGGTGTCAAGGCACGTCTGGATATCAACTGTGTGCTATGCCAGCAACAATGGGCACTCATCAAGCCAAACAAGTAAATTTTCCCCAGGGGGATTTCTTGGCATGTTACACTATCATAAGACCTGCCATTAGTATGTTACGTTAACATTTATAGTTTTCTGATACATTGCTATTGCTTGCTATCGCAGGCTATGCAGAGTTCCTCTGGAATGAGTGCGCAACAATAGCATTTAAATATGTTGAAAGAAAGCATATTATAGTGGGATTATAAATGGCAGAGTTGCGGCTGAAGAACCTGAAATGGAGAGAAACAGCAGCAGCAGCAGGGACAATGATAACTACCTCGGGTAGTTTGGAGGCTTTTATACCTTAGGCTGGTGTGAGTGTTAGCTATAAAAATACGTTCCCACTTTCTGTAAGTCAATTCCTTGCAGCTGCTAGATCTAGGTAGTGTCCCATTCCTGATGGTAGCTTTGTCTACAACGCCAATACAATTGTGCAGTTTATTCAAAACAACTTATATTTTGTGCAAACAAAAGACATTGTTCCTGGACATGACAGAAAAATCATCCCGTTTCTTCCTAGGATTCCAGTAGGCCTTTAACGATCAGGAATAATCGAGAAAGAGCACATTTACAAAGAATTCAGTGACTTCATTTCCAGCTTAATTGTTGGATGCCAGTCTATGACAACTTGCCACAGTCAACTCGCCATGGGGCAAGACTGCAGGATATGAGTTACAATAATATTGAAGAAATAGAATAATTAGAGGAGGGGCAAGCAGGGAGAAAATGAAATGTGAATGATAAAAATTAAAATATTTTTAAAATTATTTTAAATAATAATTAAATTCAATTGTTGAATTGTCCTGTAGCGAGTTGACCATGTAGACTTGGCCATGTAGAGTTGTCCTGCGGTGAACTGGCCATGGTGAGTTGACTGTGGTGAGTTGGCTATAGTGAGTTGTTCAATTTTGGTTGGATGCATAGCAAGTATAGCACGTGACATTATTATGGTTGGTCATACAGACAGATATTTTGACTGGACTTGCCATTTTTAGTGAGTTCTTCCTAAGGTCTAGGGATAGGTAGATGTAGTTGTTCAACAGTGTTGAAAGTATCATCACAGGACATAAGCTGTTCCAAGTAAAGCTGGCTTTTGCAATTGACTGATGGTGATCTTGTCAATGCCAAAGGTGCTCAAATGATGCTCCAGGTGTTTTGGAATTGCACCCAAAGCTTTTATCATTATTGGTACTACCTTTACCTTCTTTCTCTTACAATGTACTTTTAAAGGAAGTTTTTCCATTAAAAAAAAACTCACATAAATGAGAAAATTCTATTTCGCATGGTGTTTTTTTCATATAGGTTCAGGTTGTTGTTTTATAGCCTGCATTTTAAATATATTTTGGTCAACTCAATAAACTTTCCAGTGTGTAGTAGTATTGTAAATATGCAGGATTTTCACTGAAAAATCTTATTAATACATGAATTGTTGCACTTTCAAACTTGATATAAAGACCAATTATATGACTTGAAAAACATCTAATATAACGATGACAGATTTGTTGTCACTGGGGCCACTGCCTACCACTGTTGGTTGCCATATTGTCTGGGGCTTCATTCAACTCACCCTTATGGAAGCTGACTCTCTATGATTGTCTTTGCAGCTTTGTGCCCACCAGACTATTAGGAGGGTATTATGACTCCATTCCTATGCTAGCCAATGGAATAGAGAAGGAGTTATTGAATCAGATGTCAGCAAAGTTGCATTAAATCCATCAAATCTATATGCAACAGAATTTCATTTTAATGTATGCCGATTAGTGTACATTCAAAGTGACAATAAAATTATCCAAAGTCATTCATTTACTCTCCCAAGAAATAGCCATGAAAAGAAAAGAAAATTTGCTGTTAATGCCTCTCCTCAGACTTTTTTGAGAAGAAATTGATATGAATGACCAATTTTGATTTAATCCATAACACATGCAGGGGTGGGCTTCAAAAAATTTAGCAAACAGTTCTCTGCCTGGTTGCTGGGTGGGTGTGGCCTAGTTGGCCTTCTGTACCATGGCGGGGTGGCCATTTTTGTTCTCCCTGGGCTCCAGAGGCTTTTCTTAAGCCTCCGGGAGGGTGAAATGGCCTCCCTGGGCTCCAGAGGCCCTCTGCAGGCCAGAAATGGGCCAGTTTCCAGCCTTCTGAGAGGCCCATTTTTTGCCCTCCCTGGGCTCCTTGCAGACCCTGCACTTACCTGAGATGCAAAATTGGCCACATGGGGACTCCTGGGTGGGGCAAGGTAGGAAGGGCCAGCCAGGGGTGGAATTTGCCGGTTTGCCAAACCAGCCATAAAATTAACAACCAGGTCACCTGAACCAGGGCGAACCTCTGAATACATGTCTTTATGAGAAAAGTTAAAAAGCCACTCACATGGGCCCAAATGTTTCAGAATAAAAATAACCCGTTGTTAAGGATTCAAGTTATAGAAATATTTTTCTGGTCCTGATGATATACTGCTGCCATTAGTTGTTCTTCAGGAAAGAGGTCTTACATATTGCCAAGTTACTAAGTCACTACATATTTGTTATTATTTTGTAACAGAATTTATTTCCTTGAAGTCAAAATGCCCAGAAAGGTAAGAATGGAAGTGTTCAGATATTCCCTTTATTGATTCCTACAATTCTACCTCAGGTCTAAATATTGATAGCATGAGCAACAGAATGTGTTGAAAGGCAGCTGGTTGGTTACAACTTTTTTTTTCAACTGAAAGAGTTTAGACTGAAGGGAAGAACAAAATCCTCCATTTTTGGAGGAGGAGGGAACAACTATGCTGCAGCTAACCCTGGGCCTCAGATGGGCAGGAATGATATTGGGTCATTTTCTTCCTTCCCTTTGTCACTGGGAGCCTGGAGTTGTTGGTTCTCTATGCTTATTTAATTTTGCTATGTATTTTTCATTGACATTACTATGGCACCTCGGCAAAATAATCAATTTGTTCCAGAAAAAGCAGCCAAACTAGAGGCTTGGGAGATTGCTAGGCAGGAGAATAATGGCTTGGAAAATTGTATAGGGGTCAAAGCCTAATGTGTTTCCTCGATTTGATTGAATTAAAGGATATGTGCTTTCTCCACTGATTAAATTAGTTGCTCATATGGAACGGCAGATACACACAATGCCTCCCTGACTGCCAGAACATTGCCTAGCCAGCTAACCCATGAGTGTATCTGTACGTCTGCCAATTTAGAACTGGAGTGGAAAAAAATGCACCTAACTAGTCCTCAAGCAACAAGCCAGCCATCACTTGTGGTCCTTTGCGCTTTCTCTACTGCTATCCTCTTGCCTTTCCTAACATGACTTTTTATTATTGTGTAAATTATCCATAATTTGATCAGTTAGTTCAGAATCTTCCCCTGGATTCTTTTTATCCCTTTAGAAAATAGTATTTGCTTTGATCTATTTTGAATTGTTTCAGTGCCATTCATCCATCCATCCATCCATCCATCCATTCAAACATATATGCCTCTACATCTCACTTCAGTTCATCTTCTAAATTGCCCCAAACCAGAGATTTCTGATCATTACATAAATGAAAGCTTAGAAACAGCTACAACGTAATTATCATACAAATATTTTTATATTCAAAATAAGTCTTGAGTAATGGATCCTTTGGATTAAATCATATTTATTAGTGCTCAATTCTTTCAGCAGCAAAGATGCCATGTAAAGAATATAGTGATTAGGTATTGGGACTGGAGCTCTCTATGCTAATATTTATTTTGTTGGCTTGTTTTGACCCTGAGAAACTATGCTCTGAGAAGAGGCAACATCCCTCATATTATTCAGTTGCAGACAAGTGCAGAGACCAACATAAAAATATACAAGAGACAGAACTGAAAAGCACCAAGAATCTCCCCATTAGTGCCAGGATAAGTACAAGCAGTCAAGACAACTAGAGCCTGAGATGAATAAATAAGAAGCAGAACTGAAATGAAAAGGCCAGATACACCGAAGGGACAGCTCATGATAATATGAACCGTGTAAAATGTTGCAATAGCACAGCTTAAAAAAATAGATTTAAAAATAAAACAATTAGCAACTGCAATTATAGGTTAATTTTAAAAAATACCAGAAACATTCATGAAGTCGTTAAATCAGCCCTCCCTCTTGGGAGGCCAGCTGTTCCCAAATACAAAAGAGCAATATACAAACTTTTTGTTACCTGTTTGATCTGAAACCTTTAAAGATTTCAATGATTTCATTGTTAACATATCTTAGGTAACAATTAAACTACAGAGGCACCAAACATTGTTTAGGAAAGCAAAAAAAAGTAACATATTAAAAAGTAACATGGGGAAGAGTTTATCTATATTATGGAAAAGTGTGCCAATGGTACAACATAAATTATTCCAAACATGAGTCCATTTCTGCAGAACTGGCTTGGCAGTTATAAGCAGCATTCCTTCATCTGGAGTCTTCCAGATACTGTGGATTTCAACTTCCATTGTTCCCAGCCAACTGACTCAAGGACATCAAGTTAAAGAAGGCTGATGTAAACCATTTAAGTTATACAAAAACCTACATTTCTTGCTTGATCAGCTCTAGATCAAATGACTAGTTATGCTTCTGCTCAGTAATCTGCAATTTGCTTTAGGCTCTGACAAACAAAATGACAGAGCTGAAATAATTCAAAGATACATTCATTAATTTCAGAGGGCAAAGGAAGGCTTTAATTGAATTTTAAGGGCTTAGACACATGTTATGTCAAATGCACTGCTGACTGCTTTAAGGTCTCATATTTAATTATTTCTATATGAATTCCTTCCAAATTCCCAGCTTTTATCAGCATTACAGCATGCAGAAACCTGAGATTTTAACCTCTACTCATTTACCACAGTCCTGACCAAGAGGAGCGCCAGCAGCCTTCAATGATGCTGTTCATTGCCAGGTTAAACATTCTTTTCCTCCAGGCATTTTTACAATTAGTTTTGATATAAATGCTTGCATTCTACTAAGGGGTGTGTGTGTAAAATATATTATACATAAAACTCCTAGTTATTTCACACCTAAAAAGTGTAACAAGCACCACAAAAGCAAACAAAATATTAGTAAAAACATAAGGATGAATAAAACAGTAATAATACCTGCTGGTATCCAATCCCAATGGCAGCAAATTAAACATTAAATATTCTGTGGAGTAAAGTAGATTCCACAGTTTTCTTAAAAGGTAACAGGTTGAAAGCAAGTGAATCCCTGGGGAGAAGAAGGGAAGGGGATGCAAAGTATCACTCCCAGCCTCTCTGATATTTGAAGAAGACAGTCCTAAGCCAAGCCATAAAGGATTTCAGCTGTTAAAACCATCATTTTGAATTGTTCCTGGAAATTGTCTTGAAGTCAATGTAATTCTCACAAAACCACATCACATTTTGCAGCAATAGTTTACAAAAGGAGATCTATGGAAAGTTCACTATAGTAGTAGTCTAGCTTTAACCATCTCCAAGGCTTCCTACTCCAAGCAGAGTGAAAACTGGCATAGCTGCCAAAGGTGAAGGAGGTTCCTCTATCATCCTTGCCATTTACAAATCTAGCCATAGTTTTAAGTTCAAGAGAACTCTCAAAATGAAAAGTATAAAGCTGTCTAGAGTCAAACCTAAAACTGGCCAAGAACCAGGTATGCGCCTATTTTTTTAAATAAATAAAGGTTTGTTTGTTACAATTCATACAAAACCTTTTCTGATTCAACTAAATATCCAAGCTAAACCTGATTAGGTCATGGTGAAATATCCAATGAGTGTCAATATTCTCTGTGGAATAATAAACATTTATTAAGTAAAGTTTCTTCTAATGCATGCACTGGGATTCTTAAACAGGCACCCCTTCCACATTATACCACTATTTTTTTCTTAAGATAAAGTCTAGTTGTGTCTTCTACCTCTGTCTGACTGATATTCAGTAAATATCTATTTATTGCTGGGTCTCATATTTCATGATTCATTGAAATAATCTCTTCCTTGCATTGCATAAAGGTACTTCTAATTAAATACTTGGTACCTCAATATGTTGGCAAAATAATTTTGTTGGCGATTGCAAAAATCCATTTATATCATACTAGTGACTAATGATGACACTTGTAATCATGTGGGACGTGGTCTGATGCAAATACAACTGAATTTAAAAAGGTCTCATGTAGAATATTTTCTCCCACACATTTGCCTTTGATGATTCTGAAGAATTGCCTTTTTCATATTGATTGCTCTGAACTGTTCTGTGAGGGGCTTTTTTGGTAAACATGAAAATTTGAATTCTATATTTTTTTCTTATGTTTCATGTATTAGACAATTAAGAAATCATAAATGTTCACAGAATATAGCGTTGCATATATCAACCCCTGAATCATGAATTTTATTCAATTCATCCTTACCCATCAGGAGTTTTTAAGAAGTGTAAATCAGGCACTGGGTAGATGGAAAGAATGAAAAACATAATCAGGTTATAATATTTTCAAGTAAGAACAATAGAAACACCAAAGCCCAGAGACAACCCCCTTCAAAAAGGTATTAAAAGGGAAGGAATGTGGAAGACTCATATGTAAAATTGGTTAATAAATGTGCTTGCATTGCATAGTAATGCCTCAGCTTGTTTTGCATGGCTATTCAAAAGGATGCCATTTGTTCATTTTGACATACATTTTCTCTGAATGACAGAGAAAGCTGACAAATAGAGTCAAAAATATCTTTTGCAAAAAAGGAAAGTCTTTGTGCTTAACAGGTTCTGCTATCATTTATCATTCTGCTGTAGTGTAATATGAACATAGTGTTTTATTGATCGTTTGAACTTTTATCTTGCTCTTTCTCTGAAGAACTAGAATAGCCTATACAGAACCTGTCCATCCTGCCCTACAACCCACAACCTGGTAAGGTAGCTTAGGCTGAGAGATGGAGAATTTTGGTTTTAATTTCCCTTGTGTGGGTTTTGCTTGGATCTAAATTGTTGCTAACAGCCCAGTAACAGAAAGTATATAGATACTGACACCAATGTTCTCCACAATATGAGAAACAGTAACTTGGAGGCAATTTAAATAGAGAAAGGTTTTGAGAGAAGAGATTAAAAATTGCTTCTTCACTATTCCAATCAAATTTGGGAGCCCCCAAAGGCAGCTTTAGATAAAAACAACATTTAAGAAATCAATCATGGAACAACTCCCCTCCCTCTCAGTCTATTTTGGCCTTTGAAACTTCAATTATTTCTGTGGTGTTCCAAGGATTGGTATGTAGCAAAACTTGGAAATTTGGGCTATTGGATTCAGCAGTAGTCACTGTTGCAGCCTTTGCAATAAATCTTTATCTGTTTCTAAATGTATTTATGGATCAATATTGTTTATTGAAAATATATTTTAATTGTACCATATTTTAACTCCTTTGCCAAGGTATATCCTGCAAATCTATCTAATTTAGAAAATGTTGTGTTTTTGTTAAATTAATCTCCTATTCTCTTAATCTTGTCTAGACTTGATATTGGCCTGTGACTTGATTGAGAAAAAGACAGTTCTTGACATTCCTTTTGCTCATAACATGTTCTGATTGACCTTATAGTTTTTTTTGCATAGAAATATTCATCTATGCTTCCTTGCTCAAAATGTCTCTGCCATATTCATACAGCTGAAATTATTCAGATAAAAGCTTGATGTCTATTGTAATTACAACTTCTGTCTCCTTTAGATACCTCAAAGGATTGTCATTTAGAAAGAACAGGTAATTTCCCTCTCATCCATATTCTGGAAGAAACAGACAACACTTCATTATGGAACTATTAGCCTGTTTTAGGTTAGGTAAAAATGACAAATTGAGTTTCTCTACTTCAGCAATAATCAAAAGCCAGTTGCCCCAAAGTCCGAACACATTTACTCAGATGGTGGGTATTCACTCCAAGACAAGCATACGGTACAATGTCTGTTTTTATTAATGGAGTAACATGCTGTCACAAGGAGAATTTTCAATGTTTATTGTAAAAACATGATCAAAACTTTTGTTTCCATCCAAATGAAGTCACAGATGGCTCCAGGAGATAATATTTTCTTGAAATGAACCACTGGAATGGTATTATTTATTTGGTTTGAGAAAAAGATAGCCAAGAACTCTAAACCATGGGAAAAAGTTTAAATTAAAAAGAAACTAATTTGAAAACTTTTTTCTTTTTTACTGTGTGATTCTATTTTATCCTGTAGTTGACAAGGATAAACACATCTGATTTTCCAAATAGAATTTTGCAAACTCTGAGAAATGCACAACCTGGAAAGTTTATGGTTAAACAGATAACTATGTAAATACAGCTACATTACACTTTAGATAAGGAGGGGTGGACAACTTTCGGCCTCCTCTCAGCATTCCAATTACAGTCAGTCAGGAAATTCTCAAAGTGGAATGTATGGTCCTCTCACTACAATTTAATTTGAATTTAAATAAATCTACAAAATGTTAAACCTCTCAAACTTAGATTAGGAACAAGGTGCCATAAGAACCAGCTCTTTAGATAAATTGAGAGTTGAACCAAGATCTGGTATTATGCCTAGTACATTACAGTGACTTTCACAACATACAGATCAATCAAATTCCTATCTTATAGTCAAACTGATATGTTAGTACATAAGAGCTTGAAATCCAGAAAGAGATTTTTTTCAGAGTTTGGCCTTCACAGGGTGAAAGTTTAGCTGACCAGTTCTGGACAACTAAATGAAAATAATTGTTTGTCACTATAGAAATATTTTTGAACTTACAGTCATAGAAGTATATCTGTGGAACTCTAATGACAGGACAGTGCTTGGAGTATTCACAAAATATTCAAGAAGTCAACTTATTCAGCACCAATGTACTTTCAAAAATATTTCCACTTTTCTTTTTTAAACCACACATAAATGGGAAGTTGCACATATCAGGGACTGTTGTATTCTCCATGTATGCTGTATCTGGCAAAATCATATTATTTTCTCATTTTAATCTCAGAATCTCATTACAGCTAGTATTTACCCATGCATATGGGAACAGTAGGTATGTCTCTTTCTGTGTTAAGATTTATCACTGCAGCGCCTTGCACCTGATTTTTTTACAATCCCCTCCACCACACACACACAAACACACACACACACACACTTTTCTTATTTAGTTAGTATAAATACAACTTGTTGAAAATTCTACTCATGGATAAAATTTATGATTTTTTTTCTTTTTCTTCCAAAACAATCTGGCTTAATGTTTTAAATGCTAAACTTTCCTGAGGTTGTCAATTCATTGCTGTTGTGATGTTGGGTAACAGAAAGAGTGATGACAAATGGCTTTTTTCTCATCATGCTTGGCATGATTTCTTTATCACTTCATTTTTCTTTAAAAGACACTTTATGAGCACATTGTCACAAGTTGAACTACTGTACCACAGTGTGTTTCAGCAATTGTATCCTCCAGTAAAGTTAGCACAGCTATTTATTTATTTATTTATTTATTTATTTATTTATTTGTCAAGCAAGTATTAGATAACAGGTATAAGTATAAGCATGGTTATGAATACATGAAATGGATACGAATAAAAAAGAAACAACAGGCAGGGATGGTAGGCACGTTGGTGCACTTATGCACATCCACTACAGACCTCTTAGGAAAGGGGTGAGGTCAATAGTAGACAGTCTAAGGTTAAAGTTTTTGGGGTTTGGGGAAGAAACCACAGAGTCAGGTAGAGTATTCCAGACATTGACCACTCTGTTGCTAAAGTCTACTTCCAAGACTTCCCCTACTAGCTGAGTGCTACTCTTCCACTGACAGTGAAGGAGCAACGCGTGTGCACTCGTGCGATATGAATCTTCCAAGCAGCTGCTTTAATGCCTGGAGGAAGGGTGATTGGCTTATGTCAGAATGTTTACCAAGCTAGCCTTCCAAAAGCTTTGCTCAGCCTCTTTTTTTTAAAATTCATATTTATATCCTGCCCTTCTCCGCAGACTCAGGGCAGCTTACAATTTTTGGAGCACAACCCAATGCGCTCAGCAATAGCCTTCCTTCCATTGTATATGCCTGCTTATTACTAAGCGGCATTTTTACAAAGTCAGCTTATTGCCCCCAACAATCTTGGGTCCCCAATTTAACTACCCCAAGAGGATGGAAGGCTGAGACAACCTTGAGCTGGTGGGATTCGAGCTTGCACTAATTGCAGGCAGCTGGAGCTAAGTGCTAGGCGTTTAGCAGCCTGCACCACCAAGGCTCTCTTTTGAGCACTATTTAAATGACAAATACCAGTAAGAATAATTCTTACTTTCCTATTCCATCAAAAAGTGATGCTTCCCTGTTTCATTAACCTTTTTACTTTTTTTCCCTATAGCAACCTATCTATATTAATTCAAAAAGATTCCCCACCCCCCACATCACTATGCCTTCTAAAATGCATTATTTTCTGAATGGGATGTGGGAGATTTTTTCTCTGCCACCTTGTATTTTAAAAATGACCACATTCTCCTGATATTGGTAGCACAGTTGATAAGTCTCCCTGATAGTGTACATAGCACAGACCTCTAAGATCAATAACTTCTAATTCTTCTTTATTGCCTCTCAGTTATTATAATAACGATTGTGAATGACTAGCTAATCTAGAACATTAAGCTCTTGACTGAAGTACTGAAATAGAATTTTCTAGATTTTTATAATAACTGGATTGGCAGGAAATTCAGGCAGTTTACTACTCAAATGAAACTACATCATTTGAGAAGAGCAGACCTTGGGTTGCTTGTTCTTGTGGTGTGTAAGTCTATCCTGTTGGAAAACAGTTGTTTAAAACCAGGGCTCCAGAGCTTCTCAGCTGAGCAGGTACTTGCAGATGTGTCTAAAATAAATTATTCTAAATCACATGATGTCACATGCTCCACTTTGTTGCTTTTCATCTCTACCCCTCCCAAAACCTCCTTCAGGGAACACCATACTGAGCATAGAAGAATACTGAATGACATTCTACTCTGTAAATAGAACTAGCAATGGTACAAGAATGGGATTTTCAAACTGAAATATGAAAAAGGCATATAGTTGTTCCCGTCATTACTTAGCAAGGGAAGCTGAATATTACTCAGTACTCTTTGTTTGAACTCTATCTGTCATCATAGAATTTCCTCGAATCTTGCCTGAATCCTGGGAGTAGAGTCTAAATTCTCTAAAATGAGGACTGTTACTTTTATATCACTGAATAATTCACCACTCCTCAGAGAGGCACACATTGCTTTCTTTGTATATATGAGCTTCTGAAGAGTTGCGTGGACATCTCTTCTTATTCAGCTGGAACCCCTTAGGAATATAAAACTAACAAGGGCATCGTGGGATGAAGAGGTGGCTTTATGACTATGATAAATTATTATCGGTAATGTAGCAGAAGATTGCATAGTATCAGTAATAAAATATGTAGGGATCACCTCTAGAAGTTGACTAGATGAAGTGAAAATGATATGCTTCCTACAACTTTTAACACATGAAATCTAGGTAGATATTGGGCAGATATTGAGACTCTATTTTCTTGCTGTAAAATAATAAGAAAGGTCTTAATTTGCAACAGTGAAAGTACCAAGCTGCATCCACAACTTACAGTATGTCTCAGAAAACTGTTGTGAAAGCAGGATAATGTTCTTCTGCAGCACTTGTATTAACTGTGAATTGCACTGTGCAACAGCAAGAAGTAAACAAAAAACTAAAAACCACCCAGATGAAAAACTAAAAAACTGTACACTAACAGCAAAGAACTAAAATTAATTAGTGAAGCACACTAAAGAAACTTGTACACAACTGACAAGCCTGTATTTTATTCAGAGACTGACAAATCAAATCAGCATCTCTGCAAAACTGGTAGAAATTATGAGACTACACACAGAAGAGAATGATAGGTTTAAAACTACAAGTCAGGTTTGTACAATGAGACTTAGGTTAGCAAAAGAAATCAAAAGCATCCAATTTTATTTTTGTGCTACACATTTCCAGTCAGAAATATATTTCCAACCACAGGACTCCTGAAATCCTGTTTGAAAAATGAAATGACTTTGTGAAATGGCTAGTCTACTTCTGTCACGCTACATAATCAGAACCTGAATAAATTGGAAGAGGTATAAATAAGTACAGGGCAGTCAACGGGCTCAGATTAAAAAAAAAACCTGTGATCTATTAATACTGCTATTGCTACTTCCTATGATGGTCTGATGAACTGATGGACAAGCAAGTTGCCAATATACTGTAGTGAAATATCTGAGATTGATTAGCTGAGCCAGCATGTCTCTGTGTCTGTGAATGCTCTAACAACTCACTTAACAAAGCTGTTAGCAACAAAATGCTCACAGCCCAATTCTGTGCAGGGAAGGATACCTGCCTATTTATTTAGGATAGAAACCCCTATGGAAGAAGCATCAGATGAGTTACTTAAACTGATCAGAAGTCTCAGAAGATGCAGTTTCAAATTATTAGAGTCAATTCTGGAACCTGACAGAATAATAATTGGAAAAGAGACTCAATGAGCTTTGCAGATCATTTACTAAGAAGCCAAGTGGGAACATGTTTACAGGATTAAGTTTTCAGATCACCTTTAAAAGTATCATAGGCAAGAAAATTTCATGTTCCAGTTAAGAGTGTTGAGTTTAAACTACTCCCTCCATCTGTATAACTTTACGTTTTCTTTGTATCTTTCTTTTTTTGGGAAGGGAGGGTTTCCTCCAAATCACTGTTAACTCCTGGTGAGTGCCTGGACTAGTTCCTGCAATTTTCTTGACATGATTTCAGAAGTGGTTTGTTAATTCCTGCTTCCTGGGGTGGGTGGGTGGGTGGGAGTGATTGGTCCAAGGTGATTTGGCTGGCTTTGTGCTTAAGGTGGGATTAGAATTCACACCATCATGGTTTCTAATCAAGTGCCTTAACCACTATAGCAATCTAGTTAATCCTAGCTCTTTAGTCAAAATAGAGATACTTTAATAAACGGAACAGGAAAATAATCCTTGAAATTAGTTCTTTTGTTACCTGTATTTACTTCTCCATATAACCAGCACCATTCACTACACACTTCTGCTAATGAAGGACAAACTACTAAAACTACCGCAAAGTAACTTCACATGTTGGAACCTTCAAACAGGTCTTGAGGGTCTTTTCTAATACTTTTATATCACTGTTAATATGTTAATATGCCCAGAAAAATATTACTTCAGTTTTGGGAAATGATGGAAGGTGTATGGTGCCAAGTTGAGATTATATGGCAGATGGAGTAAAACAGTCAGATCCAACTTTGTAATTGGTTCTTGGATGGCTCATGAATGTTGTCAAATTGCAGCAAATTTTCCTTTTGCTTCTGAACTCTATTAAATCATTGTTTCAAATTCTGTGCATTGTAAAGTAATGCTCTGAATTGGTACTGATGCAATATTCAAGATAATCAATAATAACACATGTATCTGAAAAACCCTTTAAGTGCGACTTTGCCTGCTGAAGCCTGGGTTAAGGTATATTTTTTAACAGATGAAGCTTTGTGATGACATTCTGTGCACTGGTTCTTTGTTTCTGGGTCATAATGATTAGCCCATGTTTCATCAGCTGTTGTAATGTTATGAAAAAATCCCACATCTTCATTCTCATAGTGTGATAACAATTGCTGACAATTCTTGAAGCTTTTGTTCCTGCAGATTTCAACTCTCTGCTTCCAGCACATGAGGAGCCCATCTTTCACAAGTCTTCCAATACTGAGGAACATCAATATCAAGCTTGATAGCAATTTCTTTTGAATGATCTACTGTTTTCCCTTATTCATCAAACTTCCTCTGTTGCTGTCACCAGTCATCTACTTTGTTCTTGATCACACAAGTCAGTTCTTCCTAGTTACCTATCTTTATTTTTTTGGTCTGGTGACATACAGTACTCCTGTCTACCACCATAAATAACCTGCATTTGGTGATAAATTTCAATTTCAATTAAAGGGAATACTTCATCAATAAAAAGTTTAATCCTAGTGCATTGCTTAAAGTCCACTGACAACCATTCACTACAGGTTTCCCTTTCATGAAGGATAATAACAAACTTTTTCTCACAGCAATTTCTCATCAAGTGAAAACTAAGAACATATTTAAGGTACATTTAAGAATTTTTGAAGTTACAGTACCATCTGTTGACAATATATCTCTCGAATCATTACTTTTCATTCAAACCTTATAACTGGGGAATGAGAGTCAAAAGAAATGGAATGAGACAAAACTATTTTTCATATATTAATTTCACCGAATCAGCCAGTTTGTGCCTTCACTTAAAAGTAGTTTACTAAGAAGTTTACTGGCTCATAACAAACATATGATTAGTACGAATGTTATCATTTCCATGACCCTTTTATGCTACATATTGGCTCCTAGTCTTCTTATTTCACAAATGTGTACACAACAGGAAAATTCCACTTGGAGAAAGTGATCCTGAACAAACCCGAGAGTCAAGACAAGTCAAAATCAGCACTATGAACCGGTCCTGGAAAACTAATGGAAAGCTATCTACAACATAACTGTTATATGACCATAGTGGGTCTCACCTACTAGTTTTTGTACTGAGTACAGTTTCTAAAAACTCTTTAAAGGCAGCTCTGTGTAAAGCACACTTTAGTAGCATAGATTACTATCACCAATATTTCAGGTATTTCTAGCTAAAAAAGTCAAGCATCAAAAAATGGAAAATGCTTTTGCCTAAAATTCTGATAAGCTAATGCTAAAACTATCATAGCTATATTAAAACCCATATTAAAATTGCCTCATTATTGCCATAACATCTGAAAACATCTAAGTCCAGTTTAAACATCTGGCTGGCTATATAACTAACCATAATAATAATGACTTGGTTCATTCAAAATTCTAGAGTTATTCCAGCAGGAAATATACATTATAATAATAAGCTGATCGAAGGGGGGGGACTTCTTTAAATTGCTATGCTTATTCACTAGATAAGTTTTAAGAAGTTAAATCCTTCAAAATATTGTTGCAAGCCATAGCACTTGACATGGTGACCTGGAACTAAAAGGATCTTGAACTCTGATCTGCTAAACACCAATGAAACAGAACTGCCTCAGGCGCTCAAACATAAAGCAAGAATAAAGCGCAGGGAAGCAGCAATTGTGCAGAGAAAGAAGAATGTGTGCATCTCTCTTATTTCTGACTTATGCTACTTAGCTGAGTTGTGGGAAGGGACGTGATATGGTGCATGGTGAATCCATTCAGCCTACAATTTAATTTACAGCCTTAAGCAAAGTCACTCTAAGACTTCACTCACAGTCCGTTAATAATTTATATTTCCCCAGCAAACTACAATTAGGAAGGGAGCAAGGTAATGAGAAGTCCAAATGATACTTGTGCAAGTACTTACTGCATGGCTCCAACAATTTGCCCATTGTATTTTTATTGATTTGAATGAATTGCATCTTGATATATATATAAAACATATGCCCACGGAAAATGTAGATTCCAATGAATCTGCTAGAATGGATTTATACATTATTAATATGGTTAGTCACATAGTCAGCCAGATATTTAGACTGGATTTGTCATTTTTATCCACCTATTGAGTCCTTTTCAAGGATCTGGGATAGATAGGTAGATGTTGTTGTTTGATGGTGACAAAGGTATCATTGGATGTGTTAAAGCTATCATTTGGTGGCATTACAGGTAGTCCTTGACTTATGATCATTAGCTTAACAAAGGTTTGAAATAATGACTACCTCAAAAAGGGAGTTTTATAAAGCACTTCTGACTGTAACTTGTGTTAAAATCCTTTTTCATGCTTCTCTGACTCTGTTAATGATCAACTCTACCCCAGTTTCAAGTCTGGCTTGACCTAAGATCAATCCATCTATTTATGATCCCTCAGGCTCCTCATGCCCTTTGGGAACCTAGATCGTACAGCAGCCTTTTCTTTAGAGAGATCAGTAGGATAAATAGCTTCCAAATCTGGAATCAGTTGAACGAACTGAAAAACTAAATAGGAATGGGAATGCACTTTGGTTAACACAATGGATCCCATTTGATTTTTTTTTTACCAGGAGGACACGGCTCATCCTTTCAATGGTCTGCTTCAGTTTACTAACCCTTCTGGCATTCCCTCCTCAATATATTCAGGGCTGCCTGACCTTGATAATGTATTGGATGCTAATAGGTCACACAAATAAGAATTTGGCAACTATATTTATCCATGCATAACAGCACAGAGATATAAATCAAGCACGTGTAGTAGTACATCTCTTAATTAAATCTGAAGCCTCTACTGGCCCTTCTTTAAAGTTTCTTATCTATTGTATTAAATTAATACTGATTTCCATTAAAAAGCTATACTATCTACTGAAACCTAAAGGGGAAAATAGCATCAATTTATATATGATGTTGTAATTTCAAAGCCATCACTGACAATGATGCTCAGAAACAATTTGGAAGAGACTTGAAAACCTTTTATGGATGATCCATAGGTATTATTAATAATAAGGGGACTAAACCTTTTTTAGGTTGGAAACATTTGCTATGAAATCTTTTGATTCTCATATATCTAACTAATCTTCCTGTAAATGAAGATGAAACAGAACCAAATGGTCCAATAATAATATTTGGAGTAATTATAGGAAGACACCCATGTTAATCTAAGGAAGGTGGAAGAAATTTAGTAGCACTTTTTCAGACTACCAAATGTTATTTAAAAGGAACAAAAGAGAACAGAATGCTTACACGAGAATCAAACTCTGCAACAAAACCAGATATTTATCTCCATTTATATCAACAAAACCAGTGCAGGTCCCAACAACTACACACACAAGATTAGAGACATTTTGACAAACTCTTCCATCTTCTCTTATAATATATACCATCATCTATCAGCAATGCCCCTATGGATTTTAGGTAGGCCAAACAGACAAGTTTGATATCAGAATTCAAAATAAGCACTATTAGAGCATTTCAGTCTTCCAAGTCATTACTTTAGAGAGCTCAAAGTAGCCATCTTGGAGAAAAGAAATTTTGCTAACATGATTGATTGAGAAATTGAGTGGCATGGTGGCCTAGTGGTGAAGATATTTGCCTCCTATTCAGAAGATTCAGAGTGCAATCCTAGGTAGTGGCAGATGTTTCTCTCTCAGGACTTAAAAGAAAAAAATATCTGCTGTGAACTCCACGTAGGTGTCAGGAATGGCATCCGGCCAGTAAACCATTCAACTCCATTCAGTCACCCCAAGCCAGGAGTTCGATCCTGACAACTTCAAGGTTGACTCAGTCTTCCCTCCTTCCATAAAATGAGGATCCAAATTGTTGGGGCAATATGCTGACATTGTAAACTGCTCAGAAAGTGCTGTAAAGCACTATGGAGTGATATATAGGTAAGTCTAAGAGATATCACGATTGCTACTTCTAACCTGCCTCACATATAACCTGTAACTGCACCACTGTCTTATCTTGTTCTCATTTCCCCTTTCCAAGCTCATCTCAATTTAAATCTTACATCAGTTTAGCCACTCTTAATTTTGCTGATAATGGGAGCTGTAATTCACGAAAGCTTATGCCTTTTAATCCACTTTATTGGTATTTAAAGTGCAACCAGGCTCCTTCTGACATTTCTAAGACGTGGGTTGGCCAATACTATTACAGATAGTGAAGGGATTATAGATGTGCTGGTATACAACAGTACCTGAGGAAGATTGAGTGATATTTGCCATTTATTTTGCATTAAGAGATGGAATGTGCTATAAGCTCAAGGACTAACATAATGATTTGTTTCTCATTTCTAAATTATCTTAAGCATAATCTGCTAGGATGCCTGAATCACACAGAAAGAAATAGTGCTAATTTCCAAATCACAAGTTACAAATTCTATTTCAAACTATACTTTTAAATTGGAGCTGGGAGCAAACCAAAGTCTGCTTGATTTGATATTATTAAGGAACTCCAGAAAAAATGTATATGTTTGAGGAAAGAGAGGGCACATTCCTGATCCTTTAATTAGTATTTTGGAATATTCTCTAAGCTGAGCCTCAGTGATTAATTATAACCAAACTCTAAATATCTTACAACAGTGTTATGTTTTTAGCTCCTAAAAAGATTCATTTCCGTATTTACAGATTTTTCTACCAGGTGCCATCAATTTTTATGAAAACAAAATAAACAAAGCAAAATAGTCTGCAAGTTTCCAGGTTTCCATTTGCACAATAAAAAAACTCCAAATTTCTGTCATACACATTTTTACAGGTTTATACTTGTACTTTACTGTTGACTATCTTGTTTTATAGTTTAATTTACATTTTCAACGTAACGGATCTATTCCTTGTTTTTAATTATGTCTAGTTATATTAACCAGGAAGGCTTCATCCTAAAGAGTAGAAATAGGAAAATGTAAGAAAAAGTTAACATCACACTCAGATCCTGCAAGAAATGGCTGAAGATAAAAGAGAGTGAAATGATGACAGCTTGCTTCATATAGCATATGTGCATTCTGCTTGTGCACATGTACATGAGCAAACACACGTTTTCCTTGAGTCACACTTTATTCTGGAAATTTTGGGCATTCTACTTGAATTGTTAGACAGAAGTTGGCCCAGTATTTGGAATACTACCATGGTAAAAATACCTCTATTATAGTTTCCTTCTCTCCAACCTTAGAAAGATGGGGGGAAGTGGGCCCTACCCAAGAAGATGGCTTTTGTAGTGGCAGAAAAATAGCCATATCTTAAAACTAACATAATTGAGCCTCTAAATGACATGTATAATGAAGATATGCAACTTGTCAAGTTGAGCCTATATTGTTATCTGTAAGCACGTATTGGCTTGTAGGCTTATTTTCAAAGCACACACAAGTGAAACAAAAAGACCTGAAAGTTACAGAAAAGACACAAAGGCACTGATGCCAAAGTTAAATTGCTCCAGGCTGCAGAGTCTCTGCTTAAAGTGCCCTCTAGCTGAAGAAAGATGAACGTTAAACAGGCAGCCTGTGCTTTTTTAATAGGACTGCCACATTTCTACATCTCTCCTATTGAAGTTTGCCCTAGAATGCAGAATGAAAATAGGGAATCAAACTCACCCTTAAGACATCCTGTAAAGCAATCTAAGAAACAATACCTCATATTTGGAAATTCTGTACAGGGGAAGTTTTCCTAATCCTCACAGAGTATGACACTACACACCTTTGTGTATCACAGGAATAAACCAGTTCAGTTCGTAATCTCACATTTTAAAGAAATGCTGTATAAACAAAGGCATTCCGCTAGTGCAGGGGCATCAAACTCGCGGCCCACAGGCCAGATGTGTCACATACTAGCCATGCCCATCCCTGTTTAGCGAAGGGGGGGAAGTTGTAATACGTTATGTCATGACAACATGATGCTGCAAGTTTGACACCCCTGCCCTAGGGGAAGAGTCAACATTTTTAGATATCTTTTAAGGAGCCAGGGAAGGATTAGGGCAAAATAAACATATATGCTTGGCAGAAACTTAAGATGACACTTTCATGTCTCAAAAATTTACAGCGCTCCCATCCCAAGCCTAGTTAATTTTTTCCTGGGGACCTGGGGACAGACTCCCCTACCCCCAATTCCTCTGGGAGGGGTTGAAAAATATTTTGACTGTTGGCACAGCCTCACAGCAACTAATTCAGCAGCTCAACTGGGGGCATTAGGTGCTAACGCCTGTGCAGATTACCAGTTGCAGGCCGTTTTCCCCTTAGCCAGGGAATTGGTCTGAGGGGGTGTTCTGCAGCTCAATAGGAATTGGTTCCGAAATTGTTTTTTTACAGTTGGCCTTAATTCAAGTTGGAAGGTGTATACAATTGGTGCCCAAATTGAAGGAGTTTTCAATACTCCCCAAATATATACTATAATTCTATTCTTCCACAAAAAATAAATAAATAAATAAATAAAAATTAAAAATAAACATAAGGGGGGACTGTCTATTAACAAGGATCCCCTGCCCCTTAAAGGAGCAGGCCTCTAGTTGTGCCAACCACCATACCTCACAGCCTCCTTAATAATTTGATTGGTGTTGGAGTGCCACGGGTTCACTCGGAGGGGTTTTGCGAGCCCGACGGCCTGGTTGATGGTAAAAGGGCCGTCAGGAGTTGCTGGGTTTTCGAGATGACAAACGGATTCCCCAATGAATTTAAATACCAAACCTGGTCTCACTAATCGCTGTTCTAGCTCTGTTCCGGCCAAAGTAGAAGCTGCCTGTTCCTATGAAGGCTGAGCTAAAACTCGGGACGCTAAGGAGGAGTCCCGTGGAGGAGGAGGAGTATCCTCAGAAATTAAGCCCAGCCTGACTAGGAAGAGATTGAAGCACCTCCCACTACTGGATGCTCTGAACTGCTCACGGGAGAAAAAAATCTCCCCCTTCTAGTGCCCACCCCCCACAAGTTGAAAGATGAGTTTTGAGCACGTGATTTAATCTTGATAAATTATCCCTGGAAATGGTACACTTCCACACTCAGAAGAAATGTGTTACAAATAATCCTATAAAACTTTACAGAAGAAGTGAATGAATCATTTAATTAGTCTGAAAATGTTCATTTCAGCTGGATAATGCTAATTTAATTGCCCACTCACATTTTTCCTGTAATCAAAAGGTAAAATTGGATTGTATTATACAAAACTGAAAAACTGCAAAGCCATTTTTTAAAAAAAAGTTTTATTTCAACAATTGAAATGCATGAGTAACAGTAAATACATAAGAACTGTTTTTGAGTTGTAAAGAAGAACCAGCTATTTCTATAAACACTGAGCAGAAATTAATATTGTGATACTCTGGAATTCACTGTGGAGAATCTAGCATTTTTCTGGTAAATAGTGGAATCAACTAACAATCAAAATTTATTACAATTGATAGAGGAAGCTGATTTGGGAGACTGTTGCAATAACTCACTGGAAGCTTTTTAAAAGTTAGAATTAGGGCTGGTGTGTGCATGCTGCTGTATCTTTATAATGTAAGTCTATTTATGTGCAAAACACACACCAACTTCAAGTTCCAAAGAGTATCCTAAGTTTCCTACTGATCAAGAAAAAAACTAACATTCCTTCTCCTTACAACAGCACCATAATTTCTTGGTGATAATCCCTTATAAAGTTAATTATATGCCTACTGCTATTTAATTAGTACAGTGACATTTTCACAAAATAATGAACAATTGGGTTTTTTTTCTAAACAACTGTCTCACATCACCAAGTCTATTTTGACAATATTTAACAAATTTCTAGATTAGAATCAGAGCTAAGCATTGGTAGCATGCAGATATGTTTCTAAATTCAAAATGGCAATGTTTTCAGAGATGGAGAATTGCCATATTGGCATAGAACTTCATTTGTATGGGCTTTCCCTCCCCTCTGAGCTGACTTCAAACCTTTAGATTCAGGAGACTTCCAAAAGAAGGACCTCAGAGCAAACAAATTCTCCCTCCCTTCCTCTCTCAAAAGATGAACGCACTGAAATGAAAGACAATTACATACTGAAGATGGGATATTTCCTTATAAACCTTATAAATGAGGATTACATGGCAAGAAAATGACTATTTTTTCCATATTACCTTCTATATTTTTCTTTTTATTGAAAATGCTCTTGTAGTTCTATTATCTAGAAAATATCCATTTAGTGAGTTCTATTGTTTAGAAAATATCCATTAATTTGGATTAATATACCAAGAGTTTGCCCTGATGGCCTAAGTATTCCAGTTAACATTATCATTATGTCTAATAGCCAGCAATTCTTTCTTGTTTATTCTGCCTCAACATTCTTTTATTAAGTCCAGCAAACATTGTAAGATCTGACCAAAATTAGCAGAAATAGGGGGAAATACATTTCCTTTATATAAACTTCTTGAGTATCCTCAAGCATCTTCATAAAACCCACTTTTCCTCCCACATCCAGTAACCCCAATTTGCAGATTGAGCTGTTCTCTCTCCAATCACATAAGGAAGACTATTCTACTTTTGCTTGGTCTATTTCACTCTACCATTGTGCTTGTAACAAGTAATGTATATAGATGCACACAGATTGCATACAAAAATCTGCTGTTTTATTCCTCTTTACTCTTAAGACTATGACTCGAGAGGAAATTAGAATTCTTGTACATTACAATCTGATGAAAAATGAGTATTAGTACTGGAATGAGTCAAAAAGATTTTGCATGTAAATAGCTAAACTGAATTTCTGCTTTATTTCTTGGCAGTGGCCAAGCTCTATGCTGAGAGCCAAAATTCTATCTTTACAAAACTGAATCTTGAGCAACATTTAAAGGTTCATCTAAAAGGCAAACTTTCAGAAAAAGATCAGTTTCTGCATGAGCATATGCTATTTGGAATCAGCTTCATTGAGCCACGTCATAATTCACAATATTCAACTGTCTTATAGGACTTCAAGATGGAAATGCTCTAAACTGTCAAAGGGAAATAAGATAGCTTGCCAAATGTAAGCAATATTTTCTTTTCTCATTATGGAAGGATGTGGGGAAGAAAATAATAAAGACAATTGCTAAAAGAATGATATGAGACAAAATGTTTACAACGTCTGAATAATAAAGTTTAATAATAATTTTTCCAGTATATTATTTTCTGTTTCGGCTTTCAAATGGATCATACAGATTTGCTTTTTTCCAACAGTAGAATAATGAATAATTCAAGGAAGCTGCAGTCAAGAGTTAGGACACTGCCAATAGTATTCTATGCTATGATAAATCTACACACTGTCCAGCTTCAAAGTTGCTAAATTTTATTAATCATCATGCCTCTTGCATGTCTCTAATTTCACAGGCAACATTTAGTATACAGCACAGAGCAATTCTTGCTTGCTCGAATGTGTTCTGCCAACCCTCAAGGGCACCCTGACCCTGTATAACATGGCATCATGGAAAAAGTATACATTTTGTTCTCTCAGAGATAGCATATGAAGCTGTCAGTCACAGGGCCAGAGCGGAAGAAAAATATGCCTGTGGGAAATATGCCTAGTTATAATACAGATGAACAAAGAGGCAAATGTATTGTATTGATTTCCTTGGGCAAATATATATAATATTGATTTTCTGAAAACCAAATTCCATGCTGTTGTATGGAATCAAAATCATATGAAGAAAGTGGAATTGGAGTTTAAGAAGGACTGAAAACAAAACTGTCTTGAACTATTTTTTTCATATTATCTTCTAGTTCTTTTTATATATGTTAAAACATCATTCAGGGGCATATTCCTCAATAATGTATCCAACATCACGTCTAGATAAAATAAATCATTATTGAAAATTTCTTGAAAACAAGTGGATATTGCTACTGGTACTAGGTTTTTCAGTTACTTTTTTTAGTGAAATCTTTGTGTCTTCAAGCTGCAAAAAAGGTATAAGTCATTAAAACTTTAATTAAAAATAGAAATTTTATGCTGTAACATTTACTGTCCTTGTATCCTCACAACAACGCATTATAACAATGTCAAAATTAAACATATTAACATGAAGATAAACTCTTCTTTATGACATGACTATTAACACTGCTAGTATTGTTAATTACAATTTGGGACCTATTTTATACGATAAAAATACATTAGTCTTTTGTTTGGGTGATATTTTTATAACCCATGCTTTTCATATCAACTACTACTAACAGTGTTAGTCTTTCTTTAGCTCCTAGTACCAATACAGAGCCCTGCTCTTTTTATAGCCACTTACCAATGCCATTCAAATGTCCTATGTAGCATCAATACACTGAAGGAATGTTGGTTGTCATCCAAAAGAAATGTATCCATTTATTTTTAAGAACTAGGAAAAATTATATGGGCAGAATGTTTATTAGAGCATTCACTTCCCTTTTTTTCTCCTGGTATCATAAATCAATGTAATCTTTTTCTCATTTTTTAAAAGATCGTCCATTGACTCAAATGATCCAGTTAATGAGAATATATCAAAAGAGTTAATTTGTTTATTATAGAATTAATTATTGGGACTGTATATGTTTTATTTTCTTAAATGTAATATATTAATACATCTGATACTTTCAAATATCAACCAAGTTAGTACACGCTGTCCTTTTGAGGATAATGTACCTTCTTTCAACACCAAATCCTTGAATCATTTTTTCTCCTATTGAACAGCTCTTGAAGGAATGCAAATATATGTCTAGCAGGAAGCGCAGAATTTCTATCATTTTTTTGCTTTGAAACAGCCAGAAACAGAAAAGAAAGAAACCTATTTTCATTTAATTTGTCTAGTGTTTGTGAGGCTCTTTTGCAGCTTCTAACTTGAACTACAATTCACAGCATTCCTAGTAGGCTAGGAATTAATAGAGATGAAATCCAAGACATCTGGAGGATAACACATTGGGGAAGATCGTTCAACAAGCTTGCTAGCAGCCAAAGCCCAGCTCTGCTGAATCCAAGAAAAAGTTCTGATTTATTTACATGGCTGAATGTTCTATTGCTTTTGAGAATCCCAAGAGACTGTCGATATATTTTTGGTGTTTCACAGCACTCTTCCTTGATGTATTCTATGGTGGGTTGCCAAGGATGACTGAGAGAAGCAGTGCAATAAAGAGTCTGGGAGAAGAAGCAGAGGGCACTTCTGTCAGCCTTTCACAGGCTGATGTCCACCTATCTTTAGGTACTTTTCTAACCAAAGCTAGATTTCCCCCCCAGAGATCTATCCTATTTTCTGGATAAATAGGAAGGTTTTCAAAATATCAGCAGTTCTAGATACCTGGAAAGTTGCATTAAAAGCAACAGGAGTGGCTTGCATATTTCCTTTTTCTTTGCCTCAAAAACAAAAACATTAAAACATCCTTGTCTGCCTTTTCCCCTTCCTGTCATAAGTGCTCCACATGTTACATTTAAGTGGCAGCAACTCCATTTTATCAAATACGCATGTATGTCTCTCACACAAATAAAACATCTAAATCAGTAAGGAAGGGTGGGGAAGGGAAGCAGCAATCACCCTATTTATCCTGATTCATTCCACCAGTTAAAGGATGCCCTCTTGCCCTTTTGGGACCGCTCCAACTATCCTTCAAACTGCAAAGAACCAACAATATTTTGCATATAACAGACCCTGCCCAACATGAGCAGCAGTTGTTCTTTAGAAGATTATTCATTTAATTGCTTCATGGTAATCTCCCAAGAAATTGGATTCAGCTGTTCTACAATTTACAAGGGGAAAATAATGAATGTTGCTGAGTTGGGGAAATGAAATGGAGAGCATTAAACCATTATGGAATTTGTCAAAAAAACAACCACCACGACTCACTTTTCCCAATCTCTGAATTGGAACGTCAAAATTAAGTCTGATATCCTTTTAACTCTCTCGCCCCCTTAATTTATAAACAGAACTGATTTAATCCAAAAAATCTGGTTTTAATTTTTTAATGTAGGCAAAGAAAGAAGAAATAAAGTTACAATTAAAACTTAAAAGACCTTAAAAGGGCTTAAAGACTACAACTTAAAATGCACCACCATCTTTTTAGGGATTAGCCTGGAAAATAGAAGGGTGGTACTGCCATGCTCCATTTCAGAGGGTTTTTATAGTGAAACCCAAAGGATTGGTACTCAGAAAGGCTGTTTTTTTGGTAAGACCAAACAACAAACCCAGGTAGTCCTCGACTTACAACAGTTCATTTAGTAACCATTCAAAGTTACAATGGACTGAAAAAAGTGACTTATAATCATTTTCCACACTTATGACCATTGCAGCATCCCCAAGGTCAAAATTCAGAAGCTTGGAAACTGACTCATATTTATGACAGTTGCAGTGTTCCAGGGTCAATGATCACCTTTTACAACCTTCTGACAAGCAAAATCAATGGGAAAGCCAGATTCACAGCAACCGTGCTACTAACTTAACAATTGCAATGCTTCACTTAACAACTGTGGCAAGAGAGGTTGTAAAACAGGGCAAAACTCACTTAACAAATGAGTTAAGTGCTCTTAAAATTACATTATATAATCCTTTCCGTATATTAACTGTATAACTGTCTTACTCAACTTTATTCTGCCTTGGAAAGTATGCAAAAATTTCATCACAGGATATTCTGTGGGTCATTCTGATTTCCAGAAGTGATCCAAACTTGAAATAGTCCATTCCATTTATTATGAAGCTCCAAAAGTGATGTAATTTTAAAACAGACTACTTCAAGATCAGAATACCCCATTACCTTGATGTAACATTCACTGGATATGTTGCAATATTGCTGGCAATCCTAGCAAATGTATCTAGAACAGAGAAACTGAGGTTGCACTGGATACGTAATGAAAATATCAACAGCTTAGAGAGAGAGAGAGAGAGAGAGAGAGAGAGAGAGAATTATTTGCTATGATTTGTTGCATAAAAGAAACACACATACCCTTTCTGTTGCAATAGAGTGCACTTGCTGCATTTCTAATTCTATGTAAATTCAGATAAATCTATACAATGGATCCAGAAATATTGCAGGAAATTACAACCAAATGATCAAGTGACCTTGGTCTCCTTAACTCACCAGTAGGATCTCCTTTGACACATGCTGGCTCATGCTTTACCTTATTTTATTTTTTTAAAGGATTCTTTTATGGGAATCTTTTTTTATAGGCAATGATTGGGAAGCTAGTATGAAGAACCATGCATACAATGCAAAGTATTTTATACTTGGGCTTTCCCTCCAAGCCTGTTTAAGCAATCTTTGCAAGTATGTGGATAGTCAAGTTTTGTCGTTCAGAGAAATACAACAAGTGCACTGTATTGTTACAAAAAGGGTGTGTGTGTCTGTGTTTTATGCAACAAATCACAGTTAGCAGAGTTATAGGATACAGTTGGGTAACATGGACCCTTAATGAGGACATTTAATACTTCTTCTACAAATCAGACATTAAATACTTGTGAAGTGACTTTTCTATGGAAGATATGGGAGGTTGAGGATTATACTCACACCTACACCATGACTCAGAGGATAGGCAATAGCACAAAAATACTTTCATCCAAAAGATTCAGCCTTGGATTTATGTAGGCTAACTGAAATACCAACTAAAATTTGTTTACTGTTATGGAAAAGAGGAAACTTAATCTAGCTCCCAGTTAAGTAGTGTCTGTTTGAAATCAAGAGGGTATGAGACATTAAAATTACTCTAATTGGAATAAAATTGGTTGAGTTCAGTGGCAAAGCTTGATTTTTAGACATTTGCACCTGCATTCTTCAGCCATAATCAAAAACAGAACCTCAGCTTATCTTTCATAGGAAGCCATTCCCATAATATTATTTCTTTATGAATCTAACAGAGTACATTATTTGCATGTTTTAAAGGATTCTATAAAGCAATAAAAAGGGAGATTCCCAGGTATTGACATGAACACAGTAACCCTCAGTGATGATTTAAAGTGGCCACCTTTTCCACAAGGCTCAGCACTATAATTTTGATATTTTTCTCTGGCTGCCCATATGGACATGAGCATGCACAGCTGCTGGCACTCCCAGCAAAAGTACTTGTGGGAATACTCCAATTCTGAAGCAGCCATGTCAACATTCATGAGGATATAGTTGTTTAATGCTTCAGGGAAATTTGCTTGAGTAAAGCACTTTGCAAAGTATCACTTTTCCATGTTTTAACTGGCCCTGATGTTTATAACAAAGCTGAGACCACAGGCAATCAGGAAACTGTTAATGATCAAATAAACAAAGACAGCAGCTTTGAAGTTAAATACTGAACAGGCTTAACAAACTAAAAGTTCTCTTTTCAGGATAGTAAATAGTGACACATCATTTTAAAAAATCCCCAATATTTTGCACATAAGAAATGTGTATTTGGAATAACAACTGCAACAACTTTAAACTCAATGTAAATCGTTCTAAACTTGACTGTGAAAAATATGATTTCTGTAATAGAGTTGTCAAAGTCTGGAATGCTCTACCTGATTCAGTTGTTTCAGCTACAAATTTTCACAGTTTCAGTCACATATTGACTTCCGTGGACATTACATCATACCTAAGTGATTAGTAGAAGGGGTGTGCATAAGTGCACTGAAGTGCTTATTGTCCCTGTCATTGTATTTTTATTCTTTATTCTTGTTCTTGTTTTTGATTGATAAATTCTAAATAAATAAATAAATAAATATCAATAGTAAATCTCCTTCAAATCAAGCTTGCTTCCTCATGATTTCATAGACAAATCTGTGCATGTGTCTAGGCTGCAATATATAACTGGGTTGATCACTGCTTTTTAAAAATATATCTAGGCAACCCTTGGAAAGTTGTATTTTATGATATAAGAACTATGCATCAAAGCAACCTACAATATCAATTATTCTTTGGGAACTGGGAAACCAACAATGCATAAAATTGTACTAGAGACGTTGAAACTACATATTTGGCACTACATACTGCACTCTGCAAAGTTATGCTAACCAAATACTAGATTTTCTAATTGAACAATGAGATATAACTTTAAAAAATTGAACGGTTCTGGCCTTGTCTTGGGAAAGCTAAGAGACAACAACTAGTGTCCTGAGGCACTAGTTGCCATTGATTTATAAGCAAATAAATCTAACTTGTTTTGAATAAAGTTGGTATTGTAGCACACAGAAATGCAAAATCACTTGGGTGGAAAAAAAGACAAATTTAAAAAATGGGTAGACTCATCATGTGAATTTTCAAAGTGGGTAAAGATGTAAGAGAATTTGAACAAAAACTGTTCCATTAAAAGATCATCTTTATTTCTTGAAGCCTTTCAGTCTGGAGGCCACTGGGTCACCGTTTGCTATTTGACCTCTTGGTGTCGGTGGCTTCTCTTGAAGTTATGGAATGTGAAAAGCAGCACTTTTTAAAGAAGTCTCTTAACTTCTATATACTTCAAAGCTATGTTCCAATGAGACATATTTGGAATATTTGTCCACAGTTCTAGTCCACTGCCTAAAGAAGGGGATTAACTCAAAGCTGGAAAAAAAGAAAAAGAGCAAAAAATAAAAATGGCACAGAGCAAGAGAGCAAACAATTAAGGCTGTAATTCAACCGTGCTTAGGGGAAAGGGCAGAGCAGAAAGCCTGCTCCGATAAAGGGAAAATTTTACAAATTTCCTCAATGACTCTATATACAAGTCCTCAGTGGCTGCTTTTCAAAACATTGTGAACCCTTATTTTTCCTATAGTGGCTCATAGTTTTCCCTTCATTCCCATCTTAGATTCACCACCTAAGCTGGTTTTTATATGGAATGCAAGTATAGTGGTTTATATTGCCATGTATTATCTTGCTATAAGCTTTTCTCTTAAAATATGGATGCTACTAACTATACCATTTTTTAAGATTTTATATCATTCTTCTGGTACTTGTTGAAGCTATGGTTAATGCATCCAATTTAGAAATGATCCTTAAGAAATATATCTATATAAGAGAAATGCACCCTCTTGCATCTCCTAGTATACTAACATTTTAGATTCTGCCATTCCTCAATCAAATTTATCTGTCTGTGCATATTTGCATTTGATGATTAAACAAGGCAAATATTCTCTTCTGGCATTTGGCTGTTTGGGGAGAACTGTCTCCAAAAGCAAAAGGAAAAAAAGGATAAAGGAAAACTTCTGGGGAAAAAGTTGGATTGCAAACAGATCACAACCTTAAAAGAAAAGATTGTAAGTTAAGGTTTTCAGAAACATTGCATTGCTCTTTGAGAAACAGGTTTCTTGGGCCAGGACTATCAAGAAACAATCAAACCCAATTGCTTTCAATAAAGTATAGTTCTGTGAATCTGCAGTTATTTCTGTGAGTGACAGCATAACAGAGGAAAATAGTTTATGATGAAGTACTGCTTGATTCTGTGATAACATAAAGAACTAATAGGAAAAAAATAATAAAGGCCTTTTGCCATTCTTTCTGGAAATGTGAAAAGAGGTAAAGATGTACAAACTGGTTTGGGAGACAGTTTATTTCAAGCATATTGCAAGGTCTGCTTGTGCCCTGGCTTTTCTAATGGTTCAATCCTGCCTGCAAGAGTAGTAATTTCACTTGAGAACAAGCTCTAAGGTTCAATCACTGTGGCTCCTTACATCAATTAGAGAAATGGGGATGAGGAATAGCAGTTGGAAGAACAATCAGAGATGGGTTACATATAGGAAAATACTGGGATGTGGTTGACTGGTTGCATGTCTTTATGGCGGTAGTCTGCCCTTCCCTTCCCTTCCCTTCCTTCCCTTCTTTTTATAAATACCTCAGGGTGGTAAACCTTCCTAATAATTCATCCTTCTCCTATTTTCCCCACAACATCCCTATAACCTTGGTCTGAGAGTATAACTGGTCCCAAATGACTAAGGTCGGACTAGAACACATGGTTTCCTGGTTTCTAGGTTGGTGCCTTAACCACTATACCAAACTGGTTTCTCTTGTTTGAGGATGCAAATAGGGCACCCACCAATGGATAAGACAGTTGGTTTCCTGAAATTCCAATTGGTGGTTAACACACTAATTCAAGAGACAAATCATTTCTCTAGTTCAGTGTTTCTCAGCCTGGACTTCAACCATTGGGTTGACTGGGAAGCTGAAGCCCACATATCTTAAAAGTTGTCAAGTTTGAGAAACACTTTTCTAGTAGATGGCAAGAAATGGAATGACACACCCAGGTGCGGTTCCATTGCCAGCTGTGAAACAAAACAGGAAAGAAAACAACAACTCTCTTTAATCCTGTACAATGTAGACTTTACGTAAATATAGGTTCTGTGTCCATCTCAAATTTGTCCCCTTGTTTTAATGGCACTTTGAACTGCATTTTGCTGGCCTTGTACAACATTAAATGAAGTAACAGATGTTGCAATGACTATTTTATTATTTTTGCTACTATTGCTAGTAGCGAATGCCTGATTCTTCTGATTATGCTTGGGCTAATGAAAGGTAGCTCAGCACATCTGTTGGGATACCAACTTGGGAGAAACTGCTTTGCAAATGGGAGAGAATCTTTCTGCTTTGGACAGGTATTTCTAACCAAACTTTGGGTAGCATTTTTAATTACTACAAATTTCAGCATATCTATTAGCCTGGCTGACACTTCCAGCAAATGCTTAGTTTTTAAAAAACTGACTACAGGGAAATGTGCTGGATAAATAGAGATTTTGGTTTTTAATATTAGCCAGTATCCTAAATGAACTTAATCTGCTGAACTCCCATGGGTATAAAGCATAATGACAAATTGAAGCTTTATAAGTGAATTATAATCAGATAATAAAGAAAAGAGGGAATGAGATTGTTTCTAATATTAAGCGCATGCTACAAAAGACAATTTTCATCGGTCTGGATATGCAGTCCTAAAGTGGATAATTTTACAGTATTTAAAAAAGGGCCATAATTTTTTCATTAGAATATTTTGCAGATTAATTAATCATTTATGGGTCTTTGTGAAACTATGGTGAACATGATGCAAATACCAAACATAATAAATCACTGTATCGCTAAATAATAGCAATACAGATAGAGATATAATGCCACATGTTACATATTATAATTAATTCTCGGTATAACAAATGCAGTCTTGGCTTTGGACCAAAGCAGCTACCTAGAGGGATTCTCTGCATGGAATCCCATTTAAATATCATAGAAGCAGATATTTAGCAACTTTTATACTTTCATAATGTTTGCATTGAGAAGGGAAGGTATAGAGGTGAGGGGTGCTGAGCAGAAGAGAAAAATCTAAATGGTTCAAAATGCCAGGAGAATGGAGTTAATTTAACTACAACTACAAGAATGGCTCTACATTTTAATGGGAACTGAAAAAATAGGTGCTAACAGAAAGAAGCCAAGCTAAAGACTCTATTAGAGTTTGCAATTATATTCAGCATTTGTGATTTTATATACTGCTTTCCATGACAATGTCTATGCCAGAAATAGTAAAGATTAGTTCTATCTTATCTATTCTCCTGTCTTTACTACATATAGGAGAACATGAGAGGAAGATTCATCTTACATTAATAGTGTTATGTAAATTACATCAAGTATTCTCCAATACATTACTATTCTCTCTGTTATTGGATTATTTCACATAATAAAGTATTTTGATATGGTCTGCAAAATGTCCATAAAACTTCTGGTAGGAAGAAATTTTGTGGTAAGCCAAAAACCCGCACACATTTTCAAACTGGGCATCTATTACTAATGGTGATTGATGTCAACAAGTAATATCAATGTTTGCATCTGTTTGCATCTGAATGTTTGGATCTGAAATTGTACCTTGAAAAAAAACCTATCAATTTGCCAGCAAGATTTGACTGAATGGTATCTGAGCCAATCTTTCCATGAATAACATTGAATGGATATTGATATCAATCTAGCCCCAGGGATGGGTTTAAAAAAAGTCTCCATGTGTAATATGACACCACATTTTAAATACTGAATGGATGACTTACAGAAGAAGGTCAGGATCTTCTCTCTATTATCTCAGAGTGCAGGACTTGGAATAATGAACATAGGAATGTCATCCACTAAAGTGTTGAGAAAAAATTTCTTCACAATTAAAAGAGATGGAAAATGGAACTTTATTACCTAAATTACCTTAATTACCCAAAAAGAGGTGGAGTTGTCTTCATGGGATAAGTTCAGGCAAAGTTGGAGAGCTGTTAGATTCCAGCACTGAGCAATTGATTGGACGTGATAGACTAAATAACCACTTCTAACTGTATAACTTTAGGAAAAACACTAGGGCTTTTAAGGAGGCTTCTACCATAGGTTTTTATCACCAAAAAGAGAACTCATAATTTATTTTAAACTTGTTTATTGTTTTCATTCAGGTTTATTCCAAACGGAATTGATTATCATGTTAGGTTTATATGATAAGTCTGCTTGAAAAGAGACCATAAATGAATGCTTTGGGTTGCAAACTATGTATTCATAGCCAAACTGTGTTTGGTGACAGTAAAGAGGAATGATTATGCTTTTTCTGGTACCAAAATTACTGCTGTGCTTTTGAAACAGCAATATTCCGGATATTTGGAACTTTTCATATGCCAGACCAGGTGCAATATTAAATACGCCATGTCAGGCTTCCAGCTAGTATTAAATCCTTAGACACTCAACCCTTCATTTTTCACTTTGATTGACCTGACACAAGATTCTTAGGCAAACTCAGATTATTGTAGACAAGAATGATGCCTTAAACACATCTTTAATATTTTATTTCATACCAGAGATATAGGCATTAAATAAAAAATATCAAGCAGAGAAACATTTTCTTCTCTCTGATATAAACATGATGGGAAAATCTTCAGCCACCTATAGTCTTCACATCTAATGCTAAGAAACAGAAATAAAGATAGAAAAAATAGAACCCAACCTAATGTTCTGCTTTGATGATTCCATGGAGTGCAGTGTTTAAAGGATTGAATTGCAACCAAGGAGATCTAGGATCGAATCTCCACTTCAGTAAAAGTGCAGAATCATAGGATGATTGTCGTATCTATAGCCAAGGGAACTTAATGAGGAAAATCCGGGAATTGGAAAAATCTGATCCTCCATCAAAGAGAATTAAGACTAGTCGGACATTAAAGTATCAAGGCAGTTGTACCAATAGTTTGAACTGGCATGAAATAAGTTCCTTTACTCTTTTATATTTATCTGAGGAAATATGCATACACACAAAAGGATTCCAACAGAAATGCAAGCATTGAATGAAATAACCCTACAAAACTGACACTGAAATCTTCAATAGGTCTGACATAGCAAAATTTACCTCAAGGAAAAACTCACATTACGAAGATAATCTTCTGTGTCACTAGAGCCATATCTCCTTGCCCACGTCTTTGCTCTGAAAACTAGATTTGCTATAGACACTTTCTGTTATTGCTCTGATCAAAAGGGACAAATTTCCCATCAGAGAATTGATAAGCAGCCTCAATCTTAATAATAATCCTGTCCTGTAATTTGATTCATGGTCCCAGAACACAGATTAATCCACTAAGCCTCTCTGTTCTTAGAAATGAGGAAAGAACATGCTCTTATTGTATGGCTTCTCCAATGATATTTTGCAAAATTAAAATAACCAGGAGTGCTATGTGTTGGCTTGGTCAAACTGGGGCACTTTAGTGAAGCTAGAAGCAGGAGTTATGCTAAGAATTTTTTCAATGTTGGCTTACCCCAAAGGGCTACCCTTTTGCAATGTAATATTCTTTTTGAGCTGAGTTGCTTGTTGTCCTTGGCACAGAATTGTGAGTGGTTTGTTCCTTGCTTGATTTCAATGTATGTTTACTTATTTTATAATTTACGTACCTTATAGAATAAGGTACGTAAATCACTTGGCTGCAATTGGAACAGTATACAAACCCAGTAGGGTAAGTCAAGTGATAGGCAGAATGAGTGACAACTGTCATGTTACTATCAGAAGGATGGCAATGTTATTTTTTCCTCATTTACTGAATTAAAAAACTAAAGTAGTCAAAAAGAGAATTAAAGAACCTTAATGATTCTGTGTGTGCTTTTTTTTAAAAAAAGCTTCTTTCATTGCCAGGGTAGGTAGCATCATCAGTGTGTGGGGGAATGAAGTTATCTACAGTGGTAATGAAATGACTGCAGGAAGAAAAGCAAGCTTACAGAACACTAAGAACCCACAACTCAACTCAACTCAATGCTACAGATATTCTCCACTATTACAAAGAAAGGAGTGTCAGTGGTGACTGATTGAGAAAGGCAATGGGTTAGCCTAAAGGGAAAGACAGATTTGCTGCACTCCAGAGTATTAAGACTCTGCAACCATGCAATGCCTATATAATAATATGATATCCTTGGCTCATGGTTTTCACAAAGAGTGGAATAAGAAGGAAAAATATTACTAATTTCACAATTGGTATATTAGCCTTCCAACGCCATCTTGAAGGAGAAATCATTACAACCCAGTCATAGTCAACCAGTGTCACCTCCTGCTCCACGTTCCTTAGCTGAAGTAGAGACCTCTTACCTGTTACAACATTGCAAAGTCTTTAGAGTGAAAAACATAAACAAACAGACACTGTTGTGGATCACTTTGAATTGCTTGACAGCTAAATCAGACTGGAACACATTTAGGGAACTGGCAAGCTTAGCGAAGATATTTCTTACTGAAAAATTGATACAATAAGCCATAAGCAATAAGCACGACATTTCCTCCAACAGGCTTCATCCCTCTGCTATCCATCTCAAGGGGAGAGGGTTATAATCATGCTTTCACAATAATATATTATTAAATCTCCTGAAATGTATAAAGCTGACCAAAAAAAAGGAGGGGAAGGTCCTTATCTTAATAATTTTCTCTCATTAATTATTTTCCTTACAAATATTTCAGAAAACTTTATGGTGTCCATTTCTTCCTAATACTGTTTGGAGGGGGTTTTCATCTTCATTACTGGTCTGAACTTTTTTTCTTCCATTAGTTAGCTGAACCATCATCTATCTCACAGGAATTGCCTTATCTAAGGCACGGGCTCCTTCTCAATCTGAATGCTTTAAACAAAACTCCCAATAAATAAAAAGTAATTGCCATTTACAGCTTTCACCTCTTCTTGCCAGAGACATCCGTATACATATGCATCTATGAATGAAAGACTGAAGATTGGACTATCACAATGGAACAAAGCTCTCAGAAGTGAGTTTGGTGCTGGAGTCACTAATTGCTTATTGTAACCTGAAGCTTGCTGTGTGGATAATATATCTGGCATTAAATAATTAGTTTTGTAGGTGCTTGTCTGTTTGCTTAGCAGAAGCCTGGCTGAGGCTGGGAACTGCAGAGTGCTAGGCTGAGATAAGCGGTTGTTGCTAGGATGAAGAAAGGACTGATACATGGTGACAAAGCTGGAGACAATAAAATGAGACAGACATCTCGTATTCGCATGACATGTAAAAGAGAATGGAGGCTAAGCAACCACCTGGAGACAGGTCTTAAACCAAGGACCAGCAGGAGCAATTTTATACCAAAAGTCTTGTGTGTGTGTGTGTGTGTGTGTGTGTGTGTGTGTGAAGGGAATGCATTTGGAAGAACCAGAGGACTCTCCCGTGCATAGTGCATTCATGAGCATGCCTTAATTTCATGACCATAATAGTAGTAGCATTGGTCCTTGACTTGCAACTATGATAGAAGTCAAAATTTCAGTCATAAATTGCTGCAGTCATAAATTAAGGCACCATGTGACTGGACTCAATTTTGTGACCATTTTTATGACAGTCATAAAGTGACTCATCGTGTTTGTATAGTGAATCACGTGATCATGAAGCAAATCATGGGATTGCGAAGAGAATCCAGCCTATTCAGTTGGGGGATTTTTGGCCAGAAAATGGCAAAAAATGTGAGAAATTGGCAAAAAAATGTCACAAATTGCAGTCACCTGAGACTGTGGGATGCTGCAATTGGTCATAGATGTGACCGTGAGGGTGGGAGGAGGAGTGGCAGTTGTAACTTCAAAAAAGGTTGCATATAGCTTTTTAAAACTCTGTCATAACTTTGAACAGTTGTTAAGTGACTGGCTACAAGTTGAGGACTATCTGGAGTAAGTATGAAACCAATAAAAAATTAGCCCAAGATTGGATTCAAAGCTGGGCCTTTTCTGGCCTACCACATCATTCTGGTTCACTTCCTCGAGAAAACAACTTGATAGTAAGAGGACGCAAATGTACTGCAAGTGGAATATAGAGAATCAAGAAAACTTCTATTTTAGGTGGGAAGCTCATAAGCACATTATGGAAACGTATTTTTTTTGCCCTGTTAAGGTCAACAACAAAGGAGAGGATGCATTTTGCTTGTTTCCCTTTGAATTAAAAGGATAGCCCGTGTAAAAATTTAAATCATATATAATGATGAAAGCTGAATAATATGGTTTATTCATCCATGCAAATTTATATACATCTATATTAGAGACACCGTTATTTGAAGCTCATAAAGGTTGGTCTACATCTGTTAAAAAATCCTGGAGAAACTGGGACCAATTTTTATTTGCCACCTGCCATCCGATCTAGAAGAAGTCAGCAGAGAGGAAGATGTGTGAAAAGTAGATGGCAGCTACTGTGTTAGGAGAATAATAAGACACTAATAAAGTAGTCTAAGTAAGATATATATTAATTAACAAGATGTGCTCAGGACAAAACAGATGGCACCTTTTCTATCTCTCATAAAGGAGGCAAAAGAAATATAATTGTAGTAATTGGCACTTGCACTTTAGGGGGTTATTTTGTTTTGTATTCCCTCGTGTCCAATGAATAATCTGCAAAGTATATAGTTTAGAATGCTACAGGCACCACAAAGTGAAAGAAGTGTGACATAGTGAAAAGAACAAGTTTAGTCACATAATTTTTAATGAGTTAAAAGAGTAACCCATTAGCATTTTCCAATGAAAAGAATCCAATAAAACTAAACTTCATTAACCCAAAGGTTATATATAAACAAATTGGTTCAAAGCAATGAAAACAAAATAATATTTAAAACAGGGTTTTGATTACCCCTTGGTTTCTATTTCTCCAAGAAAGATTTACAAACTGGTTTTTCTTAACAGTTAGTAGATGGAAAAAAGTATTCTTTTTGGCATGAAGTTTCATTGACTTTCCTTTGCTTATATCATAGTTATAATTAAACATTACACTTGCTTTAATATTCATCTCACTTAATACATGCAGAGCTCCTATGAACCAAGATTTGTAGCCAGTTAATACATCCTACTTAAGATGCAAGCTGCTTATTATTAAGTGCAATTTATGATGATGCTAATGTCATGAGTGAACTCAGCCAAGTTTGGCAGGAAAAAAAATGTTAAGAACAGAGGGAAAATCCTAGGAAGATTGAACTCATTTTCTGTCACATTAAGGATAAATAGGTTCATCTATACAAGCTAAATGTGCCCTAAAACTGGAACCTCACTTAAAATAAAGTCCATGAACTAATTAAACAGGCTGCTCTATGTCACCATCTACAAAGAAGAGACCCAATATTATTTTGCTCTTTTTTTAGTAACCTGAACAACAATTATATGCATTAATGAAAGCAAAAATCAAGTTGTTATTTACCACGGTGACTCAAGACAATGAAATCTTTTGTGGGATTGAAAACCATGCTTCAACCTTGGAATCAATAGAAGGTGATACTGTGAAAAATAGATGGGGGCTTCAGTAAAACTGGTGCAGCTATTTTACCCCCAATGTAACTCCAACATCAGAAGATATTCTTGAGTTACTCTAAAAACAGCCACTCACTGTTCACCCAGATTCCACCTGCCTTCCAGAGATTATGATATCATATTTGAGGAAGGGAGAGCAATGGCTTTATTTTAGAGCCATAAGGCCTTTTTATGTGCTTTCTAAAGTCCAGTCAACCTTTCCCTATCTACAGGAACTTGCATTTGTCAGATTTATAGCTACTGGATATAATACTAAGAAGGTCACAATATATTTGGATTGTTCCATGGTAATTTTACAATGTGATTGTATTTTCAATATACTGTGATTATAGGCTGCATTGACATTAATTTGTTTGGCACATAAACAGCAGAACCATTTCCTCTGACGTTATTTGCTATAATCATAAGCAGTTACATGTTTTGGTATTTTGTATCTAGCAGTATCTTCAGAATGTTTTTGCTAAAGACATAGGTTGATAGATCTATTTACAATGAATGTCTGAAGACTAAAAAATGAAGGAATCAAGCTAATATTGTATGTTATTTAGAATAAGACTTTGGATTTTGAAGATTGACTTCTAGATTTGTAGTTCTACTCGTGTGAGGGCAGATAAACATTCATTCACCTATTCCAGCTCCTTTCTAATTCAGTTCTGAAAGGAGTCTAACAAGTTTAGACAGAGACCAAGCGCTAGCATTTTAGGAAACAAAGAGAAGCCAGAAAATGATTTATATGAAGCAACTTGTTAATCTGTCTATTTGTACACTTTGTTCTGAATGAAACGTTAAGGCTCTTTGTTGCTCTTGCTATAAGAGAGTAAGAAGTCTACATCTTTAGGCACTAAATTTCATATAATACTTTCCAATTCTATTCTGAGTTGTTTCCCATTCTGATTTTTTAAATAAATAACACAATAGTCTTATCTGATCTTTGGATATGGAAATCCTATCTTGGTTATCCAGTTATTTGTTATTTGTTTTGTACAACTATGGTATCGTAATTCTGTCCAACATTTTCTTACCTCCAGTGATGAAAATAAGAGCTATTCATTCCCTTCCTTTTGGCATTCCTATTTGTCTTCAGAAAGTTGAGATGTATATTCTGAGTAACTCTTCTGATTTACAAGATTCTGATCAAAGACAGTTTCTCTATATAAATCAGGTCTCACTTTCTCTAAAAGGTGCTATTAAGGTCCCGGAAGAAGCTCAAATTCCTTCCAACTGAGTCCTGAATGGTATGCATGTACTTGTGTGTGAGCATGTCCGAGCATGGGTAGCACTCACAGCATTGCTGCCAGCCATCAATAGTACTTCCTCCTTTCCCAAGGACTCATCTCAAACTCATTTGGGTAAAAAACAGTGCTGAAGAAAGCCAGATGTCTGTTCTCACTTTATCTCTTTCCAGCATCTAAAATGCTGCAACAGCATCAACGTTTTACAGGATTTCTTCTTTTGAGATACTCCCACTCTAATATTCTAAATGCTAGGAATAAGGAAAGAGAAACTTCAATCCTTTGCCAAATTAAATTGGCTCCCTGAAGCTTTTTATCCCCACGCTAGTTTTCTCTAATTTTCAGTCCAGAATCAGTCTTCTGTCATAATTTCACATTTCAGATTAAAGGCATTTTTCTTACTCAATAATGTGTATATAATGTATGCTATTTTGCAGCATCTCTTCAGGGCATCTAGGCCAGCTGAGGTGCTTCTGTATATAACCACAAGCAATGGCACATCAAGACATATGGTTATGGCACCTCCTCTCTACTCCATCACTACTCTTCCAGCTTTGCCTTTGCAGTTATAAGCAGATCTCAATATCATTTTCCTTCTCCCCCACATTTCAAAATCAAATTTGACTTAAATCATTCCAAATGCCTAGAGACTTTTTGTCCATTTCTGTAGCTTTGATTTACAAGATCGTATCAGCATGGCTTTTCAATCAAATTTTCAAATCTTTTGAAGTACCGCAGGCCACTCAAATAAAATGAGGAAGAGGTGGCTAGAACTCTTTGTGCAAGTCCTCAGTATTAATTCCAGGAAACATTAAATAGTGCAAATATCATGAACAGGGTCAGGGTAGACTCAAAAAACTTTGCTCTTCCTTGTTACAGCATCCTGATTTGTGCATGTTTTCCATTAAACAAAGATGTTGACCAAAACGGGTAGAACATCACTGAGGAAGGAGTAGGCAAGAAGGGGGCAGGAGCTGCAATAAAATTAACAGAAGTTGGCATAATGCTGCTTCAGAACCAGAATGGAGTTCATTCGTTTCGCTGGAAATGAGTTGTGCTTTAAGTTGCTAGCAAGGAAATAGCCATGGAAGATTACATAAGAATTTCCTGTTGTGCTACTAGCTAGTTTGGGAAAAGGAGTCTTAGGAATTCAGGATAGATTGCCAAACCTCCATCCTTGTTGCAATTTCTACTGAATGTTCTGAAAAACTTTCTGGTTATTTGCATAATTATACGGAGTGCTGCAAACAATGAAACAGACGCAAACCAGCTTACCCTACATTAATATGCAGATGGCTATTAATATTGTACCATATTTCCATATTACTAAAGATGGAATAACTTAATGGCTTTATGGGCTTTCTGCAAAACTGGTCATTAGTGAGAAAAAGCTTTTGCATTGGAAAGAAAAGCTTTCCATTAATAGAGTTTCAGTGGAGAACCAACAATTATGAGTTGGTCACATGTTTACTAATGAACACAAAGCTCTGAGCAAAGAGGAGATCTTTATCCCTGTCATAGCAGAACTAAAAGACTAGGATGGTCATAGATCTTTTTGGGACACATTTCCACATAATAAAATGTACATAAGTAAAATCCAAACCAACCATTTCTTTGTTGGAACAAAATTAAGATGAAAAGTGAATAATATTTTATTTGCAAGTTCACGATAGTGGCCACTTCTGTTTTTCTTTGTTTGTTTCTTTGAAAGGCTTATATCAGAAGACTGCAACTCCCCAGACTCAGTTTCTATGATAAGAATCCTAGGTATTGCAGTATTAATATTTCCAGTGGGTACCAGGTAGGGGAAGGCTGTTTTCTTCCAAAAGGAAGAAAATCCAATATCTCCAACCCTGCATAAAGAGGAATCTCAATCACCTTTAGCTTCAAACAGCAACTAAACAGTAGCAATAAGACCACTCAGACAAACTCTCCTTAATAATCTTCCTTTCAACAAAAGATGCTGAAGTGACTTAGCATTATTACCTATTCCTTCTGATTCTTTCAGCCATAGCAATTAGCTACACGAGTTTAGTTGTAGGGATGTGCAGCTCAAGCTGGATAATAGTGAGAAGTAATATGTTAACATGTCTAAAATAAGGCAGTACAATAATGAGCTTAGCCATTAAGTGGCGGAGTTCTCCTTCCCCTTGCCTTTTTTACAATAAATTCTTTGAGCAGATCCATCTAGGAAGCAAGACATTCCAGAGAGGAAGCAAAACAGAAGGAAACATTCACTCAGAAATTGCTTTGAATTCAAATAGTAGCATAAGAAACTGTAGACTTAGGTCTTAAATACTGAAGTGCTTTGATGACATACAGAATGGAAGTAAGTAAAGAGGCTGCCAATTGGTTTTCTATGCCTAGTACTTTATTTCTATTCAGGCCATCCATCCCTGAGGACAGATGCATATACTAAACTAACTAAAGATGACAAATTGTTAGAAATCTAACAACCACTGCTCTATGGCCCCATAGGAGTTGTAGTCTTTTCATCCCCTTTTTGCTTTGGTCTGAACATGAGTATTACATCTCCCACCAGGCTTTTTTTCTCATCATACATATAGAACAAAAACAAAGGGGAAAGACACTCAGCTTTCTAACCTCCTCATTAGACGTTTGCAGGGATGACAACAATCCGGGTTGTTTGCCTTTAGGTTTCTCCCATCTACAAGGTCAGGGTTTTTTCCAAAGTCTCTGCACCTTATAACATAAAGCTGTTGTCTGAGTTTCCCAAGAATGTCTAAGTAGACCTTCTTTCTTCCAGTTTAGAACAAACTATTGCTTGTCATTGTAAGAGGCACCAAGTGTTTTATGCTTATTCCTCTGCAACAGGTCTATAGACCAAAGTTTGACCATACTTCCAATCTTAGAGGCTACAGCAAATCAGAATGATAAACAATGATTTATAGTAATCTGGAAGTCCCCCAGAGTGTTACATTCATATCACACCCGACCTTCACATTTTGATATTGCTTTAAGCACTAATGAAACACACAATTTAACAGGCCATTAGGAGAAAGGGGGATCTATGAAACCCAAATATCTGTAAAATCCACAAATGATGTAAATTATGTCATATACCTCCATTTATGATATTTCAATACCAAACAAAATTAATTCAAATGTCACTTGAAACAACATTTTATGTGAGTTGTGCAAACTATTTCAGATACTTATTTATCCCAGATAAAAATCTGGTCCACTGTAGTATAAGTCTTCCAGACTAGGGTATTGCATATTATATATGTATTATATGTCATAGGTAGATTTAGACAAATATAATTTAGAAATAAAACATAATAGTTTACTTGGTCTTCAGGTTATTTTTAAAATATACAGATAAAGAAATACACATTCAGATTTTTTTTTTACAAGAGAAAATAACTGAAGTCACCTGACTCTTTTTTCCGTTGTAGTATTAACAAAGAATAATCCTTGGGTCACAAACATTGTTTAAATATTATCCCACATTATACTATTCTGCATCTTATGCCAAAATATAGCTATAGCCAACAATTTTGTAATATCACTCCCACCTAAAACAAACAATAAACAAGCAATAAAATTAAAATGGAAACGTATTACCAACAATTAAATAATAAGGTTATGCAGAAACTATAAACTGCTAAATGATCTGGGAAATATTAATATGAAGAAAAAGCTGTAACCCAACAGTATAATTCTAAAAGTACTGGAAGAAACCATGGTGAGGTATTTTTAAATAAACTCTTCCCCCCATTCAAATAATAAAATAAAACCTGTCAGTTACAGGGAACACAAAAAAAGCCATGACAGGTCCACTTCTATCTTATGTAATATGAGAAATGTAATTGCACATACTTAATTTCTGTAGACCTTCTTTTCCATACAGTACAATGTTTTCAGGAGCACCTCTCTAGACAGAAGAATACAGCTTATTACACATGCAAATATATGTGTGAATTTGCTGAAAGAGGGTGGGAAGATTTGCAGCTGAGCAGGTTAATGATAAAAGCTCTAGCATTATTTTTTTGTTCAACCAAGCCATGCAGCTGAATATCCTGGAAAGCTTGAAGGACAGCAAGGAGCAGGAGAGATTAAAAAGAACAAAGGCATTTTGGCTTCTTAAAATATTTCTACCAGCCTGATAGCAGCAATGGCAGCAAAGGCCACTGGCAAAGTGTGGGAGTCTGGAATCTATGTCTCCTTCATCCCACCCTGCTCCCAGCTGATACCACGAAATATTCAGGAAAAGAGATACTGGGCAGATAGCAAGCTATACCAGGAGGAAGGGAGAACTGGATATCCAGACTGAAAAATATCCTGCTGTGATGGAGACGTAGAAAAAGAACAATACTTGTGAAAAACAGATTTTTTAAAAAGTGGAAGCTGAAAATCTTGCACCCCTTCATTTTCTTTCTCTTCCCCCCTCCTCTTTTTGATTTGTCAAGAAGCAGCTAAGTACTTTGAAAAGACTCTTCAGTCATGAACCTTGGTGCAGATGGCTTCTGATCCCATTCAGAGGCACTGTTGTTTTTAATACAGCTGTCACTTAGACTCTCTTTGCTGATTTAACAGAAAAAAGGGGAATGCTAATCTATTCTGCCTAAGGAGCACACTGCCAGCAACAGCCACCCACTGGGGATGTGGGACTGTTTCAGATATCCTGCTGTCTTGAGAGAGGCCCGGCCCTTTAAACTGCTTTCACGCCACATTTACACCCTGCCTAGCAGAAGGGGGGGGGGAAATCTAGGGCTGTCTGACAGGAGGCCCAGCGCTACCAGAAATAGGAAGAGGGCTGCTCCTATTTTTACCCTGTCTCCTCTCTCTGTGACAACAGAAAAGAACAGCAAGGTTCACTCAATGCAAATGTGGCCGGCGAGGAAAGCGAATAACCTTCAACTGTTCCTTGGTGATCTCAAAAAGATAATAGGCCCATATTTGAATGCTGAACAGACTTGGATTCAGTTATAGAGACTCTGTAAGCCTCCCTTAGAAACTATGTGATTACAGCATCTTGAGCAGCATCATTATATCAGCTCTTTCCTTGCATTTTCTTCTCATTGTTTCATTCTGAGCCACTTCATAGCTCAACCAACTGATGATTCTTTAGCTTTATATTACCTCAACATTCTAATATTCATCAAAGGGCTGACATCCCCTATTTACAGTAATCAGCTGTTTAATATGAGTCCCATAACATTTGGGGAATACAACTGGGCTTTATGCTGCAATATTTTATTACAGCACACTTTTTAGGAGTGCTGGAGGAATCATCTCCCTCTCTTTCTGAAAGAGCTGAATACAATCCTCTGCAATAAAAATGGCCCCCAGCTGAGACAGCTGTAAATACATTTATTTATTTATTTATTATTTGAACTTGTATGCCGCCCCATCTCCAAAGACTCGGGGCAGCTCACAGCTAAAAAACAGAGACAATAAATACTTAAAAAATGATTAAACTAAATTACAAGCCCAAATCCTAAAAACAAATTTGCAATAATTAACATTAAAAACTATCCCCCCCCCAAGGAGGGGTCACAGCCCGGGTTGGTCAAATAACCAATAAATACATCCTTGAAGGTTTACGCTAAACACTGGGGAAGCAAATGGTCCGCCTTCAGTTTCTTTTGTCAAAGCCTGGAACAAAGTTTGGTACCCTGGAAAAGTCAGTATCTGTTAAGGATAAGGGATAAAGAGAAGAAGAAGAATGAAAATAAGTTCTGGTATTTTATATAACTTTCCCTCAGATTTTATTCATATTGTCTTGCTTTGTAGATAATATTTAATCAATATTTTAAAACCAGGCTTTGTAGAATTTAACAGCACAGCTAAACCAGCATTGTTTGTTGAACAAGTGGCAATGGCCTGGTTTATACATTGTGCTAAGCTCAATGTACACATACTTTCACTATGGCTTAGCATGATATGAAAACTAAACTATGATTCTGACAAACTTGACAAATCCGTGACAACAAAAATAATACAAACAAAATTAGCTCTAACCAAAATTGAATGTGCTTAGTTTCTTCTAAATGTATCCTAACCATTTAAGTCAATTACTGGACATGATAACATCACTACACATCCCTTAAAAGTTCTATATGGGCCCTTGATTAAGATCAATGAAACATACTAAAAATAATGGTAGAATTTATGAAATGATTGTACCAGAAATTCTTTAGATACTGACCAGGGAAAGGAAAATGGATCCCTTTGGACTCAGATCTCAGTAGGAACAAGTGTCATAATGATATTAATTATTATAGCCTAGGAACTAGTATGCACACAAAACAATTACCCACACTGGGTGAGAATTCTGGGCTCCACAATCCCAAAGTCTTTGGAAGGTGTCAAGATTGGGAAGCTGATTTAAACCCACACATCTCATGAAGTTAGAAGATGTTAAGAATATATCTATTTCTAAAGGATGAAAGAAGTTATGCAGATAAAATATGTTTATCTAATGATTATGCACGAAGTTTGAGCCAGACATAAACCTGAAAGAGAACAGAGCAGTTTCTTTAGACATTTTAATTAACAGTGTGAGAGAGAGAAAAGCACTGAGCATTTTGTCAGGTGTTTTGAAGGGAACTGAAAGTTAGGTTAAGTGTGGCAGAAGCAACAGTAACTTCAGCATGAGAAAAGTGCTACAGTTTAAATGCGCATAATTACCATCCGTTCCGCTACTAGGTATGTACAATGGAAGTAAAGAAGTGAGTGACAGTTGCCTGGAATTAAGAGACAGAGAAAAGAAAAGCCAACTGGTTCCAGCTCCCTCCCCTTCCATAATCAAAAGTCACTAAGTATAGGAAGAGGAATGCATTGTGCAACCCTCAGACCATCTTCACAGTGAATTTACTACCTGACAATCAAAAAATAAAAGCACTAGAACTGATAGACTGTAGTCCCTCCTCCCCACTGCCACAAAAAGGCAGATGGAATGGGAGAAAAAAAAATCCTAGCTTCAGATCCTCTAACAAGTTAATTCATCTGGGAGACTTTTCTAGGTTTCTGTTAACCCAACCCATGAAAGAAGCAGTACTTTAATATGTGTGCTCCCAAAAGTGGTTGTAAAAGTCAGGATAATGGTCAGATGACATCAGAGTTACAAAAAGCTCTAAGACTATTCTAATGCAGTACTGGAAAGCAATTTTAAATGAGACACAGAACAGTTTCTGCATGCGCTGGTGAGCAAGGTGCATCCATGTATGTCAAGAACTGCAGGTCTTTGGAAAGTGAAATGTGTAGTCCAAAGACAGGACTACACATTTCACCTTGCACTGCGTGGATTTTGATATCATTGGTTTCTCTCTTGAATAAGCCATGATTGGCTGGATACATATGTCTAAGTTATAAATGATGAATGTCTCTGTTCAGAGAAGATGCTATGCCCAAACCAACCACTTTATAACTTACAGTAATGTATGAACCCAAACCATTTGTATGTCTATTTCAATTTACTGTCTCTATTATGTTACCCAAGAGTTATCTTCCCACATCAAGCCTAATTGCAATTTTTAATAAAGATGAGGGAGCATCACTGACCAGTTTTGCCCAATTGTTATTAAGATGTTTCTTTATGGAGCACTAGATTTCACTAAAGTTCCTTCCTATTTACCATAGTCGTAACAGGCTAAGTCATTGTTTATCATGTTTTGGGCTTCAACTCAAAGCTGTTTGTCTGCCAATACTCCACACAGATTGTGAGCCACCAAAAGACTTGTTTTTTTTCTATACCTCCCCCCAAAAGGTTTCTCCTTCTCAGTGTTAGTGGGTGAATTGTATCTTTTTGTGTCTAGACCTGCTCAGAGATGAAAAACTGGGTCCCTTCATATGCTAAGCTATATTTTTTGTCAATTTAACTGGGCAAACAAAATAAAAAAGTCAAAGATTTTTTTTCTCCAGGCACAGAATGTTGGTCCATACATGTTCAATTTGGTGTTTTCTCAACTATTAGTTAAAAGTTAATTTTCAAAAAAGATGTGCTAGGAATACCTCAAAATTGCAAATTAACTGTTTTTGATAGAAGAGAATATTTGTTCTATATCAAATATTCTATCAAATACTTGCAGTATTAGAAGGAGCATTTAAAACTGCAGGACTTTCCATAATCCAAGAAAGCATAAGACAAACTATCATACCACAGACCCAGAAGAAGATCAGAACCAAACCAACTGAAAGCAAAGCACAGCATAGATCAGCCCTCAAAACTAAAGAAGCCCCAAATTATTATCATCCTACCAGAAGACAAAGGCCAAAACATTCAAAACAGAAACTAGACAACCAGATCAAGAAAGCTCAAAGTGAACTTATCAAGAATCACTTAAAAGAAAGTTGTGGATGAAATGCAGAGGATCCATCCTACCACACTTCTATGGATAACTCAAAACATACAAGCTAGTCATACCTCTTCATCCAATTGTATTATTCCTGGGGAGCCCAACCTTCATTATCACTAACGAATTGACAAAAAAGCTTGGACACCTCACAGAAGAAAGCAAACATTCCATCATCTCCTCACTACAGTACCTCCGAAGAATTAAAGATCTGGCAACAGATGAGAATGAAATCATGGCCTCATTTGATGTCACAGCATTCTTTACATCCACAGACTTAGAATTAGCCAAAGAATCCATGACAGCATTACTACATAACACCACCAATCTAACGAAATACACTAAGATTGAAATACCAAGAATTGTCAACTTTTGTCTAACCACATACTTTTAGTTGGATGAACAAATATATCAACAAATAAAAGGAACACTTAAGGGATCACTCCTTTGAGGATTTATAGCAAGACCATAATGCAACACCTAGAATCTATAGCACTCCCACTTGCACAACCCTAATATAGATCTGCTAAGTAGATGACACCTTTGTCATAATAAAAAAGTATCAACTAGAGAACATACAAAGCAAACTATCAACAATAGATGCAAAGAAATAAAATTCACAGGGGAAAAACAACAACATTCTATCCTTTCTAGATATCCTCATCAGTAGAGGCACTGGTGGCAAATTAGAAACACAAGTATATTGTAAAGCTACCCATACCATCCAAGTACTCCGCTACCACCCAACCCAACTTATCACAAGAAGTTGCGTATTTAGACAAGCACAAACACTGCAGCAACCCTGAAGATCAACAAAAGGAAACAGATCAGCTATACACATCTTCCAACAAAATTGATATCAATGCAACTTTATCAAAAAGTGCCTAACCACTCAATCCAATATAGCATAACCAACATGAGCTGTAAAATGGAGAACACTGCCATACATCAAGACATATCAGAAACCACCAACATACTATTACAACCACACAGCAACACCATATCACATAAACCAACTAAAGCCCACCAAAACACCCTAAGAAGTAAACCAGAAGACCCAGCAGCCCCAGAAGAAAACTGGAAGTATCTACAACATGCTATAAGGACTATAAGAGCCACTTTGTAGGACAAACAGGCAGAAGATTAGCACTGAGAAGACACAATGAAACTCCTTAATTGCACAACACATAGACAAACTTAATCATAGTTTCAAATAGGAAACTAAGCATCTTAGACGAAGGAAAATCCAAAAATTCTAGAGAATTCCTGGAGGCCTGGCACTCAGAGAAATTGATCATCAACAGGCACAGAGAGATAAACCACATTTGCACACCATTCAAAAGAGAGCATTAAAAAAACTAAAAATGAAAGTAAAAGACCAACCTTCTCACCAGCATTCAACACCCAGATGAGCAGAAACTAGGTGTGGTGGCCTAGAGGTGTAGCTTTCGCCTCACAATCAGGAGCCTGTGAGTTTGATCCCAGGTAGAGGCTAATATTTGCTCCTGCTTGCGCAGGGGGTTGGACTAGATGACCTCCAAGGTCCCTTCCAACTCTGTTATTCTATGTTCTAACAGCAAATTTACATTAAACCAACAATCAAAAAGCAAACAATACCCCAATCAAGGAATTACCAAACTCAGACAAACAAGCTAACAGTAAACAGCAGCCTAATCAAGGAACCACTATGACTACTTCTACCAACATTGACAGGAGAAGCCACCAGCGTATAAAATGAGAGCAAACCCACTCCCTTCTAGTACAGATGATGTTATCTGGTTTGCAGAGGTGGTATTGAGCAGGTTCTGACCAGTTCTGGAGAACCGGTAGAGGAATTTTGAGTAGTTCTGAGAACCGGCAAATACCACCTTTGACTGGAGATTTTACAGTATCCTTCCCCTGCCACGCCCACCAAGCCACGCCCACAGAACTGGTAGTAAAAATTTTTGAATCCCACCACTGCTGGCTTGGTAGCGAAACACAATTACACTCAATACAAGAAAACAACCAAGCTCAGAGTGCACCAAGGAACCCTTAGTTTTTTTTTAAAGCTTTCTTTTTTCCTGAAACAGACATGACTTTTTATTTTGAAGCTAACTATTTATTTTAACATTTGCAATGGTATATGAAATATATTTAAGTAATATATATTTATTATATATAAATAATAATAATATATAAAATATATAATATAATAATTATTACTACTAAAGTAATTTTCTACTACTTCATACTATATTTCTCTTGGCATGGGAGAGATTTTAACAACTTCTAAGCTTTTCATATCCCTAGCCATATAGCTCTGGAAGACTTGCCAGCTTCAAGGGAATGCAACATGTACAGTAAAATTCAATCAGGTAAATAATGGGCCACCACTTTTATTTAAATCTGGACCATATATAAGACATATCTGGTTCAATAATACAGCATTTGCTGTTTTGTGAGCCAGGCATTTCATTTCATTGCCATTTATATGAATTTTGTGATATTGCCAGCGGACTTTCTTTTTGAATATTTAACATTTCTGATTCTCAATGTAACAATGCCTACCAAAAGCTTTTCCTACTAACTCTTTAATGATACAAACATGCACTTTGGGAAGAATTTTAATTCTCCAACTTGGCATCCTCAAGATACGTTGGAACAATAATACAAGTTGGCGAGGAATTCTGGAAGTTGTAGTTCCAACACATCTGGAAGCTGCAAGAATTGGAAAGACTAGGATAGAAAACTGTTGCAGAAGTGCCATTGGCACTGAGTGTGCCTGTTAAGTTATAATAAAGAGAATAATGCTTCAACTTTAAATCAGCTTTATAACTAGAAGGCCCAAGTTATTGCTGGTGGTGTTTATTATTTATCTCTGCTCATTACTCTTTCAACTGCCAGATGGGCAGATAAGGAATTTTGAGACTATGTAATGAACATCCTTTCATAAGAGAAAGTTAAGAAGAGAGAAATAAAGACAGAATATGAAGGGTTTTTTTGAACTACAACAGAGCTTTTTAATACATTACAAAACAATGTGGTTAGAATGTTCTTTATGGTGTATAAACTGGAATGAAAACACAACAGTGGAACTGGAAAACATCAATTTATATTCTAGTACTAAAAAAAAGGAGTGCTAAAGAATGCTCAAAGAACCGAACAATTGCATATATTATATTCTAGTAAGATAATATCCAAGGTATTGTGATCTTCAACTATCAGTTGAACAAGAGCTATCTCATGTAGAAGATGAAATCAGAAAAGGTGGAGACAAACCAAGATTATCAACTGATGGATAGTGGAAAAAGTAAAGGAATTCTAAGAAAATACCATTTTTAAAATCTGTTATTCAAGGCTTTAGTCTGGGTTGACCATAACAAATCGTCTTTATCTCATCTAACAAAGAATTTAGAATGAAATATGGAATGAAATATGAAGTCTGCATTACTATTACTATTAATCCTCCCATCCTTCCTTGCACCCATCTCCTGCCACTTATGACTGTAACTTTGTCGCTTGTATCCTTACGATTTATATTGACTGTTTCCTAGTATGATTTGATTGCTTATTGTACCCTATGACTATTATTAAGTATTGTACCTTATGATTCTTAATTCTTGACAAATGTATCTTTTCTTTTATGTACACTGAGAGCATATGCACCAAGACAAATTCCTTGTGTGTCTGATCACACTTGGCCAATAAAGAATTCTATTCTGTTCTGTTCTGTTCTATTCAGTGGTTCAAAACTGGAAAACAGTACACCTATATACTTTTCATATATGCAGACTATATTGTGATTAGAAGAAAGAGGAATTAAAAAGAGGAATTAAAATTAAAATTTGCTGGGTGAAACATCAAATACCTTAAGCATGCTGGTATCTTTTGATTGCTGGAAGCAAGGAAGGTTTAAGGAACCTCTTTTCTGAAGATGAAAGAGGAGAGTACAAGAAATGGTGCAATATTTAAAAAAACACCCACAGATTAAGGCAATAGGCAATACCAAATCAGTATTTGGTATAGGGAAACTGATAACTGACTTTATCTTTCCAGACATAAACTGGAGAAGAGAGATTATAATGACAAAATCTGCAACCCCAATGTCAACACTTTGAGCTAGGCCAGGACAGGTTAGGAAACAGAGTTAGTAAATCCACAGAACTTAATGGAACTCTATTGATATGGATTGTAGTAACAGCATCTTAAGAGCCTGACAGCATTTTGCTTCCCTCCCTCTGATACCAAATAATATTCAGGTAGAATCAGCTTGCCTTCATTCATGAGAATTAGTTTTTTTAAAAATTAGCGTTCTCTTCCTGTGCTGGATTTAGATCATATTTTCCTAACTGCCCTCACATATCTGCCCTAAGGAAATCTATGGGATTATCTACACCCAAACAAAATCTGCTACTGCCAAGATAATGTTAACCCTTGCGGTCTGTTTGTCCATTTCCAGCCTCTGATTTTGCCCAGCAGCAAAATCTATCTGTAGTCAAAAATAAACTGAATTAGATACTGCTTCTTGTAAGAAATTGAAAGATGGGTGCAGGGAAGAGAAAGAAAACTCTAGTGACAGTTCGTGGGGATTGCTGTTGTAGAAGCAACTACAAATTAATAATTAAATCTAAGTGTTTCTATTGAAGAAGCAGAATCAGGCAAGAGAGATGTCTCAAAACAAAGGGATGGTTTGCAGCAAGATCATTTCATAAAAATGATCTATTTATACCTATTTTAGGGTGGGGAAATTACTGAACCTATAGAATTTTTGTTACGGAAGACAAAAGATCGCTATCTAATGCTCCAAAATAGCAACTGTTAGTTCTTCAGATGTTGCTGAATTATAATTTCTAGCAGCCCAAAGTATGGTGGACTGGTATTGGAAGTTGCTAATCAGCTCTGTTTAGAGATTGCTTTAGAGAAGTGTTACTTTCTCAGTTGCTAATCCTATGGTATTAGGCTAATTAAGAGGATATCCCATGCTAAAATGCGAATGCTCCTGGCTTTAAGTTCTGTTTCCACAATTATTAATTTTAAGGCTTACTGAAAGAAGTCAAAGAGTTGAAGCAATCAATCAAAACTTTTCCACTCAATGAGCTCTTGTGATTGAGTTGTGCATGTATCCCACATTTCAAAGACTGGCCGAACCAAGACTTAATTGTGTTAAAACTTACTAATTTCAGAAACATGACTTTATATGTTCCAAGTTACTTAATCTTTCAGGTTTGTGAATGATGCTTTTAACTACAATTCTTTAGTTAGGTAGGTCAGCAGCTTTGGCACATATGTACCGCTACTGATATTTTCAGTTCTACCATCATATAATTCTTAAATTCTTTGAATAATCATATTTCTCTTCCAATTTTAGTGAACTGAATTTTTATTTTTATGTGTGAAGTGTAATGTATTGGGCAGCAAGGAAAGGATGTTCATTGCCAGTGAGGCTAAACACTGGGAATTCTGGCAGACAGGTTTAAGGGTTCCCTTGCCATTGGGAACCAAATCACTCTACCTTTATTAGTTTTTGAAGAGGATTAATAGGAAGAATTTTGAACCTGAATAGAACAAAAGGCTCTGGTGTCCTTCAGGCGACAGATTTAAGAAAAGATTCCAGAGACATAAGGAATAATTTAAAGCGAGCCAGATGTGGGTTTCCTTTTCTTGCTATTATGCTGTAGGAGCTTCTTGATTAGAGTGTTTTCTGGATCACAGATGTGTGGCCCAGGAAGACTCATAAATCAGGAATCAGATTTTCAACTGAAAGTCAATTGAAAAGCAATTTGGGGTGCTATGCCTTCACATGATGACGGCTGCAAGGATTGTACTTGCCAAACACTGGAAAAAAAAAAGAGATGCTGACTGTTGAAGAATGGATTTTGAAATTGACTGAACTAGCAGAGATGGTGAAATTAACAGCTTTGATTAGAGATAATGAACTAGACAACTTTATAAGAGACTGAAAACTGTGGACTTTCTTTGTGCTAAATATAATAACAGTTAACAGAGGAATTTGAAGATTAGTGTAATGTTTAGCTCAACCTGTTGACTGCTTTTTTATCTATATCTATATATCTATATCTGATCTACCTACCTACCTATCTATCTAATATATACATACAATTCAGTGTGTGTGTGTGTATAGATAGATATAGACTATGTATATATGTACACACACACATTGTGTATACACACACAAACATATAGATACACACACGCACACACACATACACACACGCAACAAATAGGACTATTGGTGTAGAAGGTGATAGACCTGAAGAGGTGTAACAGAATCTGTTTAATTAGACTGCAAACCAACATGATGATAATAGACTGTCTATATTGGTAGCACTAACTGATTGTTTTGGAGAAAGAGATGGTTTTGGAAGCATCAGGGGAAGGAAGCAGTAATTATTGTCTGTGTCACTTTGATTGACAGCCTTGTCCCTTGAGAAGAATCTAAAATACTGCTTTCTTACTAAGTTATGGGCAAAATAAATTGGCTTTCTGAAAACACTGTTTTCAGAACACCGATCAGACTGGAACTCATCAACCTGCTAACATAGTGACACCTCGCACATCTGATGTCTGAAAAATAGCTCAGATTAGCTGTAAAGGCAAAAGAATGAATTTAAGAACAGTTATTTGAGGAACAGACAACAATGAAACTAATAAAAACACATTCTTGTTTCTACTTGTCAATGAGTTAAAACCTATGACGTTTTATGTTGTTGTCTTATGAAAAACACTTCATAAGGGTGGATAAGGAACTTATATCCATTCAAATGATATAGCATTTCAAGTCCTAACAGCCCCAGCATAGCTCATGGAATCATCAGGATTTGCCCATCCTTGCTGTATGCAAATGAAGTATGGTAGCAATTAAAGTATGGAAAAGCAGCAATACTTTGTTGGAGTGATACAAAAGACCTCAAAATTCAAGACTTTATTTAAGGATCCTATTAAAATATGATCTGCTGGCTAAATTGTAAGGAAATTTTAGGGGATTAAATCAAGACCTATCAAACAAGCCAATCAATTTGATTTATGAACCTGGCTAAAGCAAAGGAAGTAGAAACAGTAAGAACCACTATAAATATTCATTTCCCTTTTAGATGTATTCTTTGTAAAGCAAGAATATTTACATACTTCTTATATATAATTTCCTAGAAGACTATATGCTTGCTTAGCCTATATTTAGGTATACAGTTTTCCTGGTTCTTCTCACAATGGTGTAAATAAATAAAATTAACAATCAGCAACTAAAATATTCATATTTGCTGTAATGTCACACGTCCAAGTCAAAAGATGCCTTCTGAACAAGCAAAGATGCCTGCTAGTTAGGAATTGTTTGCCTTCCACAAATGATACTTTCTTTTGAAATGAAGTAGCAACTTTTTTCAAAGTTGCAGATTTATGCAGAAACCAGACAATACAATTTAAGGTAGTCTGGATTTTTTTATTCATTTCTTCAAATTGTGTATAAACTAAATATTGTAAGACAACAGGTAATTTCTGATATTCTTAAACTCTTAGCATTGGAGCATCTTAAAGGACTTAAATATTTCCAGTGTTTCTGTGATATGGTCTGCACATGCCCAAGATGGTGGTTGGTGGTTGAGTAGGCTCCCTGGGGGTGGTTGTCTGTTTCGGCGTGTGTGTGGCGGTGGAGACCCTCCTGACGCTGCTGAACTCTCTTGGATTCTTCCAAGAGAGCCCAGGTGTGGAGTTGAGCCGTTTTCGATGCAGCTGGGTCGGTGAGCTGGCACCCAGGCTTCCCATCTCGGTGGCTGCTCCCGATGGCGGGGAAATTGGCGGCTGCTTTATTTGAGGCCCTGGCAGCATCGATGGCCTCGGCAGCTTCTTTGGCGGCTGCAGAGGCAACGGCGGTCGAGGCCTCAGTGTCAGCTTCGCAGCCTTCTCGGTGGCCGCGGCTGGAGCGGCTAGAGGGCGGAGGCAGCAGTGACGGCCGGCGGAGGCTCCAGCCGGCGGGCGTTTCGTCAGCTGGGGAGGCAGTGGCGGCGGAGGCAGCAGAGACGGTGGAGACGGTGGCCTTTTGGAGGAGGCTCCAGCCGATGGCGATCTTGGTGGCCCCAGCAGTCTTGGCGGCTACGGAGGCTGCACGGCTGGAACTGTGGTGTCGGTGGCAGCAGCCTTGGATGCTGCTGCTGTTGGCTGCTGGGCCAGCAGACGCAGGCCCCAGGCTGTTTTGGGGGCTTTTTGCGGTGGCCCAGTGTCCTGATGTTTTCATCGGTCTCCCTGTCTTGATGGCCTTGTTAGCCTTGGTGGGAGCCCGGGTGGATGTGGAACAGTTGGCGGACTGCTGGAATGCCCTGAGCCGAACGTCGATGCTCCCGGCATGGAACATCGGCTGGCTGGACTGACTCTAGCCGCGAATGCTGTCCGTGGACGTTGGCCGGGTCGGGTGAGTTGGCTGGACTGGTGGTGGGGTTGGATTTGGACATTAACATCGGAGGGGTGAGCCCACAGTTGGCCGGCCTTTTACGGCTCTGGACCTTGGCCTGATGTTGTGATATCAACATCTACACTATCTTCTGACTCTCTACCTGGACTTCCCACCTACTTTATGGGTTTCTTGCCCCGTTATATGCTCCTGCCTTCTACTGCCGTTTCTGCGCCTGGTCTCTCGCTGCACTTTTGTGGGTGCAGTTGTCATCTCTTAATTAGCGGTCATGGTCCTTAGTCCTTCTGGACCTTCCCTTTTCAGGACTTCACTTCAGGTTGGGCCCCACAGGTGTGAGGACAATGGGAGGACTACCCCTCTATTGTGAGAGGATAGAGGGCTAACAACTGACCCATCATTTCCACATGCTGTTGGACCACTGCGGTGAGAGAGCGGTTGGTCATCCATTTCTACCTGGCCCCCAAAACAGGTGTGAGAGGCCTGTTCGTGATGTGGAATCCATTGGACACTGTTACTGGACCATTATTCTCCACCTAGACACTTTACATCTGGTAACATCTATCACCTCCAACCGTATGACCCTTTATTCTACCTCCACCCTATGAATTGTAATTTACTGTTCTATGGTTGTTTACTGCTTATCGAGTTAGGCCCTCATTGTGACTGCTTGTCCTTGAATTGGCCCATTGGGTTATGACAGCTACCTTAATGACGGATCCTGGGATCCAGAGGTGGCATGATCTGATCAAGGGGTTAAATTTTAAATTTAGTATTGGGACCACTTTTAAATTTTTAATTCGGGTGTTTTAATGGGATAGGGAGGATGGAGGGGGTTTACCCTGTGTTGGAAGATTCTGGTTTATCCAGGCC